>OY992536.1:151918076-152484227 GCA_963921195.1 Pegoplata infirma | reverse complement strand
AAAAAGTTAAATTTAACGGAGAGTAATTTTATAACGGAGCATTGAGTAATCCAGCCTAAAAGTGATTAAAACAAATTCTCAGCAAATAATAACTATTTCCGATAGTAAAAAAACGTCTTTTTAACGCTAGATGCAAAAAACGCTCCATTACGTCAGAAAAACACCAAGTTGTAACATTTATTTTTCATTTTTATTTTTGTTTTGTCATTCATCCAATACCATTGGCGTAGGAAGAGCATTTTTCTGGGGGGGGGGGGGGGGGGGGGTTCTAAAACCTCCCAGGATTTTTTATATCAAATAAAAATTTTAAAACAAAAATCAGGACCTTTTTCTAAGACTTTCCAAAAAATGTCCATTCAAGTTTTGAGCTGTTTTCTCATAAATGTTTAGAACTTTCGTTGTTGGTATAGATTTTACCTTTGCAACATTTGAGTTTAAATTGAATGTGGTTCCTATAGGAAATCATTAGATTTATATAATTTTCTGCAACATAAATTCTGTGAAGTTGTTACTATTAAAAAAAAACATTAGATTCAGATAACTTTCCCCATTATACAACAATCAGATATGAACACTTTTTTGGTTAAAAAAATCGGATTAAGATTTTTTTAATGGGAAAAACTATTAGATTCTCATACAAAAATGTTACCAAGATTCTATTTAAAAAGATAAATTCTATTTAAAAATTTAAATCTAATTGTTGCAAAAATGAAAAAAATTCATTGAATTAACAAAAAAAAAAAAAAATTTAAGCGATTCAAACTCTGGGGGGGCTAAAAAATTTCTGGTGGGTGCTTTTCCCTCCCGGACAGGCCTACCTACGCCAATGTCCAATGCGATGGCATAGTTAGCATGAGAGGGTTTAACAGAAGTTGAGTGACTTCAGATATCTTTATAATTGATAATCTTTGATTCGGATGTAATTAAAACATTTCGTTTGCCCAAGAACATTGAGGTCAACACAACTGAATTGAGTTAAGGAGAAGTGCAATGTGTTTTTGACAACCTTTTCATTGATTGCGCAGTCCTTAAAGTAAGAAAATAAAAGTAATGGGTTTTCCGCACAACTAAATTCGAAAGAAAGCGTTCAAATTCGGAAATTTTTAACCTGTCGTATCAATAAATTTTTCTACGCAAAATTATTATTTTTTATATTTTTACATAATTTGACAAAGACCTGACAGGTCATTGCAAAATTAAAATTCTATTTGAAAGCGTTTCCGTTTCGAATCGAAATACACTACACGGTAATTCTTCTGAAATTTTAGCTTTTGGAAAGGAATCACGAGTCAAAGAGCTCATCCAAAGTCATGCATGAGCATGACTTCTGTAGGCGGTGTCACAGTTCAGCGCCTTATTTGGTAGCACTGAAAGAGTGCTGGGACATTCCAAAAAATGTAGCTCAAATTTTAGAAATTTTTGGAAATGGTGTCTTCAGATCAAATTGAACATTGACACATAGATAGCCTACATATGATATATGTACCATTAGAGTGTCCCTTATTTTGGAAATGTTGGAAATGTTGAGACGGTACCCCCTCATTTTTTTCCTTTTGACTAAAAAATAACTCAGGAAAAATTTTACGCCCCTACGACCACGCCTTCCCTACGCGACGGGGCCGTAAAGAGCGGGGCCTTAAAAATCATTTTTCCATACAAAGCAAAAAATTTTTTTTTTGATTTTAAATTTTTTTGTTATTAATTATAATATTACTTGGTTAGCTTATTCACGACAAAATGAATTTGGTGGAATGAGGCTTTCAGTTCTAAAAAATTTTTCGAAAAAAAAAATTTAGAGCTTTTGGGGTCCTACAGTAAAAATTTTTTAAAAATTTTTTTTTTTAGTTTTGACAAGCAACGGTTTTAGTTGTAATGTTGCTTTTAATGATATATATTCATAAAAAAATATTGTGCTCGATTCTCGAATACGACTTCACCATTCACCCAATTTTTAAAAATTTGATATTCTTTCGAATTTTAAGATTTTAAAATTTTTTTCTTGTAACAATTAAAGATCTAGTTAATATCTTTAATAATTACAAAAACAAAATTAAAAATCTTAAAACTCGAAAGAATATCAAATTTTTAAAAACTAGGTGAATGGTGAAACCGTATTCCAGAATCGAGCACATTATTCATATCTGTGACATCTTGATCGTGTATCGAAAAACATCAAAAATGCATTTTTATACCCTCCACTCTAGTGATAGAGGGTATATATAAGTTTGTCATTCCGTTTGTAACACCTCGAAATATTGGTCTAGGACCCCATAAAGTATATATATTCATGATCCTCGATCGATTTTAAGACGATTTAGCGATGTCCGTCCGTCCGTCCGTCCATCCGTCCGCCTGTCCGTCTGTCTGTCTGTCTGTTGAAAACACGCTAACTTTTGAAAGACTTTACGGAGGCTCCTGAAGTTTGGCATATATGTTAGGCATTTACCTGGTCAGGTTGATATTGCAATCCAGCGAAATCGGTCCAGTGGTTCAAAAGTTATAAGCAAATGAGTGAATTTCGGCAAGGGTTTTTCTGGAATTTACGAGATAAAACACACAGTAACTTTCGAACGGCAATTCTGAGGGTGCTGAAGTGTGGCACATATATTTGGCGTTCCTCTGGTCCGGCTCATTTTAAATTTCAGCCAAATCGGTCCAGTGGTTCAAAAATTATTAGCAAAACCGTAAATTTCAGATTCGCTTCACCTTAAATTCACGTGTTGAAACCTCGTTAAACAGGTTTTAAAAACATTGGTAAGTCACAAAAATATTTTACAACTCATTTTTGTCACTCAAAAATATTTTTACACTAAAATAAAAAAAAAATACACTCGAAAAAAATTTTACACTCAAAAAAAATTTTACACTCAAAAAAAAATTTAGTAAATTATTTTTTTTTAAAAATTATTTTAAAAAAAAGTTTTTTTAAACAAAATAAAATATTTCTAATCAAAAATGTTATTTTTTCACTCTAGAAAATTTACTATAACTTAAAAAGTTCATTGTGGAGGGTATTCATAGATTCGGACAAGTCGAATTTAGCTTTTCTACTTGTTTACCCTTTTTTAGATCACGATAAAGATGTCACAGATAGGAATAATATTTTTTTATGAAAATATATCATTAAAAGCAACAATTCAACTAAAACGGTTGCTTGTCAAAACTAAAAAAAAATATTTTTTAAAAAATTTTTACTGTAGGACCCCAAAAGCTCTAAATTTTTTTTTTCGAAAAATTTCTTAGAACTGAAAGCCTTATCCCACCAAAATAAATTTTTTTGTCGTGAATAAGCTAACCAAGTAATATTATAATTAATAACAAAAAAAATTTAAAATCAAAAAAAAATTTTTTTGCTTTGTATGGAAAAATGATTTTTAAGGCCCCGCTCTTTACGGCCCCGTCGCGTAGGGAAGGCGTGGTCGTAGGGGCGTAAAATTTTTCCTGAGTTATTTTTTAGTCAAAAGAAAAAAAAATGAGGGGGTACCGTCTCAACATTTCCAAAATAAGGGACACTCTAATGTACCATATATCGTTTTTTAAATTTGGTGTATTTACAGAATTATGGCGGGTCAAAGTTCGACTTTTTTAGCAAAAGTGAGAAAAATACATCACGTTTAAAGAGCTGTAACTTTTTAACCAATGACCCAATTTTAACAAATTTTGGTTCAAGTGAAAGCTGGGGTCTTCTTCTTTTAGGAAATATTTTTAAAATAACACGGTTTTTTACAGAAATGATGCAAAAATGCAAAAACTTTTTTTCTTTTCGAATATTTAAAAGAACACATCTTCAATTTTTTTTTTTTAAATTCAGAGTGGGATCTCCATGGGATCAAAAAATTTTCTGTTTTAAGAACGAGGTTCTCATATTTTTCCCTTAGAAAATTTAAATTTCTACACTCAAAATAATTATTCTGTTAAATACTCTGTAAAATGACTGTAATCCCAATTCGACAGATATTTGACAAAGTTATCTGTCGAAATACAGATTTTTAAAAAAATGCTTTGTATTTTCTTGTGACCGAAAAACAAAATTTTTTAAAATTGGAGTTACTCGTTAAAAACTCGTAATTTTCACAAAAATAAAAAAGTAAATTTACAATTTGGAAGCATTAAAGCGGGCAAATTTAACAAAATTTTAAGTTTAATTAATTATTTTTTTTTTTAATTTTAATTAATGTTTTAAAGCAGAGAAGTTTTACTCATAAAATGGATTTAACTAAAACATTGTAAATTTACAGAGTTTTTTTTTGTAAAATTTTGAACTCATAAAAAGCATTTAACTAAAACTTTGTAAATTTACATAGTTTTTTTTGGTAAAATTCTTTTCGGTTTTATTAATATTTTACAGATAATTCTGTAAATTTACAGTTTTTTTTTGATCGAAATCATTTTACAGAGTTTTCTTCGTAAAATAACAAAAAATCTTGCTGGTTGGAAATCTATGGTATTTTCTGCTGGCTCAGCAGAGTATCTCTGTAATTTAACAGAGTGATTATTTTGAGTGTAATATTTTGAATGTTTCTCAAAATTTTAATAGGATAATTTTCTTTGAAAATTTAAATTTTTATATTGAAGAAATATAAAATTTGAATTTTCTAAGGTAAAATATAAGAACCTCGTACTAAAACCAGAATATTTTTGATCCCATGGGGATCCCAATCTGAATTTTGGATATGTTATACAAAACAGTATTGTTTATCACCAAACTTTTTTTGTAAAAAAATCAAAGATGCGTTTTTTTTAAATATTCGCAAAAAAATGTTTTTGAATTTTTGCAACACTTCTGAAGAAAACCGTATGCTTTTTAAAATATTTCCTAAAAGAAGAAACATTTTTTGAAATTACCCTGCTATTAAGATGCAGTAAAATTCTGTGTTCGTTCAGCGTTAATTGATGCATTCTTTAAAGAATTTTATAAGTTTTATAAAAACTATCTTAACAAAAAGTTATTTTTTTTTCTTTGCTTTTACTGCATCCTCAATAGCTCTTTGCATGCGCTTTGGTATGCTATAAGAAGCTGTACTACTAAAATCTTGATTTTTATTTTGTTTTAATTTATCTAAAGATAAATTGCATTTCACTGCACAATTTAACAGCGTAATGAAAAGCTTTACTGAAGGGAAATTTCTTTTCTTCCCATGGTTTATCAACGAGTCAATTATGTTAAAGAACATTTTCGCAGGCCACTTCCAACAGAACCTTACTCAGAGAAAACTGATTTAACAGTGAATTATTCGTTGGTGGAAATCAAATAATTCCTGAGCCAATCGAAATTTCTTGATCTGTCCGAAATTCTATTGGATTCACCTAATTTTTGTAGCCACAAATATTTTTTTCGGTGGCTGCAACCGAAACAGATAATGCATGTTTTCCCCGTTAGAACAGCCCAGCCCAGCAGAAATAAATCGAGATTTTGGCGACACAGCATCTGTTTATAGCATACCGTAGCGCATCCAAAGAGCGCTCTTAGGGATGCAGTAAAAGGAAGGGGAAAAAATTTTAATTTTTTTTTAAGATGTTTTATATAAAACTTATAATGTGTAATTATTTTTTGATAAAATTTCACACTTGCTTTCCTTTTTAATATTTTTAACACTTTTTGAATAAAAAAACATGAGTTTTAGACAAAGACACATGATTTGACTGCATCATTATTGCGCATTAATCAGCGCTGCAAAGAGCGCTTCAATCATAGCATCTTTGACCGCTGTTCCCAAAAAAAATCCCATAAAAAATGTGAAAATGTCCGATATTTTTTTGATGTTCACTTCCGATTTTTTTTTTTTCATTTTGTTTCACATAAATAAAGTTTTGTAAAGTAAAACGAATGAATTTTTTTGTTATATTTTTTTAAATTTTAGTTATTTGATTTCAACTTTGAATTTACAGCATCTTTATTCTGCTTAAATCAGCTCTACAAAGATACATGAATTCACTGCATCTTTAATCTGCTTAAATCAGCGCTAAAAAGATACATGAATTTACAGCATCTTTATTCTGCTTAAATCAGCGCTCTAAAGACACGTGATTTCAGTGCATCTAAAGAGCGCTGTTTCTGTGTATCCAACTAGCGCTCTAAAGTGGGACATCGCCTTAGGGAATCATGCATGAATTCAGCGCAATTGGATGCGCTCCTTTACTCAAGTTCCCCTTCCAAAAGCTGCTGAACGTTCAGCAAAATTTCTGCTCCCAGCAGGCGATGTCCCACTTTAGAGCGCTAGTTGGATACACAGAAACAGCGCTCTTTAGATGCACTGAAATCACGTGTCTTTAGAGCGCTGATTTAAGCAGAATAAAGATGCTGTAAATTCATGTATCTTTTTAGCGCTGATTTAAGCAGATTAAAGATGCAGTGAATTCATGTATCTTTGTAGAGCTGATTTATGCAGAATAAAGATGCAGTGAATTCATGTATCTTTATCATCATTTAAAATGTGTTAAAGGCCTCTGTTATGTCTTTCAAAACTTTTCAAATCACATGATATTTTCCGAATCACATGAAATCGAATTTGGTGTTTGTTTACGGGTTCATTCAAAGTCAGACAAGGAAAAACAATAAAATTTAAAATTCGTTATTGATAAAATTCAATTTTGAATTTTTCAAAAAATTCAAGAAAGCATTTTAAATATAATTCTTAAAAATTTTATTTTAAATTCTTAGAAAAAATAAAATTCAAAAAAATTTTATTTAAAATTCTTTAAAGAATTTTATTAATAAAAAAAAAGAATTTTATTTCCATAATAACAAATATATTTTGAACAAATAAATATTCAAACCAAAAGTAAAATAAAATTAAACCAAAAATAAAATTCAAAAATAAAATTCAAACCAAAAATAAAATTCTTTTTTTTTTTGAGAATTTTATTTTTGGAAATAATAAAATTCAAATGTTTTTGAGAATTTTATTTAAACAAAAATTTTATTTCAAATACCTTATGAATTTTAAATAAAATTCGAATTTTTTCCTTGTCTGTTCAAAGTTGAAATCAAATAACTAAAATTTAAAAAAATATAACAAAAAAATTCATTCGTTTTACTTTACAAAACTTTATTTATGTGAAACAAAATGAAAAAAAAAAATCGGAAGTGAACATCAACAAAATATCGGAAATTTTAATTTTCACATTTTTTATGGGATTTTTTTTGGGAACAGCGGTCAAAGATGCTATGATTGAAGCGCTCTTTGCAGCGCTGATTAATGCGCAATAATGATGCAGTCAAATCATGTGTCTTTGTCTAAAACTCGTGTTTTTTTATTCAAAAAGTGTTAAAAATATTAAAAAGGAAAGCAAGTGTGAAATTTTATCAAAAAATAATTACACATTATAAGTTTTATATAAAAAATCTTAAAAAAAAATTAAAATTGTTTCCCCTTCCTTTTACTGCATCCCTAAGAGCGCTCTTTGGATGCGCTACGGTATGCTATAAACAGATGCTGTGTCGCCAAAATCTCGATTTATTTCTGCTGGGAGCATAAACGAAATATCTTTGCGAATTTAAGAATTTGCTTTTAAATTGCATCGTTTCTTTATTGCATATTTTTGGATATTTTACTGAAAATGCATATTTTGTTGTGAATGTACCCAGCAGAAATTTTGCTGAACTGGCAGCAGCTTTTGGAAAGGAAACTCGAGTGAAGGTGCGCATCCAAACCTGCTGAATTCATACATGATTCTCTAAGGCCATGTCACACTTTAGAGCGCTAGTTGGATACACCGAAAAAGCGCTCTTAAGATGCTTTGAATTCACATCTCTTTAAAGCGCTGAAAAAATCGCTATAAAGATGCAGTGAATTCATGTATCTTTTTAGATCTATTTAAGCAGAATAAAGATGAAGAACATTGGACTATTTCTGAAATACAAATTACAAACTCTGAAATGCAATTGACTATTTCTGAATACAATTTGAAAATCTTAATTACAATTGATTAATTCTGAAAATCAGTTGACTCCCTGCAAGCATTTGGAGGAAATATCGCCTAAGATATATATGTTTTTGGGTCATATTTTGTATAAAACTGTAGTTTAAGCTTACTTTTTCCATTTTTTATGAACTCTTTTGAAGCATCCTAAATTTGCTGCCCAACTGGACTAAATTTTTGTTTCATTGTCTACTTTGGAACCAAAATACTTGTCTGTTCGAAATGATTTTTTTCGTTAATACTTAAGCTAATAAATTTTAGTGTTTTTATCGGCGTATGGCATTTCTGTTTGTTTTTAAGGGTTTGTGATTGAAGAAGAAAACATTGTATTTCCAAAGATTATTTTTAATGTGGATTTATTCCAGACCATGGTTTCTGTAGCCACCTCTACGTCTTCAGTGGAGAAAATTACATTGGATTTACAAAGTTAACATATATTTAAAAAAAAAAAAAAAAAATCGCCAAAAAAAATTTGTAATATGCATATTAGGGTGGCAGCTATTTTGCAAAACTTCGAATTTCAAGGAGTGCACCCCTAATTTTTATTACATTTGGTCTAAAAATGCTATGCTAAAAATTCCAGCCAAATCGGACAACGTTAACACGAGGCTCATCGAGGTCAAAGGTCAAAGGTCAAAAAATAGCCATATTTTGATTAAAAACATTAAATAAATGGTGTTGTTTTTTGAATATATTGTTAAAAAGTGGTACATGAGTTTTTTTAGTATAAGAAGATAAATTAAAAATTTTTGGGTTTTCAAAAATTAACCCTTGTAAGTCTTTCGGGGTCAAAATGACCCAATTTTCACAAAATGACCCCTAAATCACGAAAATCAGCCCCAATTTTCTAAATTTATTGAAATAAACCAATGTAAACCCATATTTATATTCTATTCTATCATAAATACTCAGATATGAAATACTGTCTTTCTAGGATGGCATTCACCCGTTTCACGGTAAGGCCAAAAATATACATTTTATTTGGCGTGATTCTCAAAACTGATATTTTGGTTTTTTCAAAATTTTCTTAAACAAAATTAGGAAAAATGCTGAAAAAACCACAGAATCTTATAAAATATATGTTAACATATAAAAAAAATTTTTTTTGGGGGATATCCCTCGGATAGTTTGGCGGGGGCATCGATTTAAACTCAGCGGATTTCGAGGAAAATGCCTTTTTTGCCCACAATTTATTCAATATGGAAAAAATTTGGTAAATATTTTAAAATTTGACAAAGTCAGGGCCATTAATTATTAAAAACTATGTTAGACATTAACCCTTAACGTTTTAGGAAAATGGAATAATATTAACCCGGTTTTTATTCGGGTCAAAGGTCAAATTTAGGGATATTTGGATTTTTTTTCGAAAAAGGCATCTAAATATGAAATTTTTATTGCGATTTTTTATATAACTTGGTATAATTATTGTACGAGCTCAGAAAAATAATTATTTAATTTTTTTAAAATTAACCCATAAATGAACATGGGGTCAAAATGGCCCAGCACATTAAAATTTCTTTATATAGATTTTTATACTTTCTTTCGATTTTTATAAAACTTGTTATGGTTATGTGCGAGGTCAGAAAACTAATTATTTGATTTTTTAATTAACCCATAAATGAACATGGGGTCAAAATGGCCCAGCACGTTAAAAGTTCTTAATATATTTATTTTTTATTTTTTCTATTTCTATAAAACTTGTTATTATTTTTATGCAACGTCTGAAAAAATAATTATTTGATTTTCATTGTTCATTTATGAGTTAATTAAAAAAAATATCTGACCTCGAACAACGGTTATACCAAGTTTTATCGAAATCGAAAACAAAAAAAATCATTAAGCATTTTTAACGTGCCCCCATGTTTATTTATGGGTTAATTAAAAAAATCACATAATTAGTTTTCTGACCTTGCACAATGTTTATACCAAGTTTTATAGAAATAAAAAAAATATATATTAAGAATTTTTCATGCTGGGTCATTTTGACCCCTTGTTCGTTTATGGGTTAATTTACGAAAATCAAATAATTATTTTTTCAGACGTCGCATAAAAATTATAACAAGTTTTATAGAAATAGAAAAAAGAAAAAAATATATATCAAGAATTTTTAACTTGCTGGGCCATTTTGACCCCATGTTCATTTATGGGTTAATTAAAAAATCAAATAATTAATTTTCTGACCTCGCACATAATCATAACAAGTTTTATAAAAATCGAAAGAAAATATAAAAATCTATATAAAGAAATTTGAATGTGCTGGGCCATTTTGACCCCATGTTCATTTATGGGTAAATTTTAAAAAAATTAAATAATTACTTTTCTGAGCTCGTACAATAATAATACCAAGTTTTATAAAAAATCGCAATAAAAATTTCATATTTAGATGCCTTTTTCTAAAAAAAATCCAAATATCCCTAAATTTGACCTTTGACCCGAATAAAAACCGGGTTAATATTATTCCATTTTCTTAAAACGTTAAGGGTTAATGTCTCACATAGTTTTTAATAATTAATGGCCCTGACTTTGTCAAATTTTAAAATATTTACCAAATTTTTTCCATATTGAATAAATTGTGGGCAAAAAAGGCATTTTCCTCGAAATCCGCTGAGTTTAAATCGATGACCCCGCCAAACTATCCGAGGGATATCCCCCAAAAATTTTTTTTTTATATGTTAACATATATTTTATAAGATTCTGTGGTTTTTTCAGCATTTTTCCTAATTTTGTTTAAGAAAATTTTGAAAAAACCAAAATATCAGTTTTGAGAACCACGCTAAATAAAATGCATATTTTTGGCCTTACCGTGAAACGGGTAAATACCATCCTAGAAAGACAGTGTTTCATATCTGAGTATTTATGATAGAAAAGAATATAAAGATGGGTTTACATTGGTTTATTTCAATAAATTTAGAAAATTGGGGCTGATTTTCGAGTTTTAGGGGTCATTTTGTGAAAATTGGGTCATTTTGACCCCGAAAGACTTACAAGGGTTAATTTTTGAAAACCCAAAAATTTTTAATTTATCTTCTTATACTAAAAACAACTCATGTACCACTTTTTAACAATATGTTCAAAAAACAACACCATTTATTTAATGTTTTTAATCAAAATATGGCTATTTTTTTACCTTTGACCTTTGACCTCGATGAGCCTCGTGTTAACGTTGTCCGATTTGGCTGAAATTTTAAGCATAGCATTTTTAGACCAAATGTAATAAAAATTAGGGGTGCACTCCTTCAAATTCGAAGTTTTGCAAAATAGCTGCCACCCTAATGCATATTTTTAAAGATTTTAGTCAATATTTTAAGATTTTCATTGCATATTTTAGGCGCATAAAACGTAGTTTTTTATTGCATAAAGCCGCATTCACAATGTTGGAGTTCTCCTATCTGTGGAAAATGTTATATCTTTTCCCTATGCACTTTCATATTTTTGAATTTGACTATCCTTTTTCAATCCACTCCAGAGTAAAACATATTCTACCCTAGAGTTTCCAATATGGGTTAAGAGAGCCTATGTTAACCGTTAACAGAGTAAAAATACAACTCTATGAAAGTGCCAGCTCTAATAATGTCATTTCAAAAAAAAAATAAAGCAAAGAAAGTTATATTTACACAAATTTAAATGAAAAAAAAAATTAAAACGTTAAAAAATATAATTTCTTTTAAAGAAAATTTAATGGGATAATTTTGCCAAATTATGAGACAAGTAAACTGACAAATACAATGTGACAGAACTGCACGGCAATTCGTATCCCCAATACTGGGAAATGGTAGATAAGGGTGGTCAAGGGTAGTAAAAAGCCTTTAAGAATCCAACGCAATCGATTGCACAGCGAAAACAAATTCATTGTGCTAAGAAATTTTCTTGCCAACTGAATGATTCGGTTGCAGCTAATACAATATGATTTCGGTTAATACGGAGTTCACACTAGAGAATTTGTACTCGTTTAAGCCACTTGTTTAAAAAAGTAAACAAAATCGTTCACACTACATTTTGCGCGTTTAACTTTGAGTGTTTAACGTTTGTAAACAAACGCACATAACCTAATTCTGAAAAAAATTGCAAAAATATTTCTAAAACCCTTTTAAACTTTGGCGGAAGACAAGATATTTATTTTTTTTATAACATTTACATAACACCACTACACGAAACACCTTTTTATTGACTCATTCTAAGTAAATAGGAAGATTTTTTTGTTCCGGACCTGTCCGAAGCTGTTTGCATATTTATACTTCGATGGAAGGCAAAATTCACTATTAGTGCAGCTTTTCCAATATAATTATAAATAAAACACACACTTTTTCTGATTTTTCAGTAGTTTTTATTAGTTTTTTAAATATTTATAATTTCTCAATTTTCCAATGTTTTGCTAAGAAAATGGCAGACAGATACAGATGATGGTTGCTATGAAATCTTTTTTTTTGGCATAGAATAAAGAAAAATTAAAAGGAAATATACCGAACCCTGCCTTTGAGATGTTTAGCGAAATGTTCAACAGGGAAACAAGTCGAATTTGATTGTTTAGCTGAACATCCAAATGTATGGGGAAACAAGTCAAATTTTGCTCTTTTAGCGCTTAAACACTTATGAGATGTTTAAAGTCGCTAGTGTGAACTCCATATAAAGCAACAAATGTCGATTGATTCAGGAATTTTTAAATTGTGGAAACTGAATAATTTGGTTACAGATGAATTATTCAGAAAAAATCGGTTGTCGCAATGAATCGTTTTCTCTGTGTAGTTTCTAATCACTCAGATCTTATCTTCGGTCCCCAATTTCGAGATCTCTCCAGACACAACTATTAATCAGCTCATATCTCAAAATTATGGGTCTAGAACAAAACACAGAGAAACCAGATTCATTGCAACATCCGAATTTCCTGTCAACTGAATGATTCTGTTAAAGATACCGAATAATGCTGTTGTCACAGACCAAAAATTTTAGAGTCAATCGAAATTAATCTGTAGCCACAACCAAATTTTACAGTGGCTCAAACAAAAAATAATGAATTTGTTTTCTCTGTGAGTTGTGCCAGCCAAATTTAGAGCAAACTGAATTGTTCAATTGCAACAACCAAAGTTTTCGGTTGCGATTACCAAAATTTTTGTTTTGTGGACATGTTTGGTAATTTAGCACATAACAAATTTGCTTATTTCTAACTAAAATAAAGTTGTTACAACCGCAATTAAAATAGGGGAAACCACACAGAAAACAAATTTCCAACTGTATCCAGTTAACATAACTACAAATCGGTTGATACATTTGAAAATAGATCGTGCTAATGAAATATCGGTAGTCCCAAATAAATTTGGTTGATAGAACACACATTTAACTGAAACAACAAAAAAATTCGGTTGGCACACCCAAAAAAAGGAGAGACAACCGAATTATGCAACAAAAACACAGTTGACACTGAAAAATATACAGTTTTATTAATTTCGTTTGCTATATCTGACTTTTAATTGAAGAAACCAATAAATTTGGTTGTCACACCTAAATATAGTAGCAGCTAACGAATTTTGGGTTTATACAACTGAAAAATTTTGTTGGAAATTTATTTTTTTTTGTGTATATTTGTAAAAATCTAGGGTAACTATTTTTTTCTGAACTCAAATCCGTACCAAAATTTTTATATTATTTTTCTTTTTTAAAATAACTCTATTAAACTCTTTTCTGTGGAAAGAAACTGATGATTTTTTCAACATTCAAAAAATTTTAATTAAACTAACAAACATGGGGTCAATTTGTATTTTAGTAAAAACAACTGATAAAAAACAACTGCTATAAACTTTTGTCGTAGAACACTTAGTTGAATTGAAACAACTTCATTTAAACTTGATTTAACAAAATCTCTCAGATTCTGAAGACTTTTTCACTTAGGTTTTAATATCTGTTTTAGAAAGCTTAACCGATAATAAGCACATTTTTTTTTTGATAGCCTGAGAGTTTTTTTCCTATCAGTTCTGATGACTTTACCTCATCGAATATTCCAGAATCATTTGGATTCATGCAATTATATTATGTTTATAAAAATTTAAAAAATCCATCATCCCGTAAACATTTCGTTACACAAAATATCAAAATAACCTCATACTCAGATACATTTTTGCGTTCAGAAACCTCTTGATTCGCGAACTCTAAGCTTCTTATAATTCATTATAAATTATCTCCTTGTCAGACTTAAGTTATAAAAAAATACCTCTGATAATTTATTTTATGAAAATTCAAGTTTTTTATAGAATTTTCGAATAAAATTATATTTTATGTTGAAATGTTCAAAAATCAGTACATATTTAAAAAAATCAGTACACCGTTTTTTGATCAGTACATGTGATCAAAAATCAGTATATGTACACTCAAAATGATCACTCTGTTAAATTACAGAGATACTCTGCTGAGCCAGCAGAAAATACCATAGATTTCCAACCAGCAAATTTTTTGTTATTTTACGAAGAAAACTGTAAAATGATTTCGATAAAAAAAACTGTAAATTACCAGAATTATCTGTAAAATATTGATAAAAAGTGACCAGAATTTGACTATTTTATTAACTATTTGACTTCTGATGCAATGAGCAAGTAGTGTTGACAATTGGAAAATGCCATCAAGTAAATTTGCCCGCTTTAATGCTTCCAAATTGTAAATTTACTTTTTTTATTTTTGTGAAAATTACGAGTTTTTTTACGAGTACCTCCAATTTTACACGACATTCTCGTAAAATTTACCAGGTTTTATTGTAATTTAAGACGCCTTTTAAAGATCGGTTGAAATATTTGGAAGTTTTTTGAAGATTTTTTATTTGAAAACTGTATTACATAGCAATAAGTAAAATTACAGTTGAAATTTAGTATTTTGGTTACGAGAAAAAAACAAGTATTTTTATAAAATCTGTATTTTAACAAAAAAAACTCTGTTTATTATCTGTAAAACAGAGATTACAAAGTAAAAAGTAAAATTACAGATACAATTTTGTTTTTCGGTTACAAGAAAATACAAAGTATATTGTTAAAATCTGTATTTCGACAGATAACTTTGTCAAATATCTGTCGAATTGAGTTTACACTCATTTTACAGAGTTTTCAACATAGTAATTATTTTAAGTGTACTGATAAAATCAGTACCCAGAAAATAAAATCGTCAAATTTAAATCAACAACCTTAAATTGTAAATCAACCAAACATGATATCAACCAAACATTAAGTAAAAACGGCCGCCTTTTAAACCATAATACAAAACTTCGATTTTGTTTTCAACAAACTCAGTCAAGTAATTTAATTTCAAAATTCTTTTATCATGTCAATTAATAGTGTTTGTGTTTGTTAAATTTCTTTGTTGAAAAAAATTTCATTTGTCAGATCAAAAAATTGAGTTTGTTTTAAAAAAAAATTAAGATTTTTTACTTTTGCCAGATTAACATATTGTGTTTGTTAAATTTCTTTGTTGAAAAAAAAAATTATTTTTAATTTTTGTTGATATTACAAATTACCGTTAGGAACACTTAGTGAAAAAATTAATTGTATTCACAAATATAAGGGTAAATATAACAATTCGTGTTTTTCTGTGTACGAATGATAAGGATATAAATATCGTACATGGGTGCGTATGATTTTTCCACTAATGTTAACTGCTGAATCCGCGACTGGGGCTTTGCAGCAACTTAATTTTGGCTTGATACAACTGAAATGTTCATTTAAAATTTTATTTTCATGTGTGTAAAACTCTACACACAAAAAAACAAATTTTCATGTTACCAACTGAAAGTCAGTTGCTGCAACAAAAATTCGGTTGAAACATTTACGTATGGGTTATCACAATGGAATAACGGTTGCCACAATTGAATAACGGTAGCCACAACTGAAAAAGGTTAATATAGCTGGCTTTTAATTGAAACAACTACAAAATTCGATTGTCACAGCTGAAAATAGGAGCAGCAACCGTTGATAATTTACTCTTTTGGCGTTTATTATGGACATTGCGTGAAATTTTTATTTAAGTCCGTAATTTTTATTTGAAAAGAGGGGCGAGATTTTTAAATACTATCGATATAAAAATAATCACTACATTGCAAAGTTTTTATTAAATTTCCAAAAATTATCATCGAAATAAAAATTATTTTATAATATTTTACGCAAAAGTAAACCACATTTCAATAAAACTAAATATTAAAAATTATAAAAAAACAAACTTAAAAAAATTAGTAAACAATTAGGGGTTTCACGATGAATCTTGCCCACGAGAAACTCCATAATGTTATTAATGAAAAATTATCTAACTCGTTAGTAAGATTAATTAAACCAAAGTACCGCAATGATACACAGAAAAAAAATTAAAAAACTGATCCAATAAAAAATTTAATTGAATTATCTTTTTTTTAATTAAAAATCACATTGAAACTTAACCTAAACGAGCACTAGTACTAAAAAACATCGTGTTGTTGAAAGACCGAAGACTATGGCGAGAATGGATCGCACGACCGCCGGTACTTATAAGATGGTACACTTTTATTTACCCAACCAGCTAATTTAATTGCTTTCGAAATTGTTTTAATTAAAAAATTTTTTATTGTTAAAACTATCAAAAATAACATTTAATTTTGTTTTAAATTTGAAAATAAAATTGTTTAATTACACCCTAAAAAAATTAGTCCAGTTTCCTACTATAAATTGGGTAAATTTCAACAAATTCAAAAAATATACTACTATAAATTGAGTAAATTTTCAATATTTTTAAATAGAATTACGCATTTTGGTTAAATTTACCCAATTTTTAGTAGGAAACTGAAATCATTTTAAATAGAGTGTAAGTTAATTAAAAAAGTATATGAATGGGAGTTTTTATACACACTCTTAAAAATGAGTCCAGTTTCCTACTATAAATTGGGTAAATTTCAACCAATTCAAATAATAAACTCCCTAGTAAAAATATTATGCTGATTTTACTAAATAGATCTAATTTGATCCGTAAAATGGTTGTATCAAATAATATCTAATTGTATTACTTTATATCAAAAAATATGACAAATGATACAATTTGATCCTGAATTTGGTCAAATCTAATTAGATCAAATTGATCTTATAATATCTATTTTTATATAATTTGATGAGCAAAACCAAAATACGAATCTAATCATATATGGAGCAATATCTAACCATATAAAGTGGATCAACCGTATCAACGTGATAGATAAAATTGTATATAAATTAATACGGAAGCATATTAACTCATATAAGATTGTATCAAATTATATATGATTAGACCAGAAAATTCGGGCTACTATAAATTTCCAATATTTTTAAGAAAAATTACGCAATTTGTGTAAATTTACCCTATTTATAGTAGGAAACTGAAATCATTTTAGAGTGCAATTTAATTCTTTTTGAGAGTCAGTGTTGATATATTTTTTTATTTAAACTAAATTTTAAAATAAAGTTTTTTAATTAAGTTAATTAAAAAAGTAAATCAATGGGAGTTTTTTATTCAATTAAATTCTTTTTGAGAGTCAGTTTTGATATTTTTTTTATCTGTGTATTTTAAAATTAATATTTTACCAAAAAATAAGCTTTATTTAAACTAAAGAAATTAAAATAAATTAATTAAAAAAGAGGTTTACCTTGTGTATATGATTTAAACAAACAACGAAATTTGTTAAAATTTTATTTTTTTAAAAATAGAACAATTTTTGTTTCTTTTGTTTATAAAACAAGTGTAGACAATTTATTTAATTTTATAAAACACTTTTTTTATGTTAATATTTTTTATAATTATAAAAAAGCGTCGGCTTTATTTTTATTTTTAACACTTGATTTAAATTTGGCGTCGGATAAATTTTTTTATTAGAATTTTTTAATATGACACTTTTTTTATTTTCTTTTTTTTTAATTTTTTATAGATTTTTAAGGACTTTTTTTTAATGTCGTAGGTGTTGTAATGTTGACTGTTAGACACACGCGTTTAAAAAGTCGTAAAATTTTTTTTTTGGTTTTTCTTGTTTGCTGTTGTAAGTGTTAAAGGTTTATTTGAAAAGTAATAAAAAAATTTTGAAATTTATTTCTTGTGTTGCGGACTTTTCTATTTCCTTTTTTTGAAAAACTTGCTGTGCGGTCTATTTTTATGGTTTATTATTGATTTTATTTTTTTTTTTTAAGTTTTATGTCGTGTTTTGTTAAATTGTAATTAATTTGTTGCCTGAACAAAATTTTTAATTATTTTTTTTTTGTTGAAAAACCGCGCACTTTTTTTTATAGTTATTATTGTTGTGGTTTTTGTGACATTACACACGTTATTGTTGTTTTTTATGCTTTATTTTTATTTGTATAAAATTAGAATTTAATTTCTAGTTTTTTTTTTTTTATACATAAATATTTTTTAATAGCAGCCAAATAGTAATTGTTGTGTTGATTTGATGACTTTGTGTATTAAACTAACAATTTGTATAAAATGACGTGAATGTATGTAGTAAAAAAATGTTGCTGCTGTTGTCAGTGATAATAATGAGGCTGCTGCTGGCTGCAAAAACAAAAATTTCTTTGCGTTCTTTCTAATAATTTTGTTGTTTTAGATGATGTTGATGGCTTTGATGACAATAATCAAGTGCTACAACACTTAAAAGACAATAAGAATTTTTGCTTTCGTTTTTATTTTTATTTTTTTGATGTCATTAAAATGAGTGCGTTTTCATATTTTCACTATTTCAAATTCGATCCATAAAAAATACAACTCTGCATACAATTTGTTTTAACCGTTTTTAAGGTGTTTTTATTTTTTGTAGTTTTGATTATTGTTTGTTATTTTTATGGGGTTGTCGAGGGTTAATAAAAAAAATAAATGTAAGTAGAACTATTGAAAGCAGAGGAGCACACACGGTTCTGTTTTCTTTTTTATGATTATTATTATATTTTTGATACGGTTTGGGTCACACACAACACACTGAAACAAAAAAATAACACTCCGCAGACAGTTGTGCGCTCTACGATAATAAATATTATAATAAAACGAAATTTTTAAAAGAGTATAAAATTCGTGTAATTGGTAATATCTGCAGCTATAGTTGCTTTGCTACACATCTATATGTATAAACGTACAAATAAAACAAGTATTTGGATGGCAAACTGAATGACTGGATGAATGGTTTTTGTATGGCTGGGCAATAAGGCTGGCATAAAAACAGCACACTAAACGAAAAAAAAAAAATACAAAATGTATTGGTTGACGATAACGTTAAATCTCTGGCGACTGTTGCTACTGCTAACGCTGCTGCTGCTACTTTAGTTGTTGCGGCTGTTGCTGCTCTGTTAACGTTTGTGTTTTTTTTAGTTTGATTTCAATGGGTTTTTTGTGTTTTTATATTCTTTTTTTTATAATTTTCTTAATGTTTAAGAAGAGCATAAAATAGATTAAAAATCTCATTAAATGTTTAATAAAAAAATTAATAAAAAAAGTCTAAAATGCACGTGCTTTTTGTTTGGCGTTTAAGTATTTTTTTTTTAATTTTTATACACAAATCCCAAATTATTAATTATTATAACACCTTTTATTAAATATATTAATAAAAATTTTAACCGTTTTTTTTTATTAAACAGACATGCGTTTATTGCTGTAAAAGCCCTTAAACTCATACTCTAAAAATGTTGCTTTAATTTCATCTCCTAAAAAGTAAAAAAAACACACAAAACACTTTAAAACTCTTTATTCTCACACAAAACCCACACACACACACACGAAACTTAAACAAAAGCAGCAACAGAGTACAATAAGAATTTCCTTAACACACTCTTTTAGCAAAATAGTGTACTCTTTTACTCTTGCTAAAAATTTGTTAAGTATGCTATATTTATCTCTTGTTATTACTCAACCATAATGGCCGTTAGTAAGTGTAAACAATGTAAGTGTGTAGTGGTAAAAATAATGGCCGCTGCTTTGTGTTTCCAGTTTTCCGGTTTTGTGTGTATGTTTACATTTTTGTTGTTGTTATTGTTATTTTTGCTTTTGTTTTCAAACACAGTAGAGTATTTTTTTTATTTTATACACTGTATTTTGTATTTGTGAGAGCTCTTTAACACTCAATTGAGTTGATTTATTTTATGTTTTAAATGGTCTCATAAAAGAAATGTAAAATAAATTCTTATATGATTTTTGTTTTTGACTTCACCTTTTCTTACTACAAAATTATTTAATTTTTATTAATATCAAACACATTTATTTTAAGTATAATTACATATTAATTATATTATTAAATATTTATTATATGTAAATATTAATTTTCTTGTTTTCTTTCTCTCTTTATCACTCCACTCAATTTTTTTATTTGCTTTTTTATCATTTTAATTTTCTATTCACTCTCAACTTTATTTTTCTCCTTGTTGTTGTTGTTGTTGTTTTATTTGATATATTTTTGTTACTATTGTTATTGCTGTAGTTTGATTCTTTTTTATTGAAATTGCTGTTATGACATTTTTATGAAAAATTTTCAAATTTATGTTATTATATCATAACAGAGTATAGCTCGACACTCAAACTATCACAACTCTTTAAGTATATCATTGCATACATTTTTGCGGTTGTAATTTATGTTTTTATGCTTTTATTTAGCAAAAATTGTGTTTGAATATTTTTATAACATAGTAACACTTTTTGTTCAATAGATTTTATACCGCCGGATATTTTAAATGTTTTATGACCTGAGAGTATTCTTTTTTGTTTTTTCTTATTTTTAGGTTTCGTTTTCTGTTCAATCATTGAAAGCGCATTTACAGCAACTTGTGTTATAATTTTTATGTATTGGATTATAGAATTTTTTTGAATTTGATTCATAATTTTTTATAAATTGGACTTTATGGGATCCATCCCTACTAAAAACTATTAACAGATGGACTTGAGTTCCCCTCTAGACCTGCGGTAAAGTTAAGAGTTTGGTAATGCAGAGCGAAAAAGTAAAAGTAATTGTCATCCGTAATTCCGTCCATCTAAACGTTGTTAACACGATACATGTCACAATTATCAATCGATTACTTTAATAACCGTATTATAATAAACTAGCTAACTCGCCCGGTACTTCGTTACCGGTTAGCTGTAAAAAAAACACCTTTATTACTTCAAATTCTTATTAGTTTCGACCTTTAAAATATTATATTTTGAGTAGATTTAAAGTTGCAAAAAATTTTATTTTGGCGAAACGATCTCATAGTTAAAACTTTAAGTTTCAAGGAACATTTGTGCATAAGGAACAATATGTACCAAATTGAAGCGAAAATTCAAAAATTTATTTTCCCAGAATGTAATTTCCGCGAGTGGATCGTAAAGTACCAATTTTAAGTATCTCTACATTCTCCCTTTTCCCCCATTAGAAGCAGAATTTTCATAAAAGTACTTATTTTGGAATGTTATTTCCGCGAAAGGATCGTACAGTCCAAATTTCAAGTATTTAGGACCATTAATTCAGCAGATACAAAATTGCCCTACTTTCCCCATTTTCCCCCTTAGAAGCAGAATTTACTAAAAAAGTGCTTCTTCCAGAATGTTATTTCCGCTAGAGGATCGTACAGTCCAAACTTCAAGTATCTAGAACCATTAGTTCAGCAGATACAAAACAGTTCAAAATTCAAGTATCTAGGACCATTAGTTCAGCAGATACAAAATTGCCCTACTTTCCCCCTTTTCCACCTATAAAACAAAATTTTCAAAAAAGTACTTCTTTCAGAATGTTTTTTTCGCGAGAGGATCGTACACTCCAAATTTCAAGTATCTAGGACCGTTAGTTCAGCAGATACAAAATTGCCCTAATTTCCCCCTTTTCTCCGTAGAAGCGAAATTTTCAAAAAAGTACTTCCATTAGAATGTTGTTTCCGCAAGAGGATTCAAATTTCAAATTTGCCCTACTTTCCCTCTTTTTCCCCCTATAGAAGCAGATTTTTCCAAAAAAGTACTTCTTCCAGAATGTTATTTCCGCGAGAGGATCGTACAGTCCAAACTTCAATATCTAGGACCATTAGTCAAGCAGATACAAAATTGCCCTTCTTTCCCCCTTTAAAAAGTAATTTTCAAAAAAAGTACTTCTTTCAATATGTTATTCCGCGAGATGATCCTATATTGCAAATGTCATGTTTTTAAGACCATTAGTTTAAAATTTACAAAATTGCCCTATTTTGCCCCTCTTGGTCCTTAAAACCAAAATTTTCAAAAAGTGTATTTTTCAAAAAATTATTTCCGCGAGAGGATCAAAACTTAAAGTTTTAGTTCAGAAGATACAAAATTGCCCTATTTTCCCCCTTCTACTTTTTTCAAGATGTTGTTTTTTGCGAGATGATCCTAGAGTTCAAATTTAAAGTTTCTGGAACCATTTGTTTAAAAGATAAATAATGTACCGATTTTCCCTATTTCCCCCCCCCCCCTTTCCCGCCGTGGAGGAGGAATTTTTCAAACAATATTTTTTTCGGAATGTTGTTTCCGCGAGAGGATCCTAAAGACCAAACTTCACATTTCTGGGACCATTTGTTCAGAAGATAAAAAATTCACCGATTTTCCCTATTTTCCCACCCTTGGAGGCGGAATTTTCAAAAAATTTAGTTTTCCGCATGTTAATTCTGCGAGAGGATCCTAGAGTCCAAATTTCAAGTTTCTGGGACCATTTGTCCAGAAGATAAAAAATGTACCAATTTGCTCTATTTTCCCCACCTTGGAGGCGGGATTTTCAAAAAAACATTTTTTTTGTTTTTTTTTTTCGCGAGAGGATTATAGAGTCCAGATTTCAAGTTTCTAAAACTATTAGTTCAAAAGATACAAAATCCCCCAAAGGGCCCTACTTCCCCTTTTTCTCCCTTAGAAGTTGAATTTTTAAAAAAGTTCTTTAAGTATGTTATTTTGCGAAAGGATCGTTCAGTTCAAATTTCAAGAATCTAGGACCATTAGTTCAGCAGATTCAAAATTGCCCTTCTTTCCCCCTTTTTCCCCCAGAATTTTGAACAGTACTTTCTTAAGAATGTTATTTCCGCGAGAGGATCGTTCAGCCAAATTTCAAGTATCTAGAACCATTAGTTCAGCAGATACAAAATTGCCCTACCTTCCCCGTTTTCCCCCTTGAAATCGGAATTTTCAAAAAAGTACTTCTTTCAGAATGTTAATTCCAAGAGAGAGGATCGTGCAGTCTAAATTTCAAGTTTCTAGGACCATTAGTTCAGCAGATACAAATTTGCCCTACTTTCCGCCTTTTCTCCCTTAGAAGCGGAACTTTCCACAATAAGTACTTTTTCCGCAAGAGGATTTCCCTACTTTCCACCTCTTCCCCCTTTAGAAGGAGAACTTTCAAAAAAGTACTTCTTCTAGAATGTTCTTTCCGCGAGAGGATCGTACAGTCCAAACTTCAAGTATGTAGGACTATTAGTTAAGCAGATTCAAAATTGCCCTACTTTCTCCCTTTCCCCCCGTAGAAGCAGAATTTAAAAAAAGTACTTCTTTTAGAATGTTATATCCGCGAGAATATCGTACAGTTAAATTTTATGTATCGAGGACCATTAGTTCAGCAGATACAAAATTGCCCTACCTTCCCCTTTTTTCCCCCTTAAAAGAAGAGTTTTCAAAAAAGTACTTCCTTGAGAATGTTATTTCCGCGATAGGATCGTGCAGTCCAAATTTCAAATATATAGGACCATTATTTCAGCAGATACAAAATTGCCCTACTTTTCCCCTTTTTTCCACTCAAAATCGGAATATTTAAAAAAGTACTTCTTTCAGAATGTTATTTTTGCGAAAAGATCGTACAGTCCAAATTTCAAGTTTCCCGGACCATTAGTTCAGCAGATACAAAATTGCCTAGTTTCCCCCTTTTCCCTCTTAGAGGCGGAATTTTCCAAAAAGTTTTCCATTCGAATTTTATTTCCGCGAGAGGATTGTGCAGTCCAATTTTCAAGTATCTAGGACTATTTGTTCAGCAGATACAAAATTGGCCTACTTTCCCCCTTTTTCCCCCTTAAAGAAGAATTTTTAAAAAAGTATTTCTTTCCGAATGTTATTTCCGCGGGAGGATCGTACAGTCCAATTTTCAAGTATCTAGGACCATTAGTTCAGCAGATTCAAAATTGCTCTATTTTCCCCTCCTTTTCCTCTTAAAAGAGGAATTTTTAAAAAAGTATTTCTTTCCGAATGTTATTTCCGCGGGAGGATCGTACAGTCTAATTTTCAAGTATCTAGGACCATTACTTTAGCACATACAAAATTGCACTATTGTCCCCCTTTCTCCCCCTTAAAAGCGAAATTTTCAAAAAAGTACTTCTTGTAGAATGTTATTGCCGCGATATGATCCCATATTCCAAATGTCATGTTTCTAAGACCATTAATTTAAAGTTGAGCAAATTGCCCTATTTTCCCCTTTTGGGCCTCATTAAAACCAAAATTCTCAAAAAAATATATTTTTCAAAAAATAATTTCCGCGAGAGCATCCAGATTCAAAATTTCAAGTTTGTTCAAAAGATACAAAATTGCCCTATTAAACCCCTTCTACCCACCACCCCCACCCTTATAAAAGGTTTTTTCAAAATATTACTTTTTACAAAATGTTTTTTCCGCGAGAGTAGAGTTAAAATTTCAAGTTTTTGGGACCATTCGTTTAGCAGATACGAAATTGCCCTTCTTTCCCCATTTTTCCCCCCTTTAAAGACGAATTTTCAAAAATGTACTACTTTTAGAATGTTATTTTCGGGATAGGATTGTACAGTTCAAATTTTAAGTATCTAGGACCATTAGTTCAGCAGATACAAAATTGCCCTACTTTTCCCCTTTTTCCTTGTAGAAGCATAATTTTTAAAGAAGTTTTTCTTTAACAAAGTTATTTCCGCGAGAGGATCGTACAGTTGAAGTTTCAAGTATCTAGGACCATGAGTTCAGCAGATTCAAAATTACCCCACTCACCCCCTTTTTCCCCCGGAATTTTCAAAAAGTACTTCCTTTAGCGAGAGGATTGTACAGTTCAAATTTCAAGTATCTAGGACCATTAGTTCAGCAGATACAAAATTGCGCTACTTTCCCCCTTTTTCCCCGTAGAAGCGGAATTTTTGAAAAGTTCTTCTTTAAGAATGTTATTTTCGCGAAAGGATCGTACAGTTTAAATTTCAAGTATAAAGGACCATTAGTTCAGCAGATTCAAAATTGCCCTTCTTCCCGATTTCCCCCCAGAATTTTGAAAATGTACTTCCTTTAGAACGTTATTTCCGCGAGAGGTTCGTTCACTCCAAATTTCAAGTATCTAGGACCATATTTTCAGCAGATACAAAATTGCCCTACCTTCCTCTTTTTCCCCCTTTAAAGCGGAATTTTCAAATGTTATTTCCGCGAGAGGATCGTGCAGTCCTATTTGTTTAGCAGATACAAACCGGAATTTTCAAAAAGTACTTCTTTCAGAAAGTTATTTCCGCGAGAGGATCGTACAGCCCAAATTTCATGGCTCTACGACCATTAGCTCAGCAGACACAAAATTACCCTACTTTCCCCCTTTTCCCCCTTAGAAGCGAAATTTTCAAAATAGAACTTTCTTCACAATGTAATTTCCGCGAAGGATCCCATAGTCAAAATTTTTAAGTTTCTGGGAAAATTAGTTCAGAACATACAAAGTGTACCAAATTGTCCTATTATCCCCCTTTTTACCACCCTAGAAGCGGAATTGAAAAAAAAACTTTGTTTCGGAATGTTTTTTCCGCGAGAGGATCTTATAGTCCAAACTTTAAGTTTCTAGGACCATTAGGTCAGAGAAAAGAAAATGTACCAAATTGCCCAATTTTCCCCCTTTTCCCCTTCTTAGAAGTGCCTTTTTAAAAAAGTACTTTCTTCAGAATATTATTTCCGCGAGAGGATCCTATAGTCCAAATTTCAGGTTTCAGGGACCATTAGTTCACAATATAGAAAATGTTCAAAATCGTCCTATTTCCCCCCCAAATTTGAATGAAAAGTTTTCAAAAAATACTTTCTTCAGAACATAATTTCCGCGAGAGGATCATATAGTCCAAATTTTTAAGTTTCTAGGATTATCAGTTCAGAAGATACAAAATGTACCAAATTATCCTATTTTCCCCCTTTAAACCCCCTAGAATCAGAATTAAAAAAAAACTTTGTTTCAGAAGATAGAACATGTACCAAATTGCCCTGAATGAGTAAAAAAACTAAAGAATAAAATACAATTGAGTGGAAAAAATTTTTATTAAAAAAAAAATTGAGTAAAAAAAATTTTGAGTAAAAAAAAATTTGAGTAAAAAAAAAATTGTAAAAAAAAAATTTTTGAGTGAAAAAAAATTTTGAGTGAAAAAAAATTACAGTGAAACAAAATTTGTAAAAAAAAATTTTTTGAGTGAAAAAAAAATTTGAGTAAAAAAAATTTTGAGTGAAAAAAAAATTTTGAGTAAAAAAAATTTTGAGTGAAAAAAAATTTGTAAAAAAAAAAATTTGTAAAAAAAAAAAAATTGTAAAAAAAAATTTTGAGTGAAAAAAAATTTTGAGTGAAAAAAAAATTTTGAGTGAAAAAATTTTAGTAAAAAAACTTTTTTTCCCGAGAGGATACTATAGTTCAAATATCTAGTTTCTAGGACCATTAGTTCAAAATTCACCAAATTGCCCTATTTTCCCCCTTTTTGCCCCCCTTAAAACCGGAATTTTCAAAAAAGTACTTTTTTCAAAATGTTATTTCCGCGAGAGTATCCTATATTCAAAATTTCAAGATTGTAGGACCATTAGTTCAGAAGATACAAAATGTACAAACTTGCCCTATTTTCCCCCTCCCCCCACCTTAGAAACGGAATTTTCAAAATATTACTTTTTCCAAAATGTTATTTCCGCGAAAGGGTCCTAGACTTCAAATTTCAAGTTTCTGGGACCATTTGTTTAGAATATAAAAAATGTACCAATTTGCCCTATTTTCCCCTTTTTCCCCCATTGGAGGCGGAATTTTCCAAAAAAAAAAATTTCCGAAATTTTATTTCCGCTAGAGGATCCTGGAGTTCAAATTTGAAGTTTCTAGGACTATAAGTTCAAAAGATACAAAATCCCCCAAAGGGCCCTATTTTCCCCCTTTTGCCCCCCTTAGAATCGGAATTTCCAGAAATCCCTTCTTAGTGGGTGGTTTTGTCGGGAGCCGAACCTACATTCCAAATTTCAAGTCTCTAGCTTCAGCGGTTTGGGCTGGGCGATGATTATTGCCAATCAGTCAGTCAGTCAGTCAGTCAGTCACCACACTCTTTTATATATATAGAAAAAGAAAATTTTGAGTGAAAAAATTTTAGTAAAAAAACTTTTTTTCCCGAGAGGATACTATAGTTCAAATATCTAGTTTCTAGGACCATTAGTTCAAAATTCACCAAATTGCCCTATTTTCCCCCTTTTTGCCCCCCTTAAAACCGGAATTTTCAAAAAAGTACTTTTTTCAAAATGTTATTTCCGCGAGAGTATCCTATATTCAAAATTTCAAGATTGTAGGACCATTAGTTCAGAAGATACAAAATGTACAAACTTGCCCTATTTTCCCCCTCCCCCCACCTTAGAAACGGAATTTTCAAAATATTACTTTTTCCAAAATGTTATTTCCGCGAAAGGGTCCTAGACTTCAAATTTCAAGTTTCTGGGACCATTTGTTTAGAATATAAAAAATGTACCAATTTGCCCTATTTTCCCCTTTTTCCCCCATTGGAGGCGGAATTTTCCAAAAAAAAAAATTTCCGAAATTTTATTTCCGCTAGAGGATCCTGGAGTTCAAATTTGAAGTTTCTAGGACTATAAGTTCAAAAGATACAAAATCCCCCAAAGGGCCCTATTTTCCCCCTTTTGCCCCCCTTAGAATCGGAATTTCCAGAAATCCCTTCTTAGTGGGTGGTTTTGTCGGGAGCCGAACCTACATTCCAAATTTCAAGTCTCTAGCTTCAGCGGTTTGGGCTGGGCGATGATTATTGCCAATCAGTCAGTCAGTCAGTCAGTCAGTCAGTCAGTCAGTCACCACACTCTTTTATATATATAGATAGATAGATAGGGCAAGTACTTTAATGACAATGCATGTTTTTACTCGGCACTTTAATCATATAACAATCTAAATATCTATCCGAATCAAGAAATTTGCAATAAAATGGCATGGATTTGTAGTTGCATATTTTTGCATATTTTGGTATAAATGCATATTTTTGCATACTTTCATATAAATTGGCCTTTTTTTAAATTTTCATCAATATTTTATCAAAACTTTCTTAGGAAAATTCAAAACCTATCACCTATTTCTTATGGGAAAATATTTTTATTTACAGAAATCATATTCTGAGTCATTTCTTATAGAAAATTGCTTCTGGAAGTAAAATGTTTAGATTCTGTAAAATGTTTCCTATTTTGATACATTTTACTAATCGTAAAGAAAAAACTTTCTTTTAATTTAAAATTTCCTACAGGAAAATTGCATTTTTTTTTTTATTCACTTAGAGTCAGAGTGGGGTCTTTTGACCAGAGCTGTAAAAATGTTGTACTTAAGTATTTTTAAGTAAATATTCAAATACTTATACTTAAAGTTTTCAAGTTCAAATATTTTATTTACTTACTTAACATTTGTTTAAGTAAGTAAAAAAAATATTTGTATTTAAAAAATCAAATACAAGTAAATTCAAATATGTTTATACTTGCTATAAGTAAAATACTTACTATAAGTAAAATACTTATTATAAGTAAAATACTTGAAGAAAATGTTTACAAATAAAATATTTGAACTCAAATAAAATATTTGGCAACATTTTTTCAAATAAATTTATTTGTCATAAATATTTTTATTTATATATAAAACTTCCAAGAATTTTTTTTCGAATTTATAAAATTTTCTGCTACGCAAAAAAGCTTAATTCAGCGAACACTTTTGGGCTGAATCTTTGGATTTGGTGATCGTTAAGTCCAGCCGAAGGCCGTTACATGGAAGAGCTATATTTTGCAAAGCCGGTTGGCCTGATTGTCCATGCAGAGATCTACATACATACATATGCATGTACAATTTTGAAGTCCGGAGCCGTTATGGTTGAGGCTGTGGAGTTTGTAATTCCAAAGCCCTACAAAAGTCCAAATAAAAAAAAATGCAAAAATGATTGTTTCCAGATTAAGGGGACTTACACCATTTAAAAAAATACAAAGTTCCCATAAAGGGGCCATCAGATGGCAGACAAATCTTACAATTTGTCTTCCAACCGAGCATTTTTTTTCTAAAAATATTTGCGAACACACATCTGAACACATGCTATTATTGACGCCATTTGCATTCGGTCGTTAGACAAATTGTAAGATTTGTCTGTCGTCTGATTGGCGCTTAACGGACATTATGAACAATAACCATATAGGACATAAACATATGACATCAATGGTTGTTTTACAACATTTCTCCATAAATTATTTCCACTTGGTCTAAGGTTTATATCCCAATTTTGTCCGGTCGTAATCCCCACCCTTAGTTTGGTATTTTGATTAAGATCCTAATCGCCATACCGGAAGTTAGGATTGTGACATGTCACCAAAAAATGTTACAAAAACAAAGTCCATTTCTTTTATACAAGTTGACCAACACTAAAAATGAGTTTTGACCGCTAAAAACGATTTTACAGTTTTTATCCCAAACAACATATCCAAATTTTAACAGGATCAACAGTGCCACCTGTAAGTGGTCTTGTTAGTCAAATGCGTTAGGGGTAATTTTTTGCATTACATGTTCTCTGATACTCCATGTCTCGGAATATTATCGAGATTTCGCGACCTTAGGACAACAAGCTTCTATTTGTACATATTTCTATAAGCAAATAGAACCTTTTTGTCCTAAGGTCTCGATTTGCTGAAAAATAGGAAGTTATTAATATTTTTACAGAAGGGTGAAGAGCTGTATTAGACAAATTTGTGCAATAAAATGTTTTTAAAAAATTGGTCTTTATGCCCTTTTTCGTCAACCATAATAATGTTGAATATTTGAAAATTTTGGGCAAGTATAAAAATATTTGAAAAAATGTTCTCAAGTATTTTATTTGTAAACATTGTTGACAAATATTTTATTTGTAAACATTTTTTCAAATATTTGAAAATATTTGAACTTGCACTCGTTAAGTAAGTATTTTGTTTTACTTACTTGTTAAAATGTTAAGTAAGTAAAAAAATATTTGTATTTGAAATTTCAAGTACAAATACAAAAAATATTTGAAAAATTTAAAAATAAGTAAATAAATTGTCAAGTATTTACAGGTCTGCTTTTGACTTTGAGTTCATTTTTATTGACTTCAGAATGGGAAAATTTAAAAAAAAAAGTTAAATAAAAAATATTTAAAATTAGGACTCGTTCTTAAAAAATTTTAATTTAATATTTTTTTTTTTTATAAAATTTTTTATTCCGGAAATATTTTTTGACTCAGAGAAAAAAAAAACTTTCAAGTAAATTTGTTCAATTAAAGGTAGAAACAGAACAAGCACGGCACGGGGGACGGTTGCCGTTGCCGGAGAATATAGGCCCAAAACAGGATGGAGGATGCTTGTTTTTCAACGGGGCTGAATCTGGGACAATTGATATTATCAGAAAATGATGTTATGGAAAGTATTTTAAAAATTAAAAATTCTTTTCTTGCAGATGCTGATGGTTTATGTGCCTTTTTGATAAAACAATGTTCTTCTTCTATTTTATTTCCATTAACTTTAATATTTAATAAATCTCTAAAAGAAGGAATTTTTTCTGATCGTTGGAAAATAACTTTCATAACTCCTGTTTTTAAGTCAGGACGAAGAGAGGATGTAACTTGTTATAGGTCTATTTCAAAATTAACTGTTATATCTAAAGTTTTTGAACATGTTGTTAATGATAAATTATATTTTGCTACAAAATCTATAATTATTCCTCAACAGCATGGTTTTCGTAATGGTAGGTCCACGATTTCCAATTTGGCAGTATTTTCTGATTTTTGTTTAGCTCAACTGGAGTCTGGTTTTAAAGTTGATGCAATTTATACAGATATATCAAAAGCATTTGATAGGATTTCGCATTCTATTTTATTAAATAAATTGAAAATAATGGGAATACACTCATCTTTTTATAATTGGCTGTCTTCGTACCTGCAGAATAGAATATGTGTAGTGAAAGTTGAGGAATATGAATCTTTTCAATATATTCAGAGTTCTGGTATTCCCCAGGGCAGCGTTTTGGGTCCTCTTCTTTTCAATATTTTCATTAATGATATATTTTTGTGCTTTAAAAATTCAAAATTTCTTTTGTATGCTGATGATCTAAAATTTTTTTCAAAAATTAGTTGTTCAGACGATGAGGAAAGATTACAATCTGATGTTAATAATCTTAATTTATGGTGTTTGAATAATAATTTAAATCTCAATATGAGTAAATGCTTTCATGTATTATATTCGCGAGCTCGTAATCCTATGCAAAGATCATATCAAATTGGTGGTGCCTTAATTCAGAGTGTAGAACAAATTAAAGATTTAGGAATTGTGTTTGACTCCAAGTTTACATTTATTCCTCATCTAGAAAAACTGATACCTAAAGCATATTCTACATTAGCATTTATAAAACGTAATAGTAGCGATTTTACAGACCCTTACACCTTGAAGTTATTGTTTTCATCGTTTGTTAGATCTAAATTAGAGTATGGAGCTTTGATATGGAGTCCTCATTGTCAAAATCACATTGCTCGTATTGAGAAAATACAGAAAAGATTCATAAAGTTCGCTTTGCCACATTTGAATTTTATATATCCAAGTCCTTCATATGATGTACGTTGTAATCATTTAGGAATGGAAACTTTGGAATTGAGGCGTAGGCTTCAATCACTGCTTTTTGTTTTTGATTTAATAAATAATAATGTTGATTGCCCAGCCCTTATGGAAAAAATTCCTTTTAATGTGCCTTGTAGAACACTTCGTCACAATGACTTATTTTATGTAGGTCTACATCGTACTAATTATGGATTAAATAGTCCTTTAATTAGAACATTAATTGATTATAATTCCATAAATAATAATCATTTAGTGGAATTTAATGCATCAAAATCTGGTTTTAAAGATTTTTTGAAACAATATGTATAAAAATATGTATAAAAATATGTAAATATTTAGCAAGTTAAATTAAGTTAATTTAACTATTCATAGTCTGTAAGGAACCCTGTTCTATAGACTTTAAGAAATAAATAAATAAATAAATAAATAAATAAATAAATAAATAAATAAATAAATAAATAAATAAATAAATAAATAAATAAATAAATAAATAAATAAATAAATAAATAAATAAATAAATAAATAAATAAAACAATGACGGGGGACGGCGACGGCAAAAAATGTCATTTGTTTGTTCAGTGGTGCTAGCTTTTAACAAAATTAGAGTAATTTTACGGAAAAAAATCGCTTATCACATACTCAATGTGATTAAGTTGGCACTACTGTAAGTTTGTTACACCATTGTGAATGAAAAAATAAAAAATGGTTGTGAAAATGCGGCAACCCTGGAGTGTGAGAGGGAGGGATATTGAGAGAACCCGGAGATAAAATAAAATAAGTTTTAATTTTTTGTCGTGCCGGTCACGGTTTTTAACTGTCAAATCGTATGGAAAAAGTCGTGCCGGGCTTGTTCTGTTCAGACCTTAAAAAGATTTTTATCACAAAATGTGTCAATAAAAAAATATTTTACTTATAAAAAATTTTTTCCACTCAAAAATACCGTTGTAAGAACTGTCGAGGGCCTTAAAGTATTTGACAAAATTTGATTACTGTTGATAAACTTTTTTTTTGTAAAAACAATAATTTCTAAATGCATAGTTTTTAAGTTTTAAGTGCATATTTTGGATTTTTAGACGCATATTATAGGCACATATTTTCGATTTTTAGATGCATGAAAGTACTTGCCCTAATAATAAATATCCTTTCGAAATTTGGCAAGTTTTTTTTCTGTAGGAAAAATGTCTAAGAATCTGAGACCTTTTCTGTGGCAAAAATGTTTCAGATTCTGAGACTTTTCTATAGAAAATATGTATCAGAATTTGGCTTAATCCAGAGAAAAAATGTCTCAAAATTTTTTTGATAGAAAAATGTTTCAAATTCTGAGAACTTTGCTAGAGAAAAACATTTATTCTATAGAAAAATTCTCAGATTCTGAAACAATATTCTATAGAAAATTTTTCATGTTATTAAATATTTTTTCTATAGAAAATTACGAGACATTTTTCTATAGAAAATAATGAGACATTTTTCTATAAAAAATAATGAGATATTTTTTCTAAAGAAAATTATGAGACATTTTTTCTGTAGAAAATTACTCAGGTTCTATGATTTTTTTTTTTTTAATTCTCAGCCTTTGAGAAATTTTTAGAAATACTGTAATTTTTTTCTATAGAAAATTTTATCGATTCTGTAAATTTTTTTCTATGGACAATTAGTTTTTAAATTTTCACAAATTTATTTTAGGCCTGAACTAAAATTTGAGGGGCTACTGGGAAGAATCAGAAGTTAAATGAAATGCCCCTCTAATGGTATACATATTTTTGCTTACATCTTCTAAGCCACCAATGTTTGTCTTTAAAGGTAAAGGTGTGTCATTTGTAAAAAGATCAAATAAACGGCTACATTTTCGATGGAGAGCAGTCTTGTTGCTTTTATTTCCATATATTTGACATCCTCTATCACTCTTTTTCCAAATTTTAAAGAGATTGAACCTAATTAAACAATATCTGTAAAAAAAATTTACAATAAAACGGTTTTAGAATTTAGATACGTTTGTATATTAAAAAATGTACCATCAACAGGGAACACCAAAACTTCATCTTGAATATTTCCTTTAAATTTAGCAGAACGCATAGGATTATAGTTGGAAAAGCCGCCTTAATTTCCGTTTTTTTAAAGGTTGTCCCGTTTTTATTCGTTTTTTTAGTTTTTGTTAAAATTTTCCAAACATTTATTTTTTTATGTTAATAAAGTTTTGACAATTTCAACAATACAATTGAAGGGCTTATTGTAAAAACCAGTGTTGGCTACCGTTACCCTTTCAATACCGTTACCGATTAAAAACCCTTTAATATTGACTACAGTTAACGTTACCAATACCAAAATAAAAAATTTTAAATACCGTTACCGATTAAACACCATTAACTTTATTCGGATTTTTACCGGTATTATAACGGTTTTGTATCGGTTGTCTTAATATTACTTATTTTAAATTTGTTTCAGATAAAAAACAAAGTAAAATATTTTTAATATACGTCAATATAACAACAAATTTTTGTTCATTGTAAATCGGATTGTTATTTAATCAAAAACAATGAAAAAATCTGTCCAAAGAAAATCTGTAAGAGAAAAGTGAGTGCCACGTAATGTTATCATTTTTCAGTGGGAATATAAAAGAAGAGACAAACCTAAATAGCTTAAATGTTGCTGGCGTTATCATCCACGCAGGTAAGCGTGGAGAGGTGGTTCTCTGAAGTTAAATACATAATGAGCCCAAATCGTTCAGACTAAAGAAAAACTGTCGAAAAATCTGTGAAACAACTTTTAGTTTGAATTAGAAAACTTTTACCGGATTTTAAAAAAAAAAATAAAAAATAAGTATTTTTTACTTGAATAAAAAACAATTTCGATGTTCAGGCTGTTAATCTAAAATCAGAAGATTTTTCAACATAATTCAGAAAATTTATCTGTAGTCTTCACAGATTTTTCTGCAGACTCTACCTGGTTTATCCAGACAGAAATTTAGCAAACCGCGTCAGCTAAAATCAGCAGATTTCTCAAATGGTTTAAAATGCAGATATTTCTACTGATTGGACAGAGACATCTTATAAGCGCGTAAAAAATCAGTCATTTATTTGTTGAATTACAATATTGCGTGAATATTTTAATTAACTTCGGAGTAAATTAATAGTATTAAATACTTCTATATATTTATGTGTTGAAAATGCACTAAATTTTTTTAATTTTATTAGCAAAATTTTTGTTTTTTTACGTGTTTTTAACAAATTTGTGACTTTTTAGCTAGTTGGGAAATTTTATTCATAATACCGGTACGTACCGGTAACGTTTTACCGTTACCTTTACCGTTACCGCTATAAAAACAATGTAATACCAAAACCGTTATTCGTTTTGGTTGCCAACCCTGGTAAAAACTCGATAAGCAACATTTTATTTTGTGGTGGTTTTTGCCTTAAAACTTTTGAAATTATGTAGAAAATAGATCTTTTGAAGAACTTTCATGCACCCAAAAAAAACCTGGGTATTCAATAATAGTGCAGGAATTGGTAACCAATACTAACATTTTTTACTGATATTGAATAATAAACCAGTAAAAATTACTAATTTTAGTACTTTGAAGATACTAAAATTAGTAACTAATTAGTAGATTTTGGTACAAAATCACTTACTAAACCTCTTACTGTAGAATTATTTTGACTGTACTCAAGATACTTGTACGAAGGGTTTTTGCAAAAATTCTGCCAAAAATCTGTCAAAGGAACATCAGAAGAAGGCAAAAAAACCAAAAAATAAAAAGTTGCTTATCAAGTTTTTGCAGTAAGCCCTCACTCACATAAAAAACCGGTTGGAATGAGGTTGCCACAACCGTAAGACGGTTGTCGCAACTGGTTTACGGTTGCTGCAACTGAGTTGCGGTTGTCCTAACCATATGCGGTTGCAGCAACCGTAAATCGAGGTTGTAATAACTTATTTAAAATATTTTTGTGCCAGTTGCCACAAAATTAAAAAAAAGTTGCCACAATTGCAAACCCCGGTTGTAGCAACCGTAAATAACGGCATTTGCCGGTTGCCACAACCTCAAATTCTCGGTTCCCTTAACTGATAATTAAAATAACAAAACTTCAAAAAATTTAATGTCATTAAATAAAAAAATTTTGAGGAAAACATTTGTTTTTCTTCAAAATTTCAACATTTGATGATAAAACCTGGAAATAAAGACTTACAGGGGTAAGTTTTTGTACTTTAAATGATACAACAGCTTAACTAATGCCGTTTTTCTTATTTTAATTTGTAGAAATAATGGAATACGTTAAACTCAAACATTTACGCCATGAGATGGAAGCCGTCAAATTTGCATACTGCAGAAAAGAAAAACGTGATATAAAACAAGTGAAAAAAAATCTTAGAATCTGAGACTTTTTCTATGGCAAAAGTTTTGAGAATCTAAGACATTTTCTAAAAAAAAAATTTCTCAAAATCTGTGATTTTTGCTAATGAAAAATTTCTAAAAACCTGAGACTTTTTCTATAGAAAAATTGTCTCACAATCTAAGCCTTTTTGTATAGAAAGAATTTCTTCGAATCTGAGACATTTTCTACAAAAAATTCTCGGAATCTGAAACTTTTTCTATAAAAAAATGTCTCAGAACCTGAGACCTTTTCTATAAAAAAGATGTCTTTGCATCTGAGACTTTTTCTATAAAAAAGTTTTGTCAGAATCTGAGACTTTTTCTGTAGAAAAAATGTCTCAGAATCTGAGACTCTTTCTGTAGAAAAAATGTCACAGAATCTAAGACTTTTTCTATAAAAAAAATGTCTCAGAACCTGAGACTTTTTCTATAGAAAAAATGTCTCAGAATCTTAGACTTTTTCTATAGAAAAAATTTCTCAGAATCATAGACTTTTTCTATTGAAAAAATGTCTCAGATTCTTTTTTATAGAAAAAATGTCTCAGAATATGAGACTTTTTCTATAGAAAAATTGTCTCAGAATCTGAGACTTTTTCTCTAAAAAAATGTCCCAAATTCTGAAATTTTTTCTATAAAAAAAATGTTTCAGAATCTTAGACTTTTTCTCTAGAAAAAATGTCTCAGAATCTGAGACTTTTTCTCCAGAAAAACGTTTCAAATTTTAAGACTTTTTCTATAGAAAAAATGTTTCAGAATCTGAGACTTTCTCTAGAAAAAATGTCTCAGAATCTGAAATTTTTTATATAAAAAAACTGTCTCAGAATCTGATACTTTTTCTATAGAAAAAATGTCTCAGAACAGGGGCGTATCCAAGATTTTATTTCGGTGGGGGCCCAACATTATTTTTAAATTTTTTTTTTACAAAAAATTTACATAATAGCACATGTTTTAGAATTTTTCCCGATCTTTTCCTTTTTCTTCATTTTTGTGTAAGTTTACCACCGTTTGGGGGGAAATTAAGATTTTTTATATTTTAGAATTTTTTTTTGCGAATTTTATCAGATGCTGAAACATTTTTATAAAGAAGATTATCTGAAATTTTTTCCAAAAAAAGTCTAAGATTTTATCACAATTTTCATTTAAGACAGTTTTTGTAATATAAAAAGTCAAAGACTCTAAATCATATTTCCAATGGAAAACGTTTCTCGGAAAAATTCAGTTTAGAAATTGATTCTATAAACATATTCATAAAATACTTTTCCATAAGAAAAGACTCCGATTGTAAGACATTTTCCCATAATCTGAGATATTTCTAGTTTAGCACATTTTCTCAGATTCTAAAATATTCCACACAAAAAATTTTTGATTCTGAGAAAATCTTCGCTTTTTCTATAAATAAAATGATTCAGATTCTGAGAACTTTTTTTAAAAGAAAACAGTATAAAAAGTCTTAGATTCTAAAACATTTTTCCTATAGAAAAAATCTCAGATTATTATAGAAAAAGTCTTCGATTCTTCGACATGTTTCTTACTGAAAAAGTCTCAGATTATTCGACCTTTTTCCTATAGAAAATGTCTGAGGTTCTCAGATATTTTTTCTATAGAAAAAGTTTCTAATTCTGAGACATTTTTCCTATAAAAAGTCTCAGATTCTTATAGAAAAAGTCTCAGATTCTTCGACATGTTTCTTACCGGAAAAGTCTCAGATTATTCGACATTTTTCTATAGAAAATGTCTAAGGTTCTCAAACATTTTTTCTACAGAAAATTTCTTAGATTCTGACACATTTTTCCTATCGAAAAAGTCTAAGATGCTTAATCACTTTTCCTATTTAACAAGTCTCAGATTCTGAAGCATTTTGACTATAGAAAATTGTCAGATTCTGAAACAATTTTCATATAGAAAAAGCCTTAGATTCAGAGACAATTTTCCTAAAGAAAAAGTCTCAGATTTGAAATATTTTTCCCATAGCAAAATACTCAAATTCTGAGACATTATTCTTATAGAAAAATATATTTTTACAATAGAAAAAGTTTCAGATGTTGAGCATTTTTTTATACAAAATGTCTCACCTTGTGTCTCTGAGACATTTTTACTTTATTTGATTTTGAGATAATTTTCCTTAAGAAAAATTCGTTGATTCTGAAACATTTTTCGTAAAAAAGTCTTAAATTCTGAGACATATTCCTGATTGTAAGAAAAATTCTCAGATTCAGAGACATTATTCCTATGGAATGTTCTCTGCTTTAAAAACATTTTTCATATAGAAAAGCCACAGATTCTAAGATTTTTTTTATAGAAAAAATTTCAGATTTTGAGACATTTTTCAATTCAGAGACATTATTCCTATAGAAAGTTCTCAGATTCTAAAACATTTCTCAAATAGAAAAGCCTCAGATTCTGAAACTTTTTTTCATTTAGAAAAGCCTCAGATTCTGAGAATTTTTTATAGAAAAAGTACCAAATTCTGAGACATTTTTCCTATAGAAAAGGTCTTATATTCTGCGAAAAGGCTAATATTTTAAGGCATTATGCCTATAGAAAAAGTCTTATTGTTAGTTAGATCTCAGACGGTTTTTTATAGAAAGTTTTAGATTCTGAGAAATTTTTTTTTAAGAAATATTCTCGTTTTGAGACATTTTTCTAAATGACAATGTCGCATTTTAAGATTTGACTACATTTTACTTACAATTAGGTCCATTTTTTGTTTACATAAAACTTCAGGTTATAAGTTATTTTTTCATTAGAATCTTAAGTTTAAAAGTTTCAAATTTTCAGATTTTGGGATTTTTTTAACAGAAAAATTTTCAGTTTCAAAACATTTCTCTTTAAAAAATTTTAGATTCTTAAATGTTTTTAGATTTTTTTACGAAGTTTTTTAACATTGTACTTTTTATTTGATACCAAATCCTGAAATTTGTGAAATCATTTCGGGGGGGGCCCGGGCCCCCGGGCCCCCCCCCCTGTATACGCCACTGTCTCAGAATCTGAGACTTTTTCTATAGAAAAAATTTCTCATATTCTGAGACTTTTTCTATAGAAAAAATGCCTCAGAATCTGAGACTTTTTCTATAGAAAAAATGTCTTTCAGAATTTAAGACTTTTTCTATAGAAAAATTGTCTCAGAATCTGAGACTTTTTCTATAGATAAAATGTCTCAGAATCTGACACTTTTTCTATAGATAAAATGTCTCAGAATCTAAGACTTTTTCTATGAAACAGATATCTCAGAATCTGAGACTTTTTCTCTAGAAAAAATGTCTCAGAATCTGAGACTTTTTCTCTAGAAAAAATGTCTCAGAATCTGAGACTTTTTCTCTAGAAAAACGTCTCAAATTCTGAGACTTTTTCTCTAGAAAAAATGTCTCAGAATCTGAGACTTTTTCTCTAGAAAAACGTCTCAAATTCTGAGACTTTTTCTATAGAAAAAATGTTTCAGAATCTGAGACTTTTTCTCTAGAAAAAATGTCTCAGAATCTGACATTTTTTTATATAAAAAAACTGTCTCAGAAACTGAGACTTTTCCTATAGAAAAAAATTCTCAGAATCTGATTCTTTTTCTATAGAAAAAATGTCTCAGAATCTGAGACTTGTTCTATAAAAAAAATTTCTCAGAATCATAGACTTTTTCTATTGAAAAAATTTCTCAGATTCTAAGACTTTTTCTATAGAAAAAATGTATCAGAATCTGAAACTTTTTCTATAGAAAAATTGTCTCAGAATCTGAAACTTTTTCTATAGAAAAAATGTCTCAGAATCTGAGACTTTTTCAATAGAAAATGGCTCAGAATCTGAGATTAATCATACGTGTTAATAAAACTTTAAAATGTAATATTCGTTAAATATTTTAAGTATTTAGATGGATAAATTAATATATTTTTTACAAACAATAAAAATTGAATTTTTTTTTGTAATTTGGTATAATATAGAAAATATGTATATTAAACACAGCTATGGTTGGGACAACCGGCGATACGGTTGTCGTAACCGGCAAATGCCGTTATATGAGGTTGCTGCAACCGGCATTTGTCGGTTGCCACAACTGTAAATTGTCAGTTGCTACAACCGTATATTTCCCGGTTGCCGCAACCTCAATCTGAGGTTGGAACCTTTTACGGTTGAGACAACCGTATTTTGCTGTGAGTGCTTCAATTATACTATGTAGGATTACATATTATGTGTCTGAAACCAATTTAACATACAAAAACTTTATATTTAAAGTGAAAGGCTCTTAGGTTAGGTTGTAAGTGGCTGCTGACGTTTTACGTCAACACACGTAGACTCTGAGGTCCATTGTGATACCACGGGACCGTAATAGGTTTCCCTACTAGTCCCTGTCGTTAAACCAGTTTGAGCTTCTTATGAAACTCCTTAGATGTTGAATTTTGACATCCGACAAATCAGAAAGATCGTACAGCTCCCTAGATCCAAGTGAAGCAAGTCTCTGACCAGAAAGTGCCGGGCAATGGCAAATAAAGTGTTCGATAGTTTCCAACTCCTCTTCATCCATGCAACTTCGGCAAAAGTCATTCGACGGCACATTTAACCGCTCTGCGTGCTTCCCTATAAGACAGTGTCCGGTAATTATAGAAACCACCGTCGAAATCTCTCTTCTTGAAAGCGATATCAGCTCACTTGTGCGCCCCTGATTAAGAGAAGGCCAAATCACTCGTGTTGTCTCACACGTCCATCCATTTGACCATCTTTGATTGGTCTCCGTCGCAGAACAAAGCCGTAGGTTTTGCTTGCAAGTTTCTGGAGGCATACCAACACATTCCAATTCTGTTGGAACCAGTAAGGTAGTTCCTAGTCTTGCAAGCTCATCGGCTTTGCAATTCCCTGGAATGTCTCTGTGCCCTGGCACCCATATGAGTCGTATGTTAAACTGCTTGGCCATCTCATTTAAAGACGTGCGGCAGTTAAGGGCAGATCTTGTTTTCAGAAACATTGAATCCAGGGACTTTACCGCGGCTTGATTGCCAGTATAGATGTTGACTGCGGTTGTAGACAAGACAATGCAGCTCAAGCAGTCAGCCACTTCCTTTATTGCCAGCATCTCTGCCTGGTAAACATTGCAATGATCTGGCAATCTACGAGCCAGGCTCAATCCAAGCTCTTCCGAATAGACTCCAAAGCCCACTTGTTCGTGCAGCCTCGATCCATCTGTGTAAAAATTTATGGTGGCTCCACTACCCGGAATGTCCCCCATCCAAGACTCCCTGGATGGTATCATAGTGGTAAAGTGGCGCTCAAAGAGGCTCTAAGAAGGAGCACAGTCCACATTTTGTGGTATTGTTATCTTCTTTAAGATCGCGCTATGGCCACAATCGCTGCTCCTCCATTGAAGCATGCTATTTAGTCGAATTGCCGACGCAGCCGCATACTGCCTACCCAATATGTCCAATGGTATCAGGTGAAGGAGGATTTCTAATGCAGCCGTAGGTGTTGTGCGAAGAGCACCAGTGAAGCACATCGACGCCATTCTCTGTACCTCCGTGATAAAGACACAGTTCGCTTTTGTTTCTAAAGCAGGCCACCAGACAATGATTCCATACAGCAAAATTGGACGCACCACTGCTGTATAGATCCAATGAACGACTTGAGGGCTAAACCCCCATCGTTTTCCAATGGCCCTTTTACAGGAATATAAAGCAATCGTTGCTTTTCTCACCCGTTCCTCAATATAACGCCTGAAATTCAACTTCCTATCTAGAAATACTCCAAGATACTTGGCTCCATCTGAGAAGGTGATTTCAGTACCGTCCAGAGAAATAGGATCAAAAGCAGGAATCTTATTTTTCCTTGTAAACATAACAAGCTCCGCTTTACTAGGATTAACTCCTAGACCACAGTCTCTCGCCCATTTAGACAGATCTTTCAGAGAACCCTGAAGAATGTCCCTCAATGTTGGCAGATGCTTCCCCTTTACCGCTATCGCGACATCGTCAGCATATGCAACAACATGACAACCACGTGCTTCTAGAGATAGCAGCATTGAATTCAGTGCCAGGTTCCAAAGAAGCGGCGAAAGAACACCACCTTGTTGTGTGCCCCTATTGACAAATCGAGATATGACGGACGCTCCCAATTCAGACGTTATACGTCTATTGGCAAGTAGGTTTTCCACCATTAAAACGATCCCACGCTTTACTCCCAGACCAGACAATGCCAAAATTATCGAGTCTGGGATGACATTATTAAAAGCCCCCTCTATGTCAAGAAAGGCCACCATAGTGTACTCCTTTACCGAAAGCGATCTCTCGATGGTACCAACGAGCTCATGCAGAGCTGTTTCCGTTGAATTACCCTTGCTGTATGCATGTTGCTTTGTCGAAAGCAACCTCGGGTCAATCACTCTACGCAAATATGAGTCTATCATTCGTTCCATTGTCTTTAACAAAAAAGAAGACAGACTATTTGGTCTGAAATCCTTCGGAGCTGTGTGGGAACTTTTCCCAGCCTTCGGGATAAAGACGACTCTGGTATCCCTCCATTTTAAAGGAATATACGACCAGTTGATGCATGCTGCGTATAGATTATACAGCAACGGGGCTATATAGTCCGACACTTGCTGCTACTCAGCCGGGATTATACCATCAGGTCCCGGAGATTTATAGGGCCTGAAGCTTTTTATCGCCCAGATTAATGTTGGCATATTTATTATTTCCGAAGCAATTTCAGATGCTTGGGCGTCAGAACGTTCCAAGGCTTGAAACGGCGTCATGGAATTGCCCGGAAAATGCGTGTTTAAAAGGAGATCCAGCGATTCTCCACTGGAGGAAGACCACACCCCATTAGGATCCTTCAGGTATCCCAGAGTACAAGGTGAAGAAGCCAGAACCTTGCGCAGACTGGATGCTTCAGAAACGTCTTCTATGTTTCCACAGAAGTTTTTCAAGAATCACATTTTGCATTTCTGATCATCTTCTTATAACTCTTAAGTTGCAGCCTGTATGCAGACCAGTCCTCGTCCGCTCTTGAAAATTTAGCCTTATTAAAGAGCTTTCTGCAGGATTCTCTGCTCGTCTGCAACTCATTTGACCACCAATGTGGCTTTTTTTTCCCTCTAGGCTTTGCAGAAGGGCAAGACGCATCCAGGCACCTATTACAAACATTTGTTATATGGTCAACCAGACAGTCAATTTCCGCCAAACTGTGCGGTTCAGATAAGGGAACTTCACCTAAAAGCAAAGAAAAAGTCTCCCTATATTTCACCCAGTTTGTTCTCCTCAGATTTCTAGAGACTGTCTCAACCGGGGCACGCTCCCTGAGTAAAAACTCAATGTAGCGATGATCGGAGAAAGAATGGTCTTCCAAAACTCTCCAGTCATCAATTCTATCAGACAATGTATCTGATACAAGTGTTACGTCAAGAACCTCTTGCCGCGTACTTGCAACGAAAGTTGGTTCAGTACCCTTGTTACAAATATACAGGCTAGTGCTCAACAAAAACTCCAAAAGTGATTCGCCTCTATCATTTGTGTCTGTACTTCCCCATATCCAATGGTGTCCCCTAGACTCAGGCTCCCGAATCAGACCGGCAACCTTCTTCGGGGGTATTGGCCCCGGATTAGGAAAATACGCAGAGGCGAGCCAAATAGACTTCCCATGAAGTTCTAAGCTAGCCGCTGTAACATCCATATCACTAAAAGTTGATAAAAAGAATATATTTAAGCCATTTTTCGCCAAGATGCAGGCTCTTGGTGAGCCCTCACCTTTGGAAACCATCAGCTTAAACCCAGGGGTCTTCAATCCGTAAACCCTGCCACCCCGCATCAGGGCTCTTGGATAAAAACCAAGTCAACTGCTCCTGTCGTCAGGCGCAGCAAGAGTGCAACTGAGGCTGTCTTACTGTGATGGAGGTTTATTTGTAGGAACCGCAACATCTTGCTTTTTTTCCACCATCCTTTCCACCACCGTGTTATTGAATTCATCCTCCGAGTTATCATAGAGGTCGCATTCGTCCCCAGATTCGGTTTCGAATAAGCCAGATGTGTGTCCCATCTGTTCTGAATCGGAGGCAACAGAACTCTCCGAATTCCTCACTGCATGGGACTCGTCCTGAATGTCACCCATCGTGGCATCAGCTTTATCGTCCGTGCCTTCACAGAGGTCGCATTCGTTACCAGATTCGGTTTCGAAAATGTCAGATGCATCTCCCATCAGCCTAGAATCGGTCAGCTGAATATCAACCTTTTCCAGATTCTCCTCCCCAGCCGACTCTGCCACTGGCTTCGCTGCGTCCAAAATAGGCTTCTGGTCGCCCTTGTAGACATTGACTCTTATATGAAAAAGGCCAAATCTAATAATGCCGTCAGTCCTGGAAGCGATTCCTCATTAACCAAGACCACTGCTTGACGACGAGCGCCCTCCATCTCACCCAATCTGGCACTTTGCCAATTCTGAGTTGGAAGGTCAGGATTGCAGACTTTTATCATCTTTAGGATCACCTCAGTGTCATTTGTAGCCATTGGAATCCATGCATGAGCTCTGGGTTGCGAGGGGATATCATGTTTTCCACAACGTCCAGTCGGGCTCTAGGCCATAACTCTCCCACTTGGCTAATGGCACCCTTAAACACGGCTGCGGATCTTTCGTTCCCAAAAGCAACGAGTTTTACTCGCCCATGATACCAACCTGCGTTGACAGTAGTAGGGAGAAAATCAGGCATACTCTCAAGGAGCCTAAAGTAGATTTCATTTAATTTAGTTTCAACTAAACTCCACTTGTCCCTTGGAATACTACAATCCCCATTTTGCCTGTTTATCACAGCCCTAACGAAGTTACCTTTCACCACCTCACTAAAAGACTGAGTCCAGACGTTGCCGGTCACCTTAGATCTCTTAGGTACACTCAAAAAAAACCATTAACTTAAACTTTGGAAAAATTTTCTTCAAAATAGTTTATAAATTTTCCCACAATTTAGTTAAATTTAACTAAAATTTTGGAAATTTTCCCAACTTTTAGGAAAAATTTTTAGTTCATGGACTGTTAAATAGGCCATAATTTTCCTTAAATGGAATTCCCTAATACATGGAAGAAATTCCTACCGCCAAAGAAATTTTCCCTAAATAATTGAAAAAAAGTCTTTATTTTTAAGACATATTTCAAAAAACAAAATTTAGTTCAAAAAATTCAGTTTTAGGACGTAATTTCCTACCAATTACTTAGTTCATCATATTTATCTTCTTTAATTTGAGGAAGTTTTTTCCACAAGTTTAGTAAATTTTTCATAACATGAAATTGTTTAGTTGATTTATTTTTTTTTTCATGCATGCTTGTAGTTCACATTTTGTTTATTATTTGTAGTACATGAATACAAAAGGTTTGGTCTTGTATAACAAGTAATAAATTTAATGTTTACATTTTTTTCTACACATGTAGACAAAGGCCTTGGCTTTGGCGTGTTTTCCCATAGTCTGGGAACAAACGTTAAAGACGAAGTCTTTGTTGAAATTTAACTTTAAAAACTAATGAAATTTATTACTTGACCATAAGAAACGAACGTTTTTTTATATTTTAAATAAAATATGTACATAATGAGAATTCTGTGTGTATTCACATGCTATTCTATAAATAAACCAATAAAAATATGAAATTAACTAATTTTTAGGAAAAATGTCCTCATCACAAATGTTTTTTTAACTAAAAAATGGGAAAATTTTTCCCACTTTCTAGTTTAAATTGGTCCTAATTTTTAAGAAAAATATGGACTAAAAAGTAGGAATACATGGCAATGGAGCTAAATCATTATCAATTTTCCTTGGATTTAGTTAATTTTCCCATTTTTTAGTTAGTTTTTTTTTCTGAGTGTAAAGGTTTCTCGTCGGGCGAGCGCAACCTTTTACCAGACTTCGATGACGAGGCCGAAACAGCGCTCTGTTTTTTAGATGCGCGCATTGCCGAAAGTTTGTCCTGATCTTCAATGACTCCTTTCGCCCATGATAGCAACGCCCTCTCACGTTCGGAGAGCTTCGTTACATCGAGTTGGCTTAGTTTGTTAATTATTTTCAAACAAAGCCTTCTCTGGTTGTGCCTGACCTTTGATGGCTTAAGTTTCTTTTTCTTTTACCACCAATATTAGGCTGAACACCCCTACCAGAATCCAGGCCGGACTTCAAGGTCGCAGCCCTAAGACCAGTGCTAGGACCAGCACCAGTCGGTGAGGCAGAGCCTCGAATTAAATCGGTATCATTTGTGTCCATATTTTCATTTTCCTTGATGTGGTAATGAAAATATCACAAAAATACCTATTACGAACAAACCTATTACGAACAATTTCAATAATTCAATTAATAGCACGGAGTTAAATTAAAACACGTCCACACTTGTCACACAGTTGAACGAAAATTTTATTTGACAATTGTTCCTGCAATATCTGTCAAATAAACCTACTTTAAGTATATTTCAGGTTTTATGAATAACCACCAAAGTGTTTATAATCTCATAAACATGTTTCACAACACACAATGTACAATAGACAATGTACAATAGACCATTGGGCGCGCTTAATTTTAAAGCTTACCTCGAAAAAGTTCCATAGCCAAAATATTAGATTTTTAGGTCGCGAATTAGTACCGCCTAAATCGTTATTTGTTCATAGCTTTGTCATTTGATGTCCAATCGTTATAAAAAAAAAATGTCCTCAGCGAGGACTAAATTTGACCCATATTAGGTTTTGACCTCTGAGGTCATCTTCGTGTTATGAATGTTAGTTTCTCAGCTTTCTACCCACCTAAATGATTTTTATTTTTCCATTAAATTATAGCACTAAAAAATTTATGAAATTCTTCCCTTAGAAGTACCCTCTTAAGTTAATTAACAAAAGAGTTACATTAAATTTTAAATTTCCATAGAAAAAGATTCGAAACACTTGTTTGTATGTATTTAAATTTAAACTAAAAAAAATAAATATAGTTTAAATGCATAATAACAAGAATTTTTTCTCCTTTTCTTTATATTGTATTTGAAAATCTTAAATCAAATGTAATTTTTTTGTTAATTAATTTACCTGGATACTTCCAAGGGAAAGATTTCATGATTTTTTTTAGTGCTTTAACACTAACCTTTTTCGGGTTAAAAAATACTTCAAAAATATAATTTTATATTTTATGAAATTATGTGGTTTTTTCAGCATTTTTCTTACTTTTGTTTAAGAAAATTTTGAAAAAGTCAAAATATCAGTTTTGAGAACCACGCCAAATATAATGCATATTTTTGGCATTACCATGAAACGGGTTAATGACATCCTAGAAAGACAGTATTTCATATCTGAGTATTTATGTTCGAATAGAATAAAAATATCGTTTTCATTGGTTTATTAAAAAAAAAATAAAAAAAATTGGGGCGGATTTTCGCGTTTTAAGGGTCATTTTGTAAAAATTGGGTCATTTTGATCCCGAAAGGCTTACAAGGGTTAATTTTTGAAAACCCAAACATTTTTAATACATCTTCTAATACTAAGAACAACTCGCGTACCACTTTTTAACAATATATTAAAAAACAACACCATTTATTCAATGTTTTTCATCAAAATATGGCTATTTACGTGTGTTTGACCTTTGCGCCTCGTGTTAACGTTGTCCGATTTGGCTGAAATTTTTAGCATTAAAATTTTTAGGCCATATGTAAAAAAAATTAGGTGCACTCCTTGAAATTCGAAGTTTTGCAAAATAGCTGCCACTCTAATGGACATAGCATAGCATATTATGGGCAACTATAAAGACTACACTCAGAAAAAAAAACTAACTAAAAAATGGGAAAATTAACTAAATCCAAGGAAAATTGATAATGATTTAGCTCCATTGCCATGTATTCCTACTTTTTAGTCCATATTTTTCTTAAAAATTAGGACCAATTTGAACTAGAAAGTGAGAAAAAATTTCCCATTTTTTAGTTAAAAAAATATTTTTGGTGAGGACATTTTTCCTAAAAATTAGTTAATTTCATATTTTTTATTGGTTTATTTATAGAATAGCATGTGAATACACACAGAATTCTCATTATGTACATTTTTTATTTAAAATATAAAAAAACGTTTGTTTCTTATGGTCAAGTAATAAATTTCATTAGTTTTTAAAGTTAAATTACAACAAAGACTTTGTCTTTACCGTTTGTTCCCATACTATGGGAAAACACGCCAAAGCCTTTGTTGTGAACAAAATATTATTTTTTCCCTAACACATACATGTGTAGAAAAAAATGTAAACATTAAATTTATTACTTGTTATACAAGACCAAACTCTCTTTTTCATATACTAAAAATAATAAACAAAATGTGAACTACAAGCAAGCATGAAAAAAAAAATAAATCAACTAAACAATTTCATTATATGAAAAATTTACTAAACTTATGGAAAAAACTTCCTCAAATTAAAGAAGATAAATATGATGAACTAATTGGAAGTAAGATACGTCCTAAAACTGAATTTTTTGAACTAAATTTTGTTTTAAGAAATATGTCTTAAAAATAAAGATTTTTTTTCATTTATTTAAGGAAAACTTCTTTTGTGGTAAGAATTTTTTCCATGTATAAGGGAATTCCATTTAAGGAAAATTATGGCCTATTTAACAGTCCAATAATTTTTTTTCCTAAAAGTTGGGAAAATTTCCAAAATTTCAGTTAAATTTAACTAAATTGTAGGAAAATTTATAAACTATTTTGAAGAAATTTTTTCCAAAGTTTAAGTTAATTTTTTTTTTGAGTGTATTATTAACCAAAATGTTTGCAAGAGAAAACTATTTTTTTTTTCTTTTTTCGCCGAATCCCTTTCTACCAAATAGGAAAAAACAAGTGAGTGTTATATTTGCCAGTGCCGAATATTAAATAACTTCCAATATAATAGAGGGATTCCGCGAAAAAGAACAATACGTTTGTTTTCTTCTTGCAAACATTTTGGTTTATAACAATGTTTCATAGTTTTAAAAAATCAAAATAGACCGTGCAAAATGAATTAAAAAAGAATTAATTCAAAAAAAGAATTACTTCAAAAAAAGAATTAATCCAAAAAAGAATTAAGTCAAAAAAAGAATTACTCAAAAATTGAATTAATTAAAAAAATGAATTAATTCAAAATGAATTAATTAAAAATGGATTAATTCAAAAAGAATTAATTCATGCTTGAATTAATTCTTTAAAATAAAATTGAATTATTTGCAAAATGAATTAATTATTTTTTTATATAATTCAAATTTAATTCAAAGAATTAATTCAAGCATGAATTAATTCATTAATTAAAATTTTTGATTTGAGAAATTGAATGGTGAATTAAAATTTCGAAGATCTGAACAATATACAAACCCACATGTTAAATAACTAAAACGCCAGATAAAAGTACAAGCTTTCGTAGCGTTTAAGAAGTGAACTTTCAAATCGGAAGGTGGCGAGTTTGATGCTGGTTGGTACCGTTAGTTTTTTTGTGTTATATTTATTCACCTCTTTTTTATTTAAATTGACCACTAGTGGTCTATTTATTCAATTTACACATTCAGAGTAAAAGTACACAATTTATAGTAGGAATCCAGTTTCCTACTATAAATTGGGTAAATTTCAACAAATTTTGATTAGAGTGTAATAGAAAAATCAATGAAAAAAATGTTTTGTTGATTTTTGAAAATATGGTGCTAATTTTGACGATGTTTCTACAAAGTTCGTAGTTTTTGGACGATTTTATACCCTACAACTACGTCAACCCTGGTTACCACATTAAAAGAGTCAAAATAAAATTTGTGATTAAGAATAAACATTTTTAATATGTAAAAAAAAGTGAATTGGAAAATTTTGAAACTATACTAAATCAATCAGTGGAGTACTGCAGGACTTTTGGACTCGGAATTGTACTGAAAAAAGAAGAGTTGTACTGACTTTATCATCCCTTGTTTGATACTTACGATAATTTCATCTGATAAATAAGAACACATTGACAAATTAATTTATTTGTATGCAAATATATATGTATTAAAATTTAATTTTGTTGTAAATATTTTTAGTTTATATTTTTATAAATCATATCGTCACCTAAAATGCAAAACAACGCAACACCACTAACAACATAAGTCCGTCAATTTTGATTGCATAGTTCTGAAATTTTAGACATATTTTCGTTTAATGAAGTGCTTCATATTAAGCAAATCACATTGTGGCAATTTTATATGGGAGCCAAAAAAAGTACAATATATTATAGTTTTTAATTTCAATCGTTAAACATATTTTTTTTAAAGAGAGCTGAGTTTTTTATGGAGACATTTAAAAAAAAGTGTTGTTAGGTTGTTTTGCATTTGAGGTGAAGATTTACTACTATGCAGTAATATTTCAAAATTGTTATAAAATTTTTGTAACTTAATTAAAATTTACAATCAGTTGTTTAGTGTTTAAATTTATGCTAAATAATTAAAAACCATTATTATTTATAACATTGTGAAACGATTCGAGATATTTAGTTAAATTGTCTGTCCATATTGTTATTAAAAATGTTCACATTAAACAAACAAATTGACAGTTAAGTGCATCAATTCGTTGATTTTAATGGTTGGTTGGAGGTATTTAAAATTAATTGCTCATAAATAACAAATTAAACACTTTGCGCCACACTTTTGTTGGTTTATTATGTTTAAACGCCGGAGGAGATTTAACACCTTTACGCCTTGAAATGTTCGACAAAAAAATATACAAACACACTTGTTGTTACTTACTGAACTTTATATTTTTTATGGATTTATGGTGTATGTTTATTCCAGTATGCATGTATATTACCCACATATTTTCCATATGATCTGGGGAAAAAAAGAAGGAAAAAAGTCACAAGTCAACATTTTAATAAGCAAAAATAAACAAAACAAAAACAAATAATAAAACAGTTTCACACAAACATAAATTTTTTTACAACTTCAAGCTTCAGATTGACAAAATAATAATAATAAAATTATTATAGCAACAACAACAGAAAATAACAACAATACAACCAAAATCCGAATAAAAACGCAAAATTACAGTAAGAACCGAAAAAACTATGAAATTTATTTTGTTTTCTTAAAAGACAAAAGTTTTCCATTTAGCAGTTGTAACCACAAACAAGGATTTAGGTTGTATGACTACATGACGTTACCTAGGATTCCAAGTTTTCATGCCGAAATTTTTAGAACTTTCTGTACTCCAAGTCCAAAAATCCTTTTCAGATCTTGAAACGTGTGGTCTCCCAATCATAAATTGTTATCATTCCCTTTAGAAATCCGCAAACATTGCTTTGAAGTATGATTGAAGTAATAAAGCTTGGCAGCATTAGAATGGTAGGATTTCTACATAACCGTGTATACCTTGCACGATGAAACGCATCAATTACTCTGTTGAGTGGCAAGGGAATGCAGCCTTTGCCAACGCATCGGTCTTCTCTTTACCCTCTTTTTTCACGTACCTTCGGACCCAATAGATGTGTAATTTTCTGCTGGTAAACAGTGTAAATGCTCGATTTCCACACTCATAAATCATATGCACAAAAAAAATAAATAAAATATAAAGGCTCCGACACAATGTCGGAGTACTCTGTACTACAGAGTACCATCTCTAAAAATAGAGATACCATCATACAAAAAATGTGTAAGTGCGAAAGAGAAAAGAACAAAATCCACTCTCTGTCACAGAGTACTCCGTCATTGTGAATTCAGATTAAGTGTTTCTTTATTGGGATAGTCTGCATAGTAACTCTTACAAGGGAAGTATTTTATCCGTTATGAGGTGATGTGCCTGAAACTTAAAATATATTAAAAAGACGATTCTAATGTCGGGGTGTCTCGGCTTATCGGCCATATCTGTGTCCAAAAATTTCGTTGCCCCTTATGAAACAATGTGGACCTTCGGAAAAATTTCGATAACTCCCGAACTAACAGGATTATCGTCTGGAGTAAAAATATGTGTTAATAAGACGATGTGTGTCTTTTCGAATTAACAAGTACTCTGATTTTATTTATTTTCAACTTTCAATTTACAACCAAATTTAAAATCAAAGGCAAACAGTTTCATAAAATTTAAATAAAAGTAACAAAGTATTTTATAAAATTACAGAGATGGGACTTCATAAATACAGGAGTCCCACATGTTTAATTAAATTTAATAAAGATCGTATTCATATCGCTACCTCAAAATATGAATGTCGCAAATAGCAAAACAGAAATTTTAGGAGACCGTTTTAAATCCCATATATCTTCAAAATGGCCCTATGAAAAATCCAAAAAACAAATTTTCCCCTTGGAATACATCCCTTACACGGGTATGACCCAACCTATACATTCGCTCTTTTTTAGCTTCTATAAGGTTAGTTCAGCAGCCGACGCATTGTGTTAGGTTGGATGTGTGTCCGCCATTTTGCAAATTCACATACTTTCCTCTGTTAAAATCACTTACTTCTTAAATTAACCTGATTCCCTAAGATATGCTAGAGATGTAATAAAACATCATTTCGGTAGTCCAGGCCATCGGAAAATTTTCGCCCCAAATTAATAAGTGCTTGCTTCCTCCTTCTCCACTCTATTTAACCGTTTATACACTGTCCTGTCAGTACTCCAACCGTTTTCCAAAAGAAAGAAGACTTTTTGCCAACTTATGATTTGGCAGTGGCATAGGGTCCGTGATATCCTACACGTACTTAGTCAATGATATCAATCTATCTTTCATTATTTTCTGCTATAATATCACAGTGCAACAACCAAAATCGGATTTATTTTTTGATTTTTTTACACACATTTGAAGATGGTGAACTTTCATTATAATAAAAATTGCTTTAAAACTTTACATATGTAATTGCATTTAAATGATAATCATACGCAACGGTGCATAGTGATTTATTTTTAATAATTTGGGTATTCAGTAAGTAGGTACCAATTGCAGCGAAATTCATACCGGTTCGAGCTTAAGTGTGGAAGCTGGACCTCACATGTCCAATAAGGGCACAAGCAGGGGCCACTAAAGTACGACATTTTTAGTACACAAAAACTTAAAAGCCTCAAAATCACCAACTTTGAATGCGTGGAAAAACAAATCTAGCGCTGAACTGGAAAAAAAACCTTGAGGATTTTGTTATGTTATATGTTAACTTTCATTTGCTTTGTATCCCATTCCGATTCGGAGAGTTCTATTTTGTAACACTGTGTATCTATTCTGTTCATAACCTTTACTAGAGCAGCTGAGATGCTAGGTTCTACCTGTTCCCTCAAGGATGTAAGCCTCTTGCCATTATGTTGTGTGCGGATTTCAAGGCATTCGGAGAACACATCCGAACTCGTGCCTATCTCTATATTTGATCCGTCCGTGAAAAATTGAGATTTCATTCTACGTAATAACATCGGTATTTGGATTTCGAAGGTTCTGTTCGTCTGTTCGTCTGTGGTGAGATGTTCGTCTGTGGTGAGATGTAGTCGGTTTTCTGTTGAAGTTCCACGCCGCCTACCGTGCTTAATATGGTCAAGTAGCCCCAGGAGCGTTGAAAAGACTAACACTTAGAGGATTCCTCTACTGAAGCTGTACATTGTATTGATCAGAAAAATAAAATAAAACAAGTAAGAAAATTATAGTCGGTCAAGACCGACCATATAATACCCTACACCAGAGTTTCCCGGAAAATGGGTCCCAAGTTCAAACATGGACTGATTAGATCTATATTTTGTCAAATCTTTAATAAGTGTAAAAAGCACTCACTAATCAAATTTGAGTGGAATAGGCTTCTTTTTGTTGACAATAAATCGCTTCAACTGAATATCGGGGGAAATTTACATATGGGACCTAAGTCCAAAAATGTTCCGATGATAATCAGATTTGATAAGGTTATTAAAGAACGCGTTTAACATACACAAACAGAATTTTAATTAAATATTTTCTATTTTCATGAAATTTGAGAGATTTATGTGAAAATCGGGAAGGTGGTTTGTATGGGGGCTACAAGAAGAACTGGTCCGATTTCTTTAAAATTCGGAATGTTGATTTGTGTGGATAAAACATGATTAACTGGCAAATTTCGAAAAGATACCTATTAAAATGCGGCTATTAGAGTCATTTGAGCCAAAACTAAAGAGGACCTTTGTATGGGGGCTAGGTCTAAATATGGACCAATTTTTTCCAATTTCAATAGGCTTCGTCCTTGGGCCAAAAGAGGCTAAAGTTTCAAATTTCAAGTCAATTGATTAAGAATTGCGACCTGTATCGTGTTTACACCGTTTACATGGACAGACAGACGGACGGACGGACGGACGGACGGACGGACGGACGGACATCGCTAAATGGACTCAAAAAGTGATTCTAAGTCGATCGGTATACTTAAAAGTGGGTCTAGGACCAATATTTCGGGTAGTTACAAACATCAGCACAAACTCATTATACCCTGTACCACAGTGTGGTGTAGGGTATAAAAAGGAGGAAAGAGGGAGTAGTTTCTGTGGATATTGGATTCAAATTTGAAAGGAGTATATTCCACATACGAATTGTTCGACTGAAAATTTAATTCTATGTACGAAAAACAGGACAATTAAGAGACAACCGGTATGTTTGTAATACTCGTAAGAGAGTATTATGAACCAACACTCGGACCTGGGAAATAATTTCACTTATTTTCGATAAACACCTTCCATTATGATATCGCTAAAAGAGTGTCACATAATCCATATTCCGAATGAATCAATAGAGTTGGTCTACTGTCATTGAAAAGAGTAGATAGGATTGAACTAGTGTTTGGGGTCCGGGAATTCCCGGGAAAAGACTGACGGGAATTCCCGGGAATTTTTTTAATTTTTCCCGGGAAATCCGGGAATTTTAAAATATAAACCATTTTACATAAAAAACGTTTATTTAATTTAATTTTTAATATCTTTTTTACATACAGGTATAATTACATTTGCTATTTTTTGTATTTTTTCTGTTTGGAAGAGCAGTGCAAATATTATTAATAGGAAAACTGACCAAGTGTAAAAAGTATGACAATATCATGAAAAAACTTAAAAAGTCAAAAATATAAGTCGGTTAATGATAATTTTGCTAAGACTGTCAAAAAAATATAAAAATTTTGAACCTAGAATTTACATTTCCAGAACAAATATTAAAAGTGATGCCAACTATATTAGTTTTTGCTCGAATAACGCAGTTTTAATTTTTTTTGGCGATTTTAAGCTATTTTTTGCGATTTTTTGTGGGGGAAAAAGTTGCAATATTTTTTTTGTTTTATTGTATTTCAGAATTTTAACTTTTATTTTTGGATTTATTATGTTTTAATAAATTGTTTATCTCTAATAAAACTGTTTTTAATAGAAAGTTGGTCAAATTTTAATGTTTTTTATGATTTATACTAATAATGAATATTTCCCGGGATTCCCGGGAATCCCGGGAAATAAATTATTTTTTTCCCGTTTCCCGGGAAATTGAAAAGTCCGGGAATTCCCAAACACTAGATTGAACGTCCGACCAAGAAAGTTATTAATAAACATGAGGAACAGATTAGGATAAATTAAAAAACATTTCAGTACCCTGAATATAGCTGAAACCCGTTTGATGAGATCCCATCTACAACAAGCTTAGCCACAGGTGCCCCATGCCACACACGATTGAACGCCTTGCAAATATCCACTATACTTTCAAGAATATCGTGGAATGAACGATTTGTTTTTTTCGCCGACAACGGATGTATCGGGTACATACGCCGATGACGGTTGTACCCCATGGGGTTGATACGCCATGGGGTAGTATCCTGCGAATGTGCCCCACGGGTAGTATATTTTTTGGTTTGTATCAATAAAATAATATTTTTTTAATAAAATTATTTTTTTAATAACAATTCTTCTGAAAAATGATAACAATATCAATTTCTATACATTTTATTTCTTGGCGATTGTGCCCCACTAGCTTGGCGCACGTGCCCCATTGATGGAGCAGTTTCGCCGAGTTAAGCCAAACAGATAAATTCCAATTGGAGTATACATTTTACAGCTGAAATATGTAGCTTCTTAAATCAACGAGCATTTAGGAAAAACGGTTTAGGTTTTACAGCACTTAAAAAAAAGTGGCAAATGTGCCCCTCTCTACCCTACCCTAAAACTTAAACATGAATTTTTGTTCATAATTTTTTGCCTTTGTACTAATATCATTAAAAGATAATAATCGTTATATACTAATAATAAAAAAGTGCATAAATATACAAACTCATACTGAAACTGGGTGAAGATATAAATGATTGTACCTCTGTCTGTCCGTCCGTCTATCTGTTTATATGGATGAAGAACAACTTAAATGATATGATATGTATTGTTGTTATAATAAATAAATGAATGAATGCAACACTTAAATGTGTTTCAACACTAGCATAGTGCAACATGTAGCAGTAACAACAGCAGCAGCAGTCGAAGCAACAACAATCGCAGTAGTTGTGATACGTAATATTTAAGTACGTGAAAAGATCATAAAATTTACAATAAAATACTACATTTTTGAGGTCACCAGTGTCAGGGTTACTTTTTTTACGACTTTTTTTTTAATGTTTAATGTATTTTTATATACTCTATGAATCGCAGAACTGTCTGTCTGTCTGCCTGTCGCTTGTCATCATTTAATATACAATTCGAATATAATTTCATACCAGAACCATTCAAGAAATAATAGTTTGTTTGTTCTTTTATAGATTCAGATTCACTCTCTGTCTATCTGCTGTCTCTAGAGTATGTTGTCAACATTTAGAATCCATAAAAAAAATTTTTACCGAAAATAAAAACAATTTTATAATCATAAACGTAACAAAAATTCCAAAAACAACAATCAGACAAACGGAAGAAATCATTAAAAAAAAACTCAGTTGTTTGAGCAGATGTATTGGTAGGTAGATAGATATATTGGAACGTTAGATACGTTATGAAGACACCCAACAAGAAATTTGCTTCTGTTCAGAAAGTAATAAAAAAAATTATAAAAATCATTAGTTTAAAGTAAAAAAACAAACAAACAATTACATAATAATAAAATTAACAACAGCAACAACATTTATGTGAAAATAAATGATGATTTTATGACTGCAATAGAATTATAAACAACAAAAAAAATCATATGGAAAACTTAAAAAGAGTTTTGTAATGGTTGGTTACATTTAATAGGTGTGGGAAAGGTGCTACTTTTAATTCGGCAGTTAAATTTTTATTTTATAGATTTCTACAACAATGCATTTAATATAATAAAGACATTAAAAAAATAAACATATTAGAAGACTTATTGATTCTATATGATTAACATTCGATTAGAGTATTATTCTTGCTCGAGGCCCAAAAATTTTTCTAATTATGATATTGTCATAATAAATTATTTTCAAATTATTGCTTTAAAAAAGTTATGATTTACTTCAAGATTAAAACTTAAAACATAATAACAATGGAAATGTCTATAGAAAATTTAACCCTCTAATATAATGGTTCCCAACCTTTTTTGCGCCATGCCCCACTTTATAGTTAAAAAAAACTAAAATGTCCCCCCTACACTCAAGAAAAATTTTAAAATTTTTCAAATTTGGTTTAAAATTCAAAACCTACTAGTGGTTAAGCAAAATTTTTGTTAAAATCATCGTTTAAACAAAGTTTTTAGAAAATGGTTTTAACAATCAATTTAAAAATTTAACTAAAATAATTTTTTTTCTAGTTAATTTAACAAAAAAATTTGAAAAATTTGATCGTTGCCCCCTTGAAGCATTTAAATTGCCCCCCAGTGGGGCGAGAATCAATGGTTGGGAACCATTGCTCTAATAGATAGGTAACAGGACATTATCCCCACGGACATTGTCCCCATAACGGAAATGGGGATTGTGACCGAATACATCGCGGTCATAATTCCCACATTAGTTGTGGCGACTATGACCATTTCCAAAACGGTCATAATTCCAATATATCCGAATGGGGATTGTGTCCGTTCCCTGTTGGGATTATGACCGAAATTTTTTGGTTCTAATTTTGAAATTTAAAAAAGTTAGCATTCCGAAAAATTTTGAATTGCTTATATCATCCTAAATACTGCCGATGGGATCCGATTCCAATGTGGTCTGGACCCAATCTAGTCCGGAAGTCTGTATGAACTAAAGAAGAATACACTCTTTCCTATTTTCTATTTAAAATTGGCATAATATTAAATTATTGTGTTTTCCAAATTTTAAAGCAAAATATGATCTAAAACAAATGAAAAAAATCTTTAGCGCTAAATCAATACTATTTTTTTCTCCAAATTTAGTTAATTTTCCCATTTTTAATTCACTTTTTTTCAAGGTTGGCAATCGATACGCACCCAGAATAACGGTATTTGGCTATTGTACAGCAACCAATAAAGATATGGACATTTTTAAAAGCGATTATGAAAGTACATGAAATTTCTAGTATTTTTGATGTGTTAGGCCAATACCTTTAAAATACCGTTTCAAACGGTATTATAAAGGTATTGGCTTATATTTCGAAAAGCAACCGGAACAAACACGAAGTAACACATCAAAAATACTAGAAATTTTATCTACTTTCATAATCGTTTTTAAAAATGTCCATATCTTTAGTGGTTACGGTACAATAGCCAAATACCGTTATTCTGGGTGGGTATCGATTGCCAACCTTGCTTTTTTTTGAGTGTTGGGTACGGTTACTGTACAGTATTCCCAAAGTTTTTCTTTAGGAGTACTGTATTAGAATCGGATAGTCTTTTTTGAGGTTGATTGTATCGGAATCGGAAATATTTTTGAAGAAAAATTGCTCAAATTCTTAGTACTATATAATAAAAAAAAACATGTGTGTATTTGAGAAATGATTCAGTCTGTAAATGTCTTTGCTAAAAATTTCCCATAATTTGAAAACATATGAGTGATTCTTCCAGACTAGTTTTAAATCAATTAAGTTAGGTTCGGTTGGTGTCCGCCAATTGGAAGAAGACTTTCTGTTAGAGATGGGCGCGTGAGTGATTTTTGACTCACACTCACTCACGCTCACGACAGGAATTTTTGAATCACACACACTCAGTCACGAGCATATTTTTTCTACTCACAATCACGTGAGTAAATTTAATACAACTCACAATCACGTGCACTCACTTAAGCTTCACTCACACTCACGAGACTCTTATTTATACATAAAAAAATTTCAAAAACTAAAATTTCAAAAATCTTTCAAAATTTTTAGAAAAATTTAAAGTTCATCGAAATTTATTTTTTTTTTTTTGCTTATTTCGGGACGAAATCTTAAGTTGAGGTAAGTTTTACAATTTTTTGTTGATTTTTTTAGAACGAAAGGAAGTATAAAGAGAGAAAATTAATCACGCAAATGAATTCTTGAATGCTTTCTGTGAAAGATCCATCAGGCTTATTGAGATAACTTGGTTCACTGGGATCTTTGGAAAGAACTTTACGAGCCTAGCTGCCTTCGTAGTTCCCTCCAATTCTCCACAGAAAATGGACCAAGAATTTCTTTTCGCCTTTCTGGTTTCGTTCTTGAACGAATTTAAGCTGAGACGATAATTCTCACAGTCTTCTGTGTTTTTTTTCTTTGCAATATTTAAAATTTTCTACTTTCTTTTTTGAGAAGCTTGAGTTCCGGTGTCACCACGTTTGATGGATATTTTTTGGAGGCAATCGCTTTGGACAGGATTTAAGCTAAGCTTCCCTAAGAGTGTTCGTCCCTAAACGAACAGATTTCTCCAAGTTTTGTATGCTGACCGGTTTCTCCATTTCGGTAAATCAGTTTATCAGTTTTCACTTGGAAGCCATAAGGTCCATTGTGATTTCCTTAATTGTCATTTCCCTACTCCCCTCTGATACAAAAACTTTTTACTTCTTGAACCACCCAGATTTTCTAAAATATTCTGCTAGAGATGTCAATGAGACACCGTTAAGGCAATCTAGGTCATCGAAAAATCTTTGCCACAAATGCTTAAGGCGGCTTCTCATCAGACCCGAACACTCACATAACAAGTGACCACAACTTCTTCAATAGTCCCTATCAGGCCATTTTGGTCAATTATACAGTGTAAATACTCCCACTAATAGGCTAACCGACCATTTGCCAAAAGTAAAAAGACTTCTTGTCCTCTTAGGATTTGGCAGTGGCCACATGGTTTGCGATATCCTGAACGTAGTCAGTGATATCCACCTATCCTTTATTATATTCTTAGATATCCTATCAATTTCGTTCATCAATTCCATTATAGGAACCGAGATGTCAGGCTTTGCACGTCCCCCCGCCGATTGCGATCCTTTTCTCGCACATTCATCCGCCAATTCCCACTATATCCAGGGAATGGCCGAGGCATTCAGAGTACACTCCCTTATCCTTACCCATCTCCATCTTTGATACGTCCGTTAAGGTACCTACACTCAAAAAAATACGTTAGTAGATTTACTAATTTTTTTTTTGCTAACGCTAGTTAGCTTACTTTTAACAAATTTTTAGTTGAGATTAGCATGTTAGCAAAAGATTCTTGTAAACCTCATTTAGCACATTAGCAATTTTAACAAACTTTGAACTAATTTCTTTTGCTAAATTTGAAATTGAGTTGACTACATTTTTACAAGATATTTTGCTCATATTAGCAAAATAAATGGTAATTTTTTTTTATTAAAATTTTAAGTTTAGAAAACTTAAAATGGCGCTATCTCGGAAACTAAGCCAGATAGAGCAAAATGGAGGCCATTTTTGGTTCTTAGAATCTCAATAGTATCGCCGGTCATCTTCACATGTGTGGACCCTAATGGGCCCTAACTTTGGATCCAAAAAAGTTAGCATTCCCGAAAATTTTAAAATGCTCATATCTCGGTAAATATTGCCGACACAACAAAAAGTCCAAAAGCGTTTTAGTAGCTCTCAACACGTAGAACAAGACCGCAAAATAGTCAAAAGCTCTTCGAGTAATATTTTTGAAGTTATCGAGTTTTTTAATTCTCAAGACCCCAGTGGTCCCCTATAATCACGTATCTCAAAAACTAAGCAAGTAGAGCGAAACGGACACAAATTTTGGATCAAAAACTATGACGATTTTAAAGGAACCCAACTAGGTCTAGGCCCATCGGGGTCTGGACCTATCGGGTCCGAACCCAATGGGGTCCTCAGATGTGTATAAACTAAGTTCAAAAAAAAAAATATTTAGTTAACTAATTATTGGCAAAACATTTTTGCTAACTTTAGCAAAAAAATTGTGGGTTCAAAATCAGCAAATTTTCTTGTAGGTTTACAAGCTTTTTTTGCTAACATTACAGTTTTTTTTTTTTTGAGTGTACAGACGACTCAATATTTTTTACAATATTCAATTATATTGATGGTGTGTGGGTAATATTGACCATTGTACAATGAAAATCTTACCCACACACCATCAATATAATTGAAAATTGTATATAATATTGCGTCGTCTGTAGGTACCTTAAAGATTGAGATTGCATTCTCTATTATAACAGAGTTTTTCGACAAGTCTTCCCATGTCGGTATTTAGACTTCGAAGGCTCTGCCAAAGTTTGTCTGTAAAGAGATATAGTCGGTTTTCTGTTCCAGTACCGTCCTGAACACCGTACTTTACATGGTTGAATGTCTGCAAGAGCGGTGCTTAAGCATTTGCGACACTCTTAATCTGAGAGCCGATTTTGCTGCTGTGCTCTTGACGTAAATATCTACGGGCTGGAAGTTTAATATCACTCCCACACACCAGTCGTTGTACCTTCTATAGATTGCAGAGATATGATTCCGTATCCACTGCTCTCCGCCACACAAAGGCAGCATAGGTAATTATTGGTCTAATTATCGCTCCATACGTCCAGTGGAAAATAAACGGTTTAAGAGCCACCTTCTTCCGAAAGTTATTCTGCATGTGTAACACAAATACAGCCCCTCTGTATTTCTTTTCCAAGAAAGCTTTGAATCCAGGATCACAACCAGGTATTTCGACTCATCATCTAATTTGGGAAGAACAAACTTGTCTATCTTACAAGGGAAGTCTCCCTAGTGTCACCCGCGGATCTTCATGAAATTTGGATATGTTGTTAAGAACAAAAATTAATTCGACACGTATTTTTTTTAGCGGCCCAAACTCATTTTTAGGGGGGGTCGATTTGTATGGGGGGAAATTGACCTTTTTAAGTTTTTTTACAATTTACGCATATTTAGGCAAAATTAATATAGGCACGTGTGGTATCAGATTAAGGGTATTAAAAATACCTATCTCGTGGTGCTAACAACGGGCCAAAGAAGTTAATATTTTTCGACTTATTAACAAAAATGTCTTAAAATTTTGGTATTTTACTCAATATGACGAAAAGTTGTGCATGTTTGGACACGTTCTTTGCACACGTAGGTTTTCCAAAGACCTTTCATTTGGTATGTAACATGACTATGTTTCTTTGCATAATATAGGAGATAAACGAAAAACTTTTATCTGATCTACAAAATAAAACCAATTCTATAAAGATCCGCGGGTGACACTAGGGAAACTTCCCTTGTTAGTTCTTTTTGTGAACAAGACAAGTTCGGTTTTGATAGGATTACCTCTCAGACCATTGTCCTTTGCCAACATTGAGAGTATCTTGAGCGCTGATTCCATGAGTTTGCTAATTGTTGGTAAAAACTTATTTTTTATTAGGATCATAACGTCAACAGCGTAGGCAACCACATTAATGTACATTCCGTTAAGTGGCTCGAGGATCTTATTTAGTACAAGATTCCGCTTGTAAATTTTCTCGCTTCACCATCTCCTATATTCGAGTTTATCGCCCTGCTTTTGAGCATTTTGCCCATCCATAAAGTAATCTGTGTGTCCGTGCCTGTATTCTGTAGGGCATTAAGAAAACTTCCTTAACCAAACTCAAGAACTATATTTTAAGAGTTTTATAAGAATCTACTATTGGTTTAACTTAAGTGATTCCATTAAGATAAACGTCGGGGTGCGTCAAGGCTGTGTCCTTTCTCCGTTGCTATTTAATGTAGATCTCGATGAAGTAATGCTATATTCTATGTCGGCAAGAAGACGAAATCGACTTCGCTTTTCGGATATGCAAGCCAAGATCGAATTGTTGGCAGATCGGGCGGCGAAAGCTGGTTTAGTAAACATTAACAAAACTAATTCTGTGCGCATTAGCACGTCAGTAATGGATAACTCTTATCTTATGAACCAACCTATTGAAGATGTTAAATGTTTTTGCTACTTGGGAAGCATAATATCAACAAGCGTTGGCATCAAAGAGGATATACTGAATAGATTGTGCAAAGCCAAACAGTCTTTCGGCATGCTTAACAAATTCTGGAGGTCACAAAGCATCACAGCTAGCACAAAAGTAAATGTTTTTAACACTAATGTCATGTCAGTTCTCCTCTATGGTTGCGAGACTTGGAACTTATCCAGACGCGAAATCCAAGTACTTCAAACCTTTGTTAACCGTTAGACGCAGTCTTTGCATTTTTTGGCCGAACGTCATCTCTAACAACGATTTATGGCAACGAACTCGTCAAACTTCTTTGGAAATGGATATTCGGCTCCGTAAATTCAAGTGGTTGGGGCACACGATGAGAAAGCCAAAAAGCGATATCACAAGACAATCCATCGAGTATAATCCTCAGGGATCCAGAAGACCCGGCAGACCAGCTAATACATGGAGGCGCCAAATCGAAAAAAGAACTGCATGAAAATAATGTTTCGTGGAGCGAAATGAAAAGAATGACAACAGACAGAAACGAATGGAAATCTTTTGTTGAGTCCCTATGTTCCAGTGGGAATTAAAGGAGTAAATATATAAGTGATTCAGGTAACCACCTAATCGTCACTTGGTGCCACCTTAGGACCTCAGTGTGCTTGCGTGAAACTTTAGCAGCAACTCCTAACTAAACATCTTTTATAACGTGTATGGACACTGGATGATGCGGGTCAGATATGTATTCATGTAGTTTTCAAATTTTTCTTTTAAAGTCATAAACTCATATTTAGCTAATTCAAAATTATTATTAAATCATTTCCTTTTATTTGACACTAAAATCAATAAAAAATCTTATACTCTAAATTGTTTGGGCATTCATTCTATAGGCAACAAAATAAAAGTTAATGAGAGTTATTGTATTACTAAATATGTATTTACTATGTAAAGGTTTATGAAAAACAATTTTGTTATACCTACAACATTTTTAGTGCAATGACTGTCTACAAAAAGTGCCTAAGAAAAGGAAAAACTTCTTCCCGCACAAAACTTATTGTACAAACGATTGTTATACACACAAACACCCCATCTCTACAATATAGTATAATCTATAGAAGTGGTAGACAACACTCAAACAAAGATACCAAAAACAACAAAAAGAATATAATAAAAAAAAGAAAAGTGGAATGGAGAAATAGAAAATAGTTAAGGGAATCATGTGAAAATCCTTCAATTCCCATTTACTATACGACCGTCAATCGATATTTTAAAACCTTAACGTCCCATCATCGTCATAATGCCTCCTCATATTGCGCATATTTCCACATTTTCCAATTCAATCGTTCGTTGTATTCGTTTGTGTGCTCTGGCTCAGCAAACAAAATCCGTTTTAAATGTTTATGACTGACTACAAGCAAACACAAATGCGGCGTCCCCGAATGAGATCAATGTATGTAAGTATGAGTATCTCAATAAAAACAAAACATAAATATTTCAAAAGCAAAACAAACTGAAAAAGCAACAAAAAACTATCTCAAAGATACAAGAGAATACCCGTTCACACTCAAAACTGAGTAGATTTTAGTTAAAATAAAAACTCAAAGAGAGAATGCAGAAAAATGAGTGTTTATGTCACACACAGTGTTGCCGTGTGCCGGCATTTTAATAGCCGGTAAACGTCACAATTTTTACGGCTTTAAAATCGTGATAGTCAAGTGTGTTGTCATTTGTTGGTTTTTTTTTTTTTAGATTTTATGACCCAATTTTTACGACTTGTGTGGTTTGTACGGAACTACAAATAAATCTGTTGGTCGGTTATTCTTCTTATTACCACTGCAACTGTATCACAATGGGATATTTGTGGGGTTAAATGGTGGATGGCATTAATATAAAATGCAAGATATTGTTGTTGTATAAATGGATGAAATTGAAACACTATCTTGTTTACATCATAGTCAGAAACCATAAAATTTATTTGTTTTTAAAGTGATTTAAAGTGCATAAATGATGGTGATTAGAGAAGAGGCATTGTCACGTCATAATATTTAATCCCTTTTTTAACAATAACAACAACTATCAATTACTTATGTTGGAAGTATGGATATACAAATCAACGCACAGTTATCCAGTTGGCTACGTTCTCGAGCCATCATCAGTGACGGCGCGGGGACATGTCAGAACCACTGCTGACATTCAGAAGATATATACTGAGTTGAGGACAGTTTTATATAAATGTCCTCTCTCAAAGTCAGCAGTAGTCAGGACATGGTGACTTCCTTGGGACATGTCACCTAAGACTACTTTAGGGAAATGTCTGACAAAGGGCATACGAAAATGAAAAAAATCTTCGTATTTCCTTTAGCTTTTACTTTCATCCATTTTCCTTTATAATTTATATTTATCACATTAAGAAAAAACTTTTCGCCTTTTTTAGTCCCAACTGGATTTGAACCTGGAACGTTCAGTTTATTAGTCTAACACCTAACTACTTAATCTAAACTTTATTTTGGAAACTTTTTTTTATTTAAGTTATTTTATAAGAACGCTACTCCAAATGGAGCTTCTAGCAACAACAAATAATATATGAAGGGCTTACTGCAAAAACTTGATAAGCAACATATTAATTTTTTTTGTGTTTTTTTGCCTTCTACTGATGTTCCATTGACAGGTCTTTGACAGAAGTCTTGCTTAAACCCTTCGTACAAGTATCTTGAGAATGGATCCCAATGGCTACAAGTGACACTGCGGTGATTCTAAAGATGATAAAAGTCTGCAATCCTGACGTTCCAACTCAGAATTGGCAAATTGCCAGATTGGGTGAGATGGAGGGCGCTCGTCGTCAAGCAGTGGTCTTGGTTAATGAGGAATCGCTTCCGCTTTTAGCCAGGACTGACGGCATTATTAGATTTGGCTTTTTTCATATAAGAGTCAATGTCTACAAGGGCGACCAGAAGCCTATTTTGGACGCAGACAAGCCAGTGGCAGAGTCGGCTGGGGAGGAGAATCTGGAAAAGGTTGATATTCAGCTGACCGATTCTAGGCTGATGGGAGATGCATCTGGCATTTTCGAAACCGAATCTGGTAACGAATGCGACCTCTGTGATGGCACGGAGGATAAAGTTGATGCCACGATGGGTGACATTCAGGACGAGGCCCATGCAGTGAGGAATTCGGAGAGTTCTGTTGCCTCCGATTCAGAACAAATGGGACACACATCTGGCTTATTCGAAACCGAATCTGGGGACGAATGCGACCTCTATGATAACACGGAGGATGAAGCCAATAACACGGTGGTGGGAAGGATGGTGGCAAAAAAGCAAGATGTTGCGGTTCCTACAAATAAACCTCCATCACTGTAAGGCAGCCTCAGTTGCACTATTGCTGCGCCTGACGACAGGAGCAGTTGACTTGGTTTTTATCCAAGAGCCCTGGGTGCGGGGTGGCAGGGTTTGCGGATTGAAGACCCCTGGGTTTAAGTTGATGGTTGCCAAAGGTGAAGGCTCACCAAGAGCCTGCATCTTGGCGAAAAATGGCTTAAATATATTCTTTTTATCAACTTTTAGTGATATGGATGTTACAGCGGCTAGCTTAGAGCTTCATGGGAAATCTATTTGGCTCGCCTCTGCGTATTTTCCTAATCCGGGGCCAATACCCCCGGAGAAGGTTGGCGGTCTGATTCGGGAGTCTGAATCTAGGGGACACCAGTTACTAGTGTGCTATGATGCTAATGCACATCATTTGATAGAGGCGAATCACTTTTGGAGTTTTTGTTAAGCACTAACCTGTATATTTGTAACAAGGGTAGTGAACCAACTTTCGTTACAAGTACGCGGCAAGAGGTTCTTGACGTAACACTTGTATCAGATACATTGTCTGATAGAATTGATGACTGGAGAGTTTTGGAAGAGCATTCTTTCTCAGATCATCGCTACATTGAGTTTTTACTCAGGGAGCGTGCCCCGGTTGAGACAGTCTCTAGAAATCTGAGAAGAACAAACTGGGTGAAATATAGGGAGACTTTTTCTTTGCTTTTGGATGAAGTACCCTTATCTGAACCGCATAGTTTGGCGGAAATTGACTGTCTGGTTGACCATATAACAAATGTTTGAAATAGGTGCCTGGATGCGTCTTGCCCTTCTGCAAAGCCTAGAGGAAAAAAAAGCCACCTTGGTGGTCAAATGAGTTGCAGACGAGCAGAGATTCCTGCAGAAAGCTCTTTAATAAGGCTAAATTTTCAAGAGCGGACGAGGACTGGTCTGCATACAGGCTGCAACTTAAGAGTTATAAAAAGATGATCAGAAATGCAAAATGTGATTCTTGGAAAAACTTCTGTGGAAACATAGAAGACGTTTCTGAGGCATCCAGGCTGCGCAAGGTTCTGGCTTCTTCTCCTTGCACCCTGGGATACCTGAAAGATCCTAATGGGGTGTGGTCTTCCTCCAGTGGAGAGTCGCTGGATCTCCTTTTAAACAAGCATTTTCCGGGCAATTCCATGACGCCGTTTCAAGCTTTGGAACGTTCTGACTCCCAAGCATCTGAAATTGCTTCGGAAATAATAAATATGCCAACATTAATCTGGGCGATAAAAAGCTTCAGGCCCTATAAATCCCCGGGACCTGATGGTATAATCCCGGCTTAGTTGCAGCAAGTGTCGGAATATATAGCCCCGCTGCTGTATAATCTATACACAGCATGTATCAACTGGTCGTATATTCCTTTAAAATGGAGGGATACCAGAGTCGTATTTATCCCGAAAGCTGGGAAAAGTTCCCACACAGCTCCGAAGGATTTCAGACCAATTAGTCTGTCTTCTTTTTTGTTAAAGACAATGGAACGAATGATAGACTCATATTTGCGTAGAGTGATTGACCCGAGGTTGCTTTCGACAAAGCAACATGCATACAGCAAGGGACGATCAACGGAAACAGCTCTTCATGAGCTCGTTGGTACCATCGAGAGATCGCTTTCGGTAAAGGAGTACACTATGGTGGCCTTTTAATAATGTCACCCCAGAATCGATAATATTGGCATTGTCGGGTCTGTGAGTAAAGCGTGAAATCGTTTTAATGGTGGAAAACCTACTTGCCAGTAGACGTATAACGTCTGAATTGGGAGCGTCCGTCATATCTCGATTTGTCAATAGGGGCACACCATAAGGAGGTGTTCTTTCGCCGCTTCTTTGGAACCTGGCACTGAATTCAATGCTACTATCTCAGGTCTTTGACAGAAGTCTTGCTTAAACCCTTCGTACAAGTATCTTGAGAATGGATCCCAATGGCTACAAGTGACACTGCGGTGATTCTAAAGATGATAAAAGTCTGCAATCCTGACGTTCCAACTCAGAATTGGCAAATTGCCAGATTGGGTGAGATGGAGGGCGCTCGTCGTCAAGCAGTGGTCTTGGTTAATGAGGAATCGCTTCCGCTTTTAGCCAGGACTGACGGCATTATTAGATTTGGCTTTTTTCATATAAGAGTCAATGTCTACAAGGGCGACCAGAAGCCTATTTTGGACGCAGACAAGCCAGTGGCAGAGTCGGCTGGGGAGGAGAATCTGGAAAAGGTTGATATTCAGCTGACCGATTCTAGGCTGATGGGAGATGCATCTGGCATTTTCGAAACCGAATCTGGTAACGAATGCGACCTCTGTGATGGCACGGAGGATAAAGTTGATGCCACGATGGGTGACATTCAGGACGAGGCCCATGCAGTGAGGAATTCGGAGAGTTCTGTTGCCTCCGATTCAGAACAGATGGGACACACATCTGGCTTATTCGAAACCGAATCTGGGGACGAATGCGACCTCTATGATAACACGGAGGATGAAGCCAATAACACGGTGGTGGGAAGGATGGTGGCAAAAAAGCAAGATGTTGCGGTTCCTACAAATAAACCTCCATCACTGTAAGGCAGCCTCAGTTGCACTATTGCTGCGCCTGACGACAGGAGCAGTTGACTTGGTTTTTATCCAAGAGCCCTGGGTGCGGGGTGGCAGGGTTTGCGGATTGAAGACCCCTGGGTTTAAGTTGATGGTTGCCAAAGGTGAAGGCTCACCAAGAGCCTGCATCTTGGCGAAAAATGGCTTAAATATATTCTTTTTATCAACTTTTAGTGATATGGATGTTACAGCGGCTAGCTTAGAGCTTCATGGGAAATCTATTTGGCTCGCCTCTGCGTATTTTCCTAATCCGGGGCCAATACCCCCGGAGAAGGTTGGCGGTCTGATTCGGGAGTCTGAATCTAGGGGACACCAGTTACTAGTGTGCTATGATGCTAATGCACATCATTTGATAGAGGCGAATCACTTTTGGAGTTTTTGTTAAGCACTAACCTGTATATTTGTAACAAGGGTAGTGAACCAACTTTCGTTACAAGTACGCGGCAAGAGGTTCTTGACGTAACACTTGTATCAGATACATTGTCTGATAGAATTGATGACTGGAGAGTTTTGGAAGAGCATTCTTTCTCAGATCATCGCTACATTGAGTTTTTACTCAGGGAGCGTGCCCCGGTTGAGACAGTCTCTAGAAATCTGAGAAGAACAAACTGGGTGAAATATAGGGAGACTTTTTCTTTGCTTTTGGATGAAGTACCCTTATCTGAACCGCATAGTTTGGCGGAAATTGACTGTCTGGTTGACCATATAACAAATGTTTGAAATAGGTGCCTGGATGCGTCTTGCCCTTCTGCAAAGCCTAGAGGAAAAAAAAGCCACCTTGGTGGTCAAATGAGTTGCAGACGAGCAGAGATTCCTGCAGAAAGCTCTTTAATAAGGCTAAATTTTCAAGAGCGGACGAGGACTGGTCTGCATACAGGCTGCAACTTAAGAGTTATAAAAAGATGATCAGAAATGCAAAATGTGATTCTTGGAAAAACTTCTGTGGAAACATAGAAGACGTTTCTGAGGCATCCAGGCTGCGCAAGGTTCTGGCTTCTTCTCCTTGCACCCTGGGATACCTGAAAGATCCTAATGGGGTGTGGTCTTCCTCCAGTGGAGAGTCGCTGGATCTCCTTTTAAACAAGCATTTTCCGGGCAATTCCATGACGCCGTTTCAAGCTTTGGAACGTTCTGACTCCCAAGCATCTGAAATTGCTTCGGAAATAATAAATATGCCAACATTAATCTGGGCGATAAAAAGCTTCAGGCCCTATAAATCCCCGGGACCTGATGGTATAATCCCGGCTTAGTTGCAGCAAGTGTCGGAATATATAGCCCCGCTGCTGTATAATCTATACACAGCATGTATCAACTGGTCGTATATTCCTTTAAAATGGAGGGATACCAGAGTCGTATTTATCCCGAAAGCTGGGAAAAGTTCCCACACAGCTCCGAAGGATTTCAGACCAATTAGTCTGTCTTCTTTTTTGTTAAAGACAATGGAACGAATGATAGACTCATATTTGCGTAGAGTGATTGACCCGAGGTTGCTTTCGACAAAGCAACATGCATACAGCAAGGGACGATCAACGGAAACAGCTCTTCATGAGCTCGTTGGTACCATCGAGAGATCGCTTTCGGTAAAGGAGTACACTATGGTGGCCTTTTAATAATGTCACCCCAGAATCGATAATATTGGCATTGTCGGGTCTGTGAGTAAAGCGTGAAATCGTTTTAATGGTGGAAAACCTACTTGCCAGTAGACGTATAACGTCTGAATTGGGAGCGTCCGTCATATCTCGATTTGTCAATAGGGGCACACCATAAGGAGGTGTTCTTTCGCCGCTTCTTTGGAACCTGGCACTGAATTCAATGCTACTATCTCTAGAAGCACGTGGTTGTCATGTTGTCGCATATGCTGACGATGTCGCGATAGCGGTAAAGGGGAAGCATCTGCCAACATTGCGGGACATTCTTCAGGGTTCTCTGAAAGATCTGTCTAAATGGGCAAGAGACTGTGGTCTAGGAGTTAATCCTAGTAAAACAGAGCTTGTTTTATTTACAAGGAAAAATAAGATTCCTGCTTTTGATCCTATTTCTCTGGACGGTACTGAAATCACCTTCTCAGATGGAGCCAAGTATCTTGGAGTATTTCTAGATAGGAAGCTGAATTTCAGGCGTAATATTGAGGAACGGGTGAGAAAAGCAACGATTGCTTTGTTTTCCTGTAAAAGGGCCATTGGAAAACGATGGGGTTTTAGCCCTCAAGTCGTTCATTGGATCTATACAGCAGTGGTGCGTCCAATTTTGCTGTATGGAATCATTGTCTGGTGGCCTGCTTTAGAAACAAAAGCGAACTGTGTCTTTATCACGAAGGTACAGAGAATTGCGTCAATGTGCATCACTGGTGCTCTTCGTACTACACCTACGGCAGCATTAGAAATCCTCCTTCACCTGATACCCTTGTACATATTGGGTAGGCAGTATGCGGCTGCGTCGGCAATTCGACTAAATAGCACGCTGCAATGGAGGAGCAGCGATTGTGGCCATAGCGCGATCTTGAAAAAGATAACAATACCACAAAATGTGGACTGTGCTCCCTCTTTGAGCCTCTTTGAGCGCCACTTTATTACTCTGATACCATCCAGGGAGTCTTGGATGGGGGATACTCCGGGTAGTGGAGCTACCATAAATTTTTACACCGATGGATCGAGGCTGCACGAACAAGTGGGCTTTTGAGTCTATTCGGAAGAGCTTGGGTTGAGCCTGGCTCGTAGATTGCCAGATCATTGCAGTGTTTACCAGGCAGAGATGCTGGCAATAAAGGAAGTGGCTGACTGGTTGAGCTGCAATGTCTTGTCTACAACCGCAGTCAACATCTATACTGACAGTTAAGCCGCGGTCAAGTCCCTGGATTCAATGTTTCTGAAAACAAGATCTGCCCTTAACTGCCGCACGTCTTTAAATGAGATGGCCAAGCAGTTTAACATACGACTCATATGGGTCCCAGGGCACAGAGACATTCCAGGGAATTGCAAAGCCGATGAGCTTGCAAGACTAGGAACTACCTTACAGGTTCCAACAGAATTGGAATGTGTTGGTATGCCTCTAGAAACTTGTAAGCAAAGCCTACGGCTTTGTTCTGCGACGGAGACTAATCAATGATGGGCAAATGGATGGACGTGTGAGACAACACGAATGATTTGGCCTTCTCTTAATCAGGGGCGCACAAGTGAGCTGATATCGCTTCCAAGAGGAGAGATTTCGACGGTGGTTTCTATAATTACCGGACACTGTCTTATAAGGAAGCACGCAGAGCGGTTAAATGTGCAATCGAATGACTTTTGCCGAAGTTGCATGGATGAAGAGGAGTTGGAAACTATCGAACACTTTATTTGCCATTGCCCGGCACTTTCTGGTCAGAGACTTGCTTCACTGGGATCTAGGGAGCTGTACGATCTTTCTGATTTGTCGGATGTCAAAATTCAACATCTAAGGAGATTCATAAGAAGCTCAAACTGGTTTAACGACAGGGACTAGTAGGGAAACCTATTACGGTCCCGTGGTATCACAATGGACCTCAGAGTCTACGTGTGTTGACGTAAAACGTCAGCAGCCACTTACAACCTAACCTAACCCATCTTGAGAATGAATGTTCTGCAAAAGGTTTATCTTCTACAATATTTCAAAAGTTTTAAGGCAAAAATCGCCATAAAATGAAATTTTACAAAAAACCCTTTATATATTTTAATATATGGGGTGGGGTCTTTCTTAGAGGTGCACAGATGTTTTAGAGAATTTGTCAACAAACATTTATTGATGATAATTTTAGGACATGTCATCGAGGATTACCTATGATTTGTCAGAACTTGAAGTTATTTCCTCAAGAAATCATTATTTAAATTTCCTCAGTGACACATTTTCCAACTGGGTACATGCCACAAAGTTGGTTCCACAACTTGTCTATACATACAACATTTGTTTTTTTTCGCCAGACTCTACTCAGAGATTATGAAAAGGTCCTCACTGAGAGGTTCTATACAAGGCTTGGCCTATGATCGAAGGAAAATTAATGACAAATGTTGCTGTCGTCTGCAAAAGAGTAGATGGGGTTGTAAGTTTATCTCAAAAGGTCATCAGTAAAGACAAGAAAGAGTAGTAGAAAGAACAGAACCTTGCGCTACATCTAAGTTAAGTTAAAATCTATCCAATGGAACCCCATCTACAACAAAATGTATACTTGTTTCTGAGAAGACTCGATATTAATCAAGAGCAAATATTACCGACACTAGACGCAATAAGTTAAGATACATAAGCCTTGGAAATATCCACAGCAACCACCTTAGTTTTACCAAATTGGTGAATGGAACGACTCTAACGTCTCGAAAGGAACGCCATTAGGTCATCTGTAGAACGACGTTTACAGAAGCCATACTGTTTGTCACTGAAAAAGTGATAAGGACTCCAGATAGTCAACAAGATGATGATTTACCATGCTCTCTATCACCTTCAGGAGCGTAGAACAAATCGGTTTTGGGCGATTGTGCTCAGGGTTCGAAGACGAACACTTTTTGGGGATTGGTTGAACGTTGGCCCTCTTTCAGCAAAAAGGATAGATTCCCCTATTCAACGAAAAGCTTTAAGGGTTTTCCAGTAAAAATCTTACGCTAAGGGGCACTCCATTAGCACCAGTGCTAATATGTCATCGGATCCCGGTGACTTACTTACGTTGAGATCCTCAAGCACCCTTTTAACTTCACCAGCTCGTAAATTATCTTGGCCACAGTACTGGATACTCTTTCAAGTTCCCACAGTAGTTGGTAGCCTTCCGGAAAGAACGAATTTGTTGCAAATAATCAAGCGAAAAGGTAAGCCTCAATAACCGGTAAAAGAACACTTGAACACTTCTTTATAAGAGTCGGGATAGAAGAACTAGCACTGTCCCTTACTCCTTTTGCATGTGACCAAAAGCTCTTACTTCCCAGTGGGGCATAAAGAACTTTAGCACGAACATGATGTTCGTAGAGAACAGCGGAAATATTTATAGATTAAATCTAATACATAAGAAGTCTTATGCATAAGAAGTCTGAGGAAGTAGCTCTTTACAAAGCAGGTCATCAGACGAGGACTCCATAGTTCATAGTCCGGTAATCCGCTGGTGTAAAGATGCAATTTACCATACTTGGATTAAAGTGTCATTCTTTTCTAATTGCTATACTTTCTTAATATTACAACGGACAACAAAATATGACCTTTTGCTAGCGGCCTGACATTTGATGACTGTTTTATTCAGAGTTTAGTATGCTGATTCCGAGCAGACAAACAAGCCGATCTAGCAAATAAGGTGGCTCAAAGCCAACGTTTAATTGTTTGTCTTTTGCGGGGCGCCGCTTAAACATAACAAAATGAGAACATAAAACGTAAACCGATATTAAGCCGCAACTGAAAACTTCTTCTCGGCTTGGTGGCCAGATTTCAAGTCTGTTTTCCATTAGTTTTCCACCAACTCGCTTTCGCTAGATTTTTGTGGTTGAAGATTCGAAAAGTGCTGTTTTCATCAACTTGCTACATAGATTTCATTGTGCCAAAGACCATGACTCAACATTTGCGATGCATAGAGACAGGTTGTCATGTTTAACCCTCTAATACCACAAGCAAGTATGCTTGCTCGGGGGTTTTTACGAGTATTTTTGTTCAAGTGAAAGATAATGAAAATTTGGCAAAAGGGAACTGAAGAGGAGTGTAGTATTTAGTTAGTTTATAATTGGATTCGCTAACCCATTGCAGGTAAGGTTAAATGTGTAACCACCATTAAGCGAATTCACTCGTAGGCCATAAGGTCCATTGGAATTCCGTAGGTTGTCATTTCCCAATTTTCCCTCTCCAACAAAGATCAACTTCTTGAACTTCCCTGATTCACTAAGATATTATGCTAGAGAAGTCAATGATACAATTTTTAGACCGTCCAGGTCATCACAAAATCGTTGCCGCAAAGGCTTGAGGAAGAGCTTCATCAGACTTGGACATTCACATAAAAAGTGCTTTACTGACTAGTCCTCCATTTATCCACAACTCACAATGTCAGTAGTCCCACCAATAGGCATACTGTCCGTTTACCAAATATAAAAATAAATTCTGTTTTCTAGGATTTGGCAGGGGCCATTGGGTTTGCGATATTCTACAAGTAGTCAGTATTTTCATCCTACTCCCTGATATATTATCAATTTTGTTCATCCACTCTACTAAAGAAACTGAGATGTTTGATTCGGTGACATGACATAATCCCCACGGACATAATCCCCATTTCCGTTATGGGGGATTATGACCAAATTCATTTTGGTCATAATCCCCATAATGGTAGCGGGGACTATGACCGAAAATAATTTGGACATAATCCCAATAAAAAAACGGACATGATTCCCAGATTTATGGGAATAATGACCACATAACAAATGGACATAATCCCCATTACAGGGATTATGTCCACTATAATAGTTGGTCATAATCCCAAAAATTGTATTTTTTTTCTCTTAAAAGTTTATCTGCGTAGACCGGCCTTCGGCCGGGCTTAGGCATTAGAAACTCCATGCATTAAACACATCCTCTCCGCAAAAAACTGGGATTATGACCGAAATTTCTTTGGACTTAGTCCCCATAATATGAATGGGAGTTATGACCGAATAATTATCGGACGTAATCCCAACAGGGAACGGACATAATCCCCATTGGGATTATGACTGTTTTAGAAACGGTCATAGTCCCCACAACTGTTATGGGGTTTATGTCCGTGATGAATTCGGTCATAATCCCCATTTTCGTTATGGGGGTAATGTCCGTGGGGATTATGTCCTGTCACGGTTTGATTCTACCTGTTCCCCCACCGACTCATATCCCTTTTTTGTGCATTCATCCGCAAATTATTTCCCAGCAATTCCACTATGTCCAGAGACACAGATTAGCTTGACTGTGTGCAGTCGGATTTGCCGAAGGGAGTGTTCCTAACTATTCCTGCTTCCATTGTTTTTGATTCCAAGACCTTCACAGCTTCAAGACTATCCACGAAAATGTTCATGTAAGTTCCTTGTCATTATCATCTGAGCGGCTTTGTCAATTGAAAGTACCTCTGCCTGGAAAATACTTAATTTGTCCGGAAGTCTCTTTGAAACCTGATTTCAATGCGTTTAGAATACACTCCCGAACCGTAACCATCTCATTTTCGATCGACCCGTAAAAATTTAGATTGCATTCTATGTTATAACAGAGTTTTTCATAATTGGTACTTGAATTTAGTAGGTTCTGTTAAAGTTCGTCTGCGGTGAGATATAATCGGTTTTCTGTTCCAGTTCCGTCCCTCCCACCGTATTAAATGTGGTCGAGTGTCCCCAAGAGCGATGCATTAGTAATTGCTGTAAGTCCTTCAACTTTGTAAACTAACAATTACAATTTTCTGTGGAATGACTATTACTGAGGTGAAAATCTTAACTATTAAAGAGAAATCTAAGTACCTTTACCAAAACTGTGTCATAGTAAAATGTCACATTTTTCACTAACGAAAATGGAGGGGAAAGAGGAGTCAATTTTTTGTGGCGTTACTTTTATGAAGTCCGAGATCACAAAAATTGAAATAAAAGCAAAATCTATTTGCTCGAAAACGCCAAAGGGTTAATTCGGAAACTAGAACCGCTTTTATATCCAGATGATCTCATCGATATCGATAAGATAATCTGCAAGTTAGATATGAGGATTGCGGTAATCACTTATCAGAAATAGAACACTTATTTGGGTTCAATGCACCAATATATCTCTCATCCTAATTCTTTATGATACAGAAGTCATTTGTTCGAATAAATCTTATCGATTTAAATTGGTAACGTCATTTAAAAAGCTCATGATTTAATCGGTTACTTTAGTCAATTTGACACAAAGTAACTGTTGTTGAAAATTTCCTAAACTATAGTGAAGACAAAATTATGATCAGCACTGTCTGACTGGTTGATTATGTGAATGAATATTTATATTCTGTCTATATGTTGCTTTCATTTTCCAATTACTTTTTATTTTATATACTGTAATAGTGGTGTGGTGTTGCCGTTGCTGCTGCTACTGCTGTTTTTGCTGTTACTTTTACTTTTGTTGCTGCTACAGTTATACTTAATAACAATAAAAAAATTTATATTTGTCATAAATGTACAAATAAAAGTGTGTAATTAAAATTAAACAGTCAAGTTGTTTGTTGTGTCAAGTTCTTTTTCTCATCTTCGTCTACGGCGGTTCTTCTTCTCTCGTCATTTTATAACATTTTAATTGTCTTTATGATGCAGCCGTTTTGTAAATCGTAAATTAAGTCTGATAAAAATGATAAATCACGGTACAACAAACCACCAACACACAAATGTTTTTGTACATCCATCCACTCATTCATGAATTTGTTCGTACATAAATTCATAAAAAACAAATGAAATAATGTGAGCGAAAAAAAGTCATTATTGTTTTAATGGTTTTCTACTGCGGTATGTTCTCCTATTGAATCTTACAAAGAAAGAGTTTAATATCGCTTTTGACTTACCATTATCATCATAATTACGTTATGGTTGATTTATTTAACAATAAATCTAAAAGTAAAAAAATTTTATTGATATAATTAATTAAAAGTGTTGATACAAAAAAATGCTTAAAAATATGAATATTAATTGTCATAACATTTTAAGACCTAAAATTGGACATAATTCTAAGATTTTAATTTTAGATATACAATGGGGTGCAAAAGCGAGGCATAATAGCGAACATAATTGCATTCTAATTAAATTTTGTTGAAGTTTGCCCAATTTATAGAAGGAAACTGAACTCATAGCTAAAAACTACACTAAAAAAAAATATTTGTTTAAATTAATGCCAAATGAGAGCTAACACTTCAAAACAGAAAATGTTCATTGAGGACACGAAATATTTTTGTAACTATCCAAATTAATTTTAGCTTTTTACGAAATTATTGATTTTAAATACAAAAAAATTTCGTGTATTTTACGAAATTCTGCATTAAATTTACCAAATTTTTTTGTATCATACATAAAATATTTTAGTAAAATAAATATTTTTTTCATACAATGTACGAAACATTTCGTGCATTTTACGAATGTCTTTCGTTGTGCGAAATCATGAATGTTTTCGTACGTTGTACGAAAGGATTCGTGTATTTTACGTGTGTTTTTATTCGGTGTACACAGGTTAATGTTGACGTTACGTTATAAAGGCCTAAGCACTTGAGCGCTACTGCAGCGGTGCTGTAGCGTGACGGGCTGTTGTATTTTTCAAGCACTTACTGATTCCGTTTCAACGTGTCACATTAATTTACAAATTTTATTTTAAAAAGTGGTTATTTGTGATTTTTTTTAATTTATATTTACAGAAAAATATTTTTTTATCGTTTATTTATATTTATTTGTCAATTCTGCCACACAAATGAAAAAATTTGAACACAAAATAAAAAATAAAATCAGCTGACACGTAAAACGTACGGAAAATCAAAATTTTTTAGGTTCGGCCGCTACAGCACCGTCAAGTATTCGTTTAAGTACCTATTTCTATTTATTTTAATACAAGCTAACGTATCAGCTGACACGTCTCCGCTCCGTATTCGTTCAAGTAATTATGCCTTAAGGGAGCATTAAGTAGGTAATCCAGCTGTAAAGATTCTATTCAACAGTTTTAGTTCGGGCATGAGTAAAGTCGGGCCAGGCGAAAAGTTCCCCCTTAAAGAAGTCTCAAAAAATTCAAAACATTTTACCAATTTGTAGTTTTGTTAAACAAATGAGACATTATTATGCCCTGCATTAAGCGGATTAGAAAATGTAATTTTTCTGGAACCGCCCCTAGGAAACTTTTACAATGCGATTCGGCTACCAATAGGACAAGGAATGCATTTTACAAACAGCAGAAAAATTGGACAGGGGCGTTTCTTTGGGGGTGTTCGCAAAGGACATTGGAGATACTTTCCCCTTGCGAGAAATTGTAACTTATTGATACAATTTTATCAAATATTTATATCCACGTTCACAAAAGAGGCCTACCAAAAACAGTTCAATAAAATAAATAAAACAAGTAAGAAAATTATAGTGGGTCAAGACCGACCATATGATACCCTACACCAGGGTTTCCCGGAAAAAGGTCCCAAGTTCAAACATGGACTGATTAGATTTATATTTTGTCAAATCTTTAATAAGTGTAAAAAACACTCACAAATTAAATTTGAGTGAAATAGGCTTCTTTCTGCTGACAATAAACCGCTTTAACTGAATATCGGGCAAAATTTTCACATGGGCGGGCCTAAGTCCAAAAATGGTCCTATGATAATCAGATTTAATAACGTTGTTAATGTATGCGTTTAACATACACAAATCAAATTTTAATTAAATATTTTCTATTTTCATGAAATTTGAGAGATTTATGTGATAATCGGGAAGAAGGTTTGTGTGGGGGCTACAGGAAGAACTGGTCCGATTCCTTTAAAACTCGGAATGGTGATTTGTGGAGACAAAACACGTTTACCTGCCAAATTTCAAAAAGATACCAATTATAATACGGTTGATAGAGTCATTTAAGTCAAAACTAAAGAGGACCTTTGTATTGGGGCTAGGTCTATTTATGGACCGATTTTTTCCAATTTCAATAGCCTTCGTCCTTGGACCAAAAGAGCCTTAAGTTTCAAATTTCAAGTCAATTGATTTAAAATTGCGACCTGTATCGTGTTTACATCGTTTACATGGACAGACAGACGCACGGACGGACAGACGGCCGGATATCGCTAAATCGACTCAAAAAGTGATTCTGAGTCGATCGGTATACTTAAAGGTAGGTCTAGAACCAATATTTCGGGTAGTTACAAACATCAGCACAAACTCATTATATCTTGTACCACGGTGTGGTGTAGGCTATAAAAAAACTACGCTATTCAAAAGGACGTATCTAATTTTTTTAATATTTTTGTAATCTTTTTGACGAGGCCTACAATCTCTACACTAGCTCATTTGAAAAGTATATTCGATTTTTTTTTTGTAGCACAGAGTAATTGAATCGATAAAACACATGCAAAAATGATAAATCGATTAAATGCCTTTAAGTTTTATGGAAATATTTAAAATCGAAATCCATAGCATGCATTTATTTATGTCATTTGTATAGTGAGCAGGGAAATGGGTACCTGCTGTTATTGCAAATTATCTTTGATATAATTTTGGCGGCAAGTCTCCATTAAATGTTCATAGTGTGCATTAGACTCGAGCGATATTTTCTTTTATGTAACCTTGACTGCGAAGTAGAGACGAAGAGTTGTGTTTGGGGAAAAGAAATAAGTAAAGAAAAGTTTTTATTTAAAGTGTACTTTAACTTAAACCTTCGTTTAAGAAAGGAAAAAAATTATTTAATTATCCCAATTTGAACTAGAAAATATGGAACACACAGTGTGTCCTTTGTATGGAAAAGGCGCGCATCGAAGTTTTTTCATTATAACTTTTGAACGGATTGGGCTATTTCTAAAATTTTTACAGTTTTGGAAACTAGAAACTTATAGTGCGTTTACATTGAAATTCTAATCTAGTAAATTGCGATTTTAATCTACTTTGTAATCTGTGCCGTTTACATTGGCATTTTTGCATTTGAGAAGATTAAGATTGGCATTTGTAATAACAAGTTGGTAATAAATGTGTGTGACTGCGTCAAAAGACAGCAACGGTAATTAGTCGTCGTATGATTAACAAGGACAGTGACGGCGTTTACAAATAACAATGTCGGCGGCATAAACACACTTGGCGGCGCCATCAAAACGGCAGGCTTTGTGTCGGTGTTTTTCAGTGTTGGAAAATGAAAATAATAGAAATACAGAGTTGTATTTAACTTTACAAGATTGCGTTTGCCGATTAGAGCCTAAACTACTAAATTGAAAAATATAAATTTGTATGGGCAATCTAATAGATTGAAACTGGATTGGAGCCACAATCTAATTTAAGCTAGCTTAGAGGACCAGTGTAAATGCACTATTAGAGCAATTTTTGGATGTCGTTTCAAAGATGTACTGTCAATACCCTACCTTAAACGGGAAGGTAAACTTGGTTAAATAACCAACAAAAAAAAAGTTTAAAAAAATTAGATTTCCTCGAAAATTATACTTTATACCACCGAATTTTTGTGATGTGCATTACAACTATATGGTTAAACCCAAAAATCGGAATTCACGACCAGCTTTTTGAAGAATATATTACAAATAGTCCAGAAAAAAATCAAACTACTTACGATTTATAAATAACGATTTTATTATTCAATGTAGATCTCTTTAAAATATTTTTAAGAGGGATTATTTATCTGCACACAAATAATACACCCTACATTTAAAGAACCGGCAATTAAAACTTGTTTGCCTTCAGGAAACTCATTTAATACAAAGATAAAACAAATTAACCAATAAAAATTGAATTATGAAAAAAAGAAGAAAGTTCAATATAGATAACAAAATTAAATTATTTACTCCATCTCTAGCAATTCCAACACTTCCGGTAGATAATTCGTTTTTGGTTTTGGATTTAGTTCGTTATTTCGTTTTATTGACATTTTTGGGTCACTTTGAATCATAAACATATGAAAAATATCCTCCAGATTGTGAAAAATGGATTCTGTGTACATTAGAGATTGAACCTGACATACATCTTTTTAAGTAACGCCGGAGAAATAAAAAGCATGTTATGTAAAACAATCAAATTGTACAACTTTTAAACTAATTTAACAAATAATTTGAATATTTTTGGTTTTAACCTTAACTTTAACCTCGATTTAACAGAGTTCTGGTACTTTCTGGCAAAAGTTATAACATAGGAAATGTTATGGAATACCTCTAGTATAACCCGCACTAGCGTTTTGCATTATCCATCATTATCTGCAGAAGTTGCAGTCTATTATGTAAATGGATTTTTAAAGATATTTAAAAAAAACATTGATTTTTACTCAATATAACTTTTTGTTGGGTTATTTTTTTGTTATAAAAAAAAATGAATAATAAAATAACGGATCTTGGAAACATTTTGCAAAAAATTTGGATGGATTACTCCACAAGATACGACTCATATGGGTCCCAGGGCACAGAGACATTCCAGGGAATTGCAAAGCCGATGAGCTTGCAAGACTAGGAACTACCTTACAGGTTCCAACAGAATTGGAATGTGTTGGTATGCCTCTAGAAACTTGCAAGCAAAACCTACGGCTTTGTTCTGCGACGGAGACTAATCAAAGATGGGCAAATGGATGGACGTGTGAGACAACACGACTGATTTGGCCTTCTCTTAATCAGGGGCGCACAAGTGAGCTGATATCGCTTCCAAGAGGAGAGATTTCAACGGTGGTTTCTATAATTACCGGACACTGTCTTATAGGGAAGCACGCAGAGCGGTTAAATGTGCCGTCGAATGACTTTTGCCGAAGTTGCATGGATGAAGAGGAGTTGGAAACCATCGAACACTTTATTTGCCATTGCCCGGCACTTTCTGGTCAGCGACTTGCTTCACTGGGATCTAGGGAGCTGTACGATCTTTCAGATTTGTCGGATGTCAAAATTCAACATCTAAGGAGTTTCATAAGAAGCTCAAACTGGTTTAACGACAGGGACTAGTAGGGAAACCTATTACGATCCCGTGGTATCACAATGGACCTCAGAGTCTACGTGTGTTGACGTAAAACGTCAGCAGCCACTTACAACCTAACCTAACCTAACCTACTCCACAAGATGAATTTTTAAAATTTTTTCAAAAAATTTCCTTTACAAAAAAAAATAAATTAAGAAAAATGTTAAATACTCAATACTTTGGAGTTGTGCTCCAGCCAAACTAAGAGTCGCATTGATGTAACGGAAACTGATTTTTAGTCTCCAGAGTGTCAAAATTAAGTATGCACCTAAAAAAAAATAATCGACAATTTTTTTTTTACCCAAATGCGCACGAATATTACACCGTGATACACATTATAGGACTTGATTTGTCATTCCGTTTGTAACGCATCGAAATATCGGTCTAGGACCCCATAAAGTATATATATTATTGATCAGTGATCGATGATAAGACATTCTAGCAATGTCCGTCCGTCTGTGGAAGACACGATACAGTCCAAAATAAAAGTGCCAGACTCCTGAAATATGGCACATATATGTCTTATGTTCATAGGCTGATTAAGTTCGGAGATGGGCAAAATCGGATCAGGAGAAAAAGTTCCCCCTTGACGAAGTAAACCAACCAGTGAAAAAAGGTAACTTTTTATAGGCTTTTTGTATTTTTGTTAAACAATTGAACAAGGATGGGTACCAATTCGATAAAAGTATTGGTATTGGTATTGGTTTTTAAAATTATATTAGTATTGGTATAGGTATTGGTTTTCATTTTTTGTTGAATTGGTATAGGTTTCGGTATTGGTTTTGAATTATTTAGGTATTGGGTATTGGTATTGGTTTTAGCCTCGAATCGGTATCGGTTTTTAATAAGTATTGGTATTTATCTTATATCGGTTTTGGTATTTGTATGCAAAAGGTTTTATCGTTAATATTAATTAATTTAACGTAAGTCGTCCTTCTGTCTACCTCACAGTGCACACTGGGGCGAGATGGTAGTTTTTTTGTCCAAAAGTCTCTACAGGTCGTAAATGTTAACCGATTTTTTTGAAATTCAGAATATAAGCCTATATTAAGGTAATAAATAAGTGCCTTGAAAGTTTTTGAAATCGGACCTACAAGGAAACTATTTCAGGGTGGACACTTCATTTTTAATAAAATTTACAGATGTTATAGATGAAAAAATGAAGAGAAACTTGTCTTTTGTTTATGTATTCGAATTAGAGATGGTCTGTGGTCCCGTAATTTGCGTGACTCAAAAAACCACGTGATTCAGGCGTGAGCGATTTTTATTTAAATCACGTGATTATAGAGTGATTTTCATTTAAATTAAGTACTATATTAGGGTAATTAATAAGTGACTTGAAACTTTTTGAAATCGGACCTACAAGGAAACACTTCATTTTTAACAAAATTTACAGATGTTATAGATGAATCAAATGAAGAGACACTTGCCTTTTGTTTAAGTATTTGAATTGGAGATGGTATCTGGTCCCGTGATTAACGCGTGAGCGTGAGTGATTTTTATTTTAAATCATTTGGTTATAGAGTGATTTTCATTTAAGTCAAGTGACTATATTAAGGTAATAAATAAGTGCCTTGAATGAAAACTTTTTCAAGGGTGGACACTTCATTTTAAATAAAATTTACAGATGTTATAGATTAAACAAATGAAAAGACAATTGTCTCTTGTTTATATATTTGAATTGGAGATGGTCGCTGGTCCCGTGATTTGCGTGACTCAAAAAACTGATTTTTATTTAAATCACGTGATTGTGAGTTGAAAAATTCTGAGTGAGTGTCTAGACTCTAGAGAGTGAGTCGAATTTTTGCGTGAGGGAGGTTTTTTTGTTTTGAAAAACCCCTTTTAAAAAAAATATATTTTTTAGCAGTACACTAAGAAAATTATGTCATTAACTGTTTGTAGGTTATTTTAAAAAGTAATCAGTAAAGTCATTTTAAAAGAAAAATCACTTATTTTATAAAGGATTTAATTTTTTTACTGTTTCTGTAGTTTAAAAAAAATTATTTACTGTATTAAAAACGAATTTTCTGTTACATTTAATTTCGGATGTAAAATATTTCTTCTATAGTTTTACTGTATTTCAATACAAAATAACTGAATATTCACTAGTTTTTTAATGTTTTGGTTAGTCATTAAATTAACATTTAAAATTGACTGTAATGTGTTTTTATTTTAAATGAAAAAACAGTGGAATGGTTTTTAAATAAAATTTCAGTTGTTTTAAGTGAATATTCAGTGGAATTTACCTACATAATTCTTTGAGTGTATTTGCATTCAGAATTAAGTCAAACTTTAAACTAAATAGTACATGCTTAACCCATTTTGGACAAAGATTCATTTTTTTTGGAAAAAGGTACCTTTTTAGTAAAATTAGCACCGGCTGATCTCAAAACTCTTGTAAAAAAAATTTAATGTTCCGTTATTCCAGAAAAGCCTGTACTTCAACTTTTTATGCAATTTAAATATTTGGATTTATTTGCTATTTTATTAATTTATTTCGTTATTTTCAAAATAAATAGTTTCAAAATGTTTCAATTAGTGGAATTTGATAATAAATTAAATCTAAAAAAAATTATATTAATTAATAAAAAAATTAAAAGTCTAAACTAAAAAAATACAAATTTTTCGTTTTTGCTTGAAACAATTTCTGTGCTGATGCACATTGCATTTAATGCACATATAAATTCCGGTGGTCAAGGGGAGATATTTTTTAATTGCAGAAAGATGAGACTTAACATTTGTAACAAAATATACCTGTACTTCATCCTTTTCATACATAAATATTTTTTTGAAAAAGGTGATCGAAATGGGTTATCATGCAGGGGGCCCCTTTTTCGATTTTAGATCTTTTGCCAATTGCGATTACACGGATCAATTTTTTTCTTATATGGGGTTCACACTTACGACCTTAAACAAGTTGTTTAACAAAACACCAGTAACAGAATTAAAACGTAATGGATACAGAAAAAATAATTTTTTAAACACGTAGCCCTTAAACTCTCAAAAATAGCAAGTGTGAACTGCACATTATGCGTTCTTAAATTCTTATATAATATGACTGCGCCTCTAATAAAACAATAAAATTTTTTTTCTGGATTCTGGTGTTGTGACATAAAATTTTGTAACGTCCGCTTGATTAAAATTTTGGAATTTCCAAAAAAGGACATTAGTATTTTTTTTACAACGCAAAGAAGAGTGCAGTGACATTCAATGTACATATTTATGTATATCAAATATTAGCAATGTTTGCAAAAGAAAAAAATTTCATCACAGAAAAGGTCTAAATTTTTTAAGATCTACTTTTATTAGGGGTCATGAAAACCGTGACAAAAAATATTTCTTTTATGTTTTTATGGCTTTTAAAATCCAAGTACTAGCTAACTCCTTTTTGTTATGTGACATTGCATGCAAACGATTACTGATCGATGTAACATCTTTTGCAATTCGTTAGTCAGGTAAAACCTAATAATGTGATGAAAAGAAAATGTTTGACGTCACAATTAACACAAACGAAAATAAGAATACAAAAAACCGAAACAAAACCGATACGAAAGTAGAAAAAAATGAATTAGTATTGGTTTTTTATTGGTATTGGTTTTGAAGAATAAAAGTATTGGTTTTTAATTGGTATTGGTAGTGGGGAATCGGTATTGGTTTTTTATCGGTATTGGTATCGCATAAATAAAGGTATTGGTTTTTAATTGGTATTGGTTTTCAATTTGAATTGGTATTAACGGGTATTGGTATCGAAAAGGTATTGGTACCCATCATTGCAATTGAAACATTTTTATGCTTGAAAAAGTTCAAAGTCTTGGACCCAGGGGATTTGAAAATTATTTTTTTTTGGTCCGCCCCCTTTTGTGGGGGTGGATATTAGCAAATAATTTATATAATGATGAAATTGTATATCTTGTACAAAAAGCATACACTCAAAAAAATACGTTAGTAAAAAAGTTTGTAAAATTGTTTTTACAACTTTTTTACAAAATTGTACTAAAAAAATATTTTTTTGTAATTCGTTTTAGTAAACTCGCGTTACAAACTATTAATTTTTTACTGATTTTTTAATAATTTTTTCAGTTGATTTTTTAAAAATTTCGTATTAACTTTTCGGTTTTTTTTTCTAGAAAAGTAATGCACTAATCAAATACAAAAAGAAAATGTTATTAAAATATTTGGAAATTAAAAAGAGCATTTAAAAAAATATACAGTTAGTTATTTTTTTATTTTAATGGTAAAACTGCGCTTTGATGAGTATGAATATGTTCATTATTTTCAATATTGAATTACACTTATTTGTCTGCTTCATTGTAACTACTTTGTTTTCTTTCAAATAAAAAAATATATAAAAAAGGGAACAAAATGCAGTAAAGAGAAGACATGCAAAATTCAAAAAAACACCGACCTTTTCCAATTCTTTTTTCTTTCTTCTCCACTTGCGGCCCATTTTTGTTTTACGCTATCTGCGAATTTTTTTTCTTGTGTAAAGTTTTTCGGTTTTCAGCGCTTTTTTTTATAATTTAGCGGGAAAATTTAAAATTTTCCCCGCTAAATTAATTTTTGGCAGTTTCTAGCGCTTTTTTCGTGAAATTTGGAGGTTTTTGGTTAAAAATAGTTGGCAACAGTGATTTCTTAATACTCAGAATAGTATTCACTGTTGCCAAGTTGGAGGTTTTCCCGCTAAATCTAGCGCTTTTTGTTTGGATTTAGCGGGCGAAAATTGGTTTTAGCGGGAACGGTGCTTTAGCGGGAAAATCTAGCGCTTTTTATTTGGATTTAGTGGGACAAATTTAGAGGTTTTTTTACAATTTTTCAATCGAAAACGCCAAGTTTGTCTAATTTTAGCGCTTTTTTTTTTGTAATTTAGCGGGAGAATTTTGTATTTTCCCGCTAAAATTTTTTCGACCGTCTCTTGCGCGTTTTTAATGAAAAGTAAATTTTCGTAGAAAAAATAATTTGGAGTTTTTTTTTAAAATTTTTCTTTTTTGTCAATCAAAAATGCCAAGTTTTTCGGTTTTCAGCGCTTTTTTTTGTAATTTAGCGGGAAAATTTTAAATTTTCCCCGCTAAATTAATTTTTCGCGGTTTCTAGCGCTTTTTTCGTGAAATTTAGAGGTTTTTGGATAAAAATAGTTGGCAACAGTGATAGTATTGGTAATTTTGTGTAATTTTCTTCATGCGTTTCTTTCTATCATTCAGTTGAAAAATAGCATTTGAATTGACAACGTCGCGGAGCGGAAGAAATAAAAAAATGTACAAACAACAAAATATTACAACACAAAATACAGGTAACCAAATCTTAAAGTATTTTTTGTTTAAAATTAACTCTTTTTTTAGGACAATAAATAAAACAAAATAGAAAATGATGAAAGCAGGTAACAACTGTATATTTATGTGTTCCATTTAAATAACATCAATATAATGTATTTTTTATTCTAGAACACCAATTTATTCAACATGTCAATTTATTCAACCCGAGTAAAAAGGAATTTATATAAATGTATATTATTTTATATGTTTTCATAAAACCATATACAAATATATGAGACAAAGTATAAAATTATATCTCACTTTGAAATTTTCCAATTTTTTTAAATGATGTCATATAAAATCATATCTAGTTATATTGTTCATAATATATTAATATAAATGGTAGATGTAATCATACGTTGCACATAAAACTTAATCCGATTTCATACATTATTATACGTGATTTTTTATCTAATTATGTATAGGACTTTACTAAACAAAAAATCCAGTATCAATTTATGTATAATTATATATGACTAATATAATACCATTTAAAATTATATATGGTTCCATACTAAAAAAATTTCCAACAAAAATAATAGATATAATTATACGTGTCTTAAACGATAACATATCTGTGTTTGTATGGTACTATATATACGCAAATTTCGTCTAAACTCAATATATATTTATAAATGGTCGCATATGTAATGGAATATATATTTTTATATAATCATGTATACAAAAAATATTTTTTTGACCAAACAACTAGCCATATATAATTATATATGCCAGTATTTCAAAATTTATTTTTGTGTGTCAACATATATGGTTATACAAAACTTTTTATTGTATCATATAAGATTACATATGATTTTTGGAAACCCGAGTTCGATTCCCGGCCCAGTCGAGAAAAAAAAAGTTTTTTTTTTATTTTTTTTAAATAGAAAACACTTTTTTATTGCGTTTAATTTTTTTAGAACTAAAAAATTTTCATTTTTGGAATTTTTGCAGTCATTTTAAAAAAAATATTTTTCTTTTATACAGTTACTAGCTTACAATCCCGGTACTTCGTTACCGGTTGTATTGAATACCGGATAATAGAAGGATCAGGATTACTCTATCGATTTTCAAAAAATTCCCCTACGTAGTCTTTGTTTTATTTACTTGTCGACGTTTAAGTCTTCCATAAAAAAATATTTCAATGAATAACATCTTATTTTTTTGGAAAAGTTATTTTTTTATTTTTTTTGAAAAGTTTTTTTTGACCTTTTTTTAAGAGACTGAAATGGCAAGAACTGGCCGATTTTCTCTATATTTTTTAAGAGATCTGATAAGCAGATATATCAAATTGTGGAGACCTTTAAAAAAAATCATGTTAAAAGTGTTTGTTGTAGCCGAAAAAGTCTATCTTAATATTTTTTTGACAAAAGAACTTAAGTCGATTTAAATGCTTTTGTCAAAACACCACAGATATAAACAATAAAATTTTAATAACTTTGCTGGTACGTTATCATGTTCAATCCGGGGGAAAAATATAATGACAATTTTCGAGCCCTTATGTCGGGATTTTGGATTTTGAGTGAATAAATATTTCAGTGAAAAAAGAAATTGGAATAAAAAAAAATATGGAGTAAAAAAAAGCTAAACACCAAAAATTTGAGTTAAAAATATAATTCCATATTGTTCCCTGCTCTATTCCATATTGTTCCCTGTTCTACTCCATTTCATTTCCAATTCCATCTCCATCTTCTAAGGTCATTATTATAGGTACAGAAAAAGTACCAAAAGTACACTTTATTACCCCCATTAGAAACGGAATTTAAAAAAAGTACCTCTTTCAGAATGTTTTTTCTTCACCGAAGGATCCTACAATCCATATTTCAATTATCTAGGATCATTGTTTCAGTAAATATTAAAAGAACTTTTTATCCCCGGAATTTCCAAAAAAAAAAATTTTCCCAATCTCTTTTTTCAACGAAGGATTTTACATTCCAAATTTTAAGTTTCTGGGGCCATCATATTAGGAAATAAATAAGTATACTTTTTTATTCCTTTTAACCTCATTATTTTCCGAGAGGTGAACCTTTTCCAATTTCAAGTTTCTATGTTTATTATTTCAGGAAATAAAGAAGTACCAAAAGTGTACTTTCGGCATATTTAACAAAACGTACTTATTATGGAAGGTACTTTTTATAAAAGGTACTTTTTTATAAAAGGTACATTTTATAAAAGGTACTTTTTATAAAAGGTACTTTTTATAAAATGTACTTTTTATATAAGGTACTTTTTATAAAAGGAACTTTTTATAAAAGGTACTTTTTATAAAAGGTACTTTTTATAAAAGGTACTTTTTATAAAGGTACCATTATTTCAGTAAATTAAAAAAAGTACCAAAAGTACACTTTTTTCCATTTTACCCCCGTAGAGTCAACATTGGCAAAAACCTACATTGCAAATTTTAAGTTTTTAGGACCATTATTTAAGAAAATATAAAAGGTACCAAAAGTACAGTTTTTTACCCTTTTTACCCCTAAGAATCAACATTGGCAAAATCCAGCCTTAGTAGATTTATATTCCGGGAGCTGAACCGTCATTCAAAATTTCAAGTGTCTAGGACCATTTTTTAAGGAAATATAAAAGGTACCAAAGGTACATTTTTTTACCCCTTTTACCCCCTTAGAATCAACATTGGCAAAAATCTGGCCTTACTGGATCTATATTCCAGGAGTTGAACATTCAGTCCAAATTTCAAGTCTCTGTGACCATTATTTCAGGAGATGTAAAAAGTACCAAAAGTACAGTTTTTTACCCTTTTTGTCCCCTTAGAATCAACATTGGCAAAAAATCCGGCCTTACTGGATCTATATTCCAGGAGGTGGACCTACAGTCCAAATTTCAAGTCTCTGTGACCATTATTTCAGGAGATATAAAAAGTACCAAAAGTACAGTTTTTTACCCTTTTTGTCCCCTTAGAATCAACATTGGCAAAAATCCGGCCTTACTGGATCTATATTCCGGGAGGTGAACAGACAGTCCAAATTTCAAGTCTCTGTGACCATTATTTCAGGAGATATAAAAAGTACCAAAAGTACAGTTTTTTACCCTTTTTACCCCCTTAGAATCAACATTGGCAAAAATCCAGCCTTAGTGGATCTATATTCCGGGAGGTTGACCTACAGTCCAAATTTCAAGTCTCTAGCTTCAGCGGTTTGGGCTGGGCGATGATGAATGAGTATGTCAGTCAGTCAGTCAGTCAGTCAGTCAGTCACATTACTCTTTTATATATATAGAATATAACTATATTTGATTTATCATAAAATTATCTATAATTTTTGGGAACCCGAGTTCGATTCCAGAAAAAAAATATTTTTTTTTAAATTTTTTTTAAATAGAAAACACTTTTTTATTGCACTTATTTGTTTTAGAACTAAAAATTTTTCTTTTTTTGAATTTTTGCAATCATTTTTAAAAAATTATATTGCTGTTATATAGTTATATATAACTATATTTAATTTATTATAAAATTATCTATCATTTTTGGGAACCCGAGTTCGATTCCAGAAAAAAATATATTTTTTTAATTTTTTTTAAATGGAAAACACTTTTTTATTGCATTTGTTTTTTTAGAACTTAAAAAATTTTACTTTTTGAATTTTTGCAATCATTTTTAAAAATTTATATTGCATTTATATAGTTAATAATAGCTATATTTGGTTTAAATTATCAAATTATCAATGATTTTTGGAACCCGATCTCAAATCTAATTCTGATTTCCTGATTCCATGAAAAATTTCAAATTTATAAGCCAAAGTCTTATTTCACTTTGGAAGCCTATGACTTGGAAATAAGGCATACCGCTACATTAAAATTATTGTTTAAGCTTACCATGGAAGCCCCTAATTGTGTACAAGTGAATAACATATTTAATTGGATATTATCATATATTACTATATGTTAGATCAATTTGATATAATTAGATACGATCAATTTATTTAAAACCAAGTCTTTTAAAGTTGTTATTTGCTAACAACGTCCGCTGGTCTAGAGGGTAGAGATTGCGATTACAAAACGGAAGACTTGTGATTCTAATCCCCGTCCGTTCGAAGTTTTTTTTTTTTTTTTTTTATTTATTTTCAGTTTGACATTATTATATCTAAAAATAAATCTAAAAACAGAAACATTTTTTGGATAAAAATGTATCCAATATTTTTTTTATCAAATCAAGATATCAGATATTATAAGATAACTTTGGCGCGGCCAAATTTCGGATGAAATTACATTATATAATATCCAATTTAATATAAAATCATAATATTGGATGTTTTAAGATAACTTTGGCGCGGCCAATTTCCGGATGAAATTACATCATATCATATCATATTTAATACAAAATCATGATAATAGATAATTTGGGATAACTTTGGCGCGGCCAATTTCCGGATGAAATCACATACAATCAAATATTAAACTGTAACTTCATATATTATAAGACGTTATGAGATAACTTTGGCGCGGCCAATTTTCGGATGAAATTTAGCAAAATCAGATCCAATAAATTATACATAATTTTATAAGATAACATGTTTTACCATACAATTTTTTTTTACTCGGGAACACAATTTTCAAAGCATTAATTTTATGTGGTATGTAATTTATATTTTGTATTAAAAAACATGTATTCAATATTTTCTCTTACATATTTCAGGTCAAAAATTCAAACAAAATCTGACTTGCATTGAAATAGTAATGGCGACAACAAGCGCAATACGCAGTTTACATATAGTAAAAAATACCAAAAATTTAAAATACACAATTTACAATTTTTTTACAAAAAAATTTAGTAATACTAATTTTTTTAGTTTTTTTTTAAGATTACTAATTTTTGAAAACCAAAGTTTGTAATGGTAACTGAAAAAGTTATCGGGCACAAATTGAAAACTTTATTAGCAGGGACAGGACCTTCATGCACTAAAAAACTATGTTTTAGGCGCCTAAAATATGCATTAAAAAGTGTTGAAATATGCACTAAAAATCTTAAAATATGCACTAAAAATCATAAATATCCACTTGTTTTTTTCTTTTATCAAAAAAAAACATAAAATTTGAATTCAGTCTGGCATTTTAAGCTTAGATATGCACGTTTACAGTGTGTATAAAATGTTATTAAAAAAATAAAAATTATCTAAAAAATTTAATAATTGCTTTAATGCAAAAAAAAAAATTATCAAAAAAAATCTTAAAAATAGCTAAAAATACTAATAAAAATAGCTCAAAAACTAAAATTTATACAAAATATGACCTAAAAATATGTACTTATAGCGAAATAATAGCAAAATATGCAAAAATATGCATTTTAAGCAAAATATGCAAAAATATGCACTAACGAATCGATGCCATTTTAAAGCAAATTTTTTGATTCGCAAAGATATCTTGTTTATGCTATTCTATGAACAAAGGGAAAAAACATGCATTTGCATGAAAGTCCTCTCCTTGTTTATTAGTAATGGTAACAGACTTTTTTGTAAGGAATACTAACAAATTTTTATGAGTGTAGTACTTAAAGTTGTAAACATTTTTGACCAAAGAGAAGGTGTCCCCAAGGACCCCCGACAAGCCCCTCCCCCCCCCCCCAAAAAACGCCCTTGCAATTTTTTTTATTTTTTTTTTTTAAACGTTGTAGGGTATACAAGATTCGGCACAGCCGAATTTAACACTCTCACTTTTTTATTATTTCTTAAGTCCCTACAATTCATTCTTAATTTTTTCGGAAAGTGAAATAATTCCCAATGAACAAAGTCCCAAGAGAAATGAAATAAATTCATTTTTTTTTTAATATTAATTTTTTATATCTTTTAATCACAAAAAAACTTGAATTACACACAGTTACCAAAGTATACATACGGTCAATAATATGATGTTTTCTTTGCCATACGTGCCAATTTTTGACATTTTTACAGGTGAAATTAATTAGTAGCCATGTAAATAGCATTTCGACTACATTTTATAAAATCTTTTTGCAGTTGCATCGAAAGAACATCGAAAAAACCTCTAAAATGCAAATAATCAAAGTTACATAAATATACATACGCCGATTTTATTTCAATGTACCGTCTTTGAAATCGCTCGGAATTTAATGAAAACATATATTCTAATATAGCTGTATTGCTAGCTTCTAAAAATTTTGCAGATACGCAATTTATGTGCTAAAACTAGCCCTCAATTGGCCAAAACGAATATAATTTTAAAGATGCTTAGAGATTAGTCTTAAAATTGCGTTATAATGTCCAGTATCTTACAGAAATTGTTCAAGCTGTATGTTAAAACAACATATAACTCAAATTATCATCAACAACTTTAATGAGAATGGTTATTTTTAACGCAAAAAACTAAAAGATCATCCTTCAAAGCATAGCATCAGGATGAAAATGACTGTTACTTGAACCACGAGCAAAAATCAATGAAACTGCATGGTCCGTATTATTAAGGGAATAATACCAGATAATGTTGTGGTGGTAAGGTACCAAAAAGTTTACAGGCGTCTTCACAAAACGAGTGCAAAGTTAGAGTTACTAAAAAGCACTCTTTTTCAGTGTTAAAATACCCTACTTTTAGCAAGTCTAACTTTGCACTCATTTTGTGAAGACGCCAGTAAACTTTTTGATACCGTACCACCACAACATGATCAGGCAATATTCCCTTAATAATACGGACCATACATTTTTATTGATTTTTGTTTGTGGTCCAAATACCAGCCTTTTTCATCCTGATGCTATGCTCTGAAGGATGATCTTTTAGTGGTTTGGGCGTACAATAACCATTACCATTAAAGTTTTTGATGATAATTTGAGTTATTTGTTGTTTTAACATACTGCTTGAATAATTTCTGTAAGATACTGGACATTATAAGGCGATTTTAAGACTAATCTGTTAGCATCCTTAAAATAATATTCGTTTTGGCTAATTGGTGGCTATTTTTAGCACACAAATTGCTAATCTGTGAAATTTTTAGAAGCTAGCAATACAGCTATATTAGAATATGTGATTTCATCAAACTCCGAGCGATTGCAATGACGGTACATTGAAATAAAATCGGCGTATGTATATTTATGTAACATTGCTTATGTGCATTTTAGAGGTTTTTTCGATGTTCTTTGGATGCAATTGCAAAAATATTTTGTTTAATGTAGTCGAAATTCTATTTACATGGCTACTAACTAATTTCATCTGTAAAAATGTCAAAAATTGACACGTTTGTCAAAGAAAACATCATTTTATTTACCGTATGTATATTTTGGTAACTGAGTGTATATCTTTTTGAAAATCAAATTTCTTAAGTCCCTACAATTCATTCTCAATTTTTTCGGGATGCAGCTTACTGACACATTGACTACAGTTATTTAAATGTTTGAATGGAATTTCATTGACTACCTTAATTTCAAAAATTTTACGCTCGATGTAACGAACGACCAACATTAAAACTTTAATTACCTTATACAACGAACGTTTAAGACATGGTCCACTCATTATAACGAACGCTTGGTATAAAAAAGAGCAAAAATTAGTTGAAAAGTTTAAAAAAAGTTGTTAGGTCTAAGCTAGCTACAAAGGATTTTTTGAAATCAGTAGTTTCCAGAAACCAAAAATGCCGTACTTTTGGTTTCAATTAATTTATTTTGATTACTTCTTGATTAAAAACATTTATTTTATGTTTAAAGTTTAAGAAATCACTGTTAACTTTGCTATTTTAATAAAAAATACTTTAAAAAAACTTCGGGATATAACGAATATCCCGATATAACGATTGGGTCAAACATTATATCATTCGTTATATCCAGAGTTACCTGTATTAGAATTTTCCCTGAAATGGATAACTTATCGCAGGTCAAGCTGGCACCATCGATAAGATCTGCTGAAAAACGGCGTTAAAATATTAACTAAAATCTCAATATAAATGGGTGCACAGAAAAAAAAAATAAACAAGTAAAAAAGTTAAATTCGGCCTTGCCGAATGTAGTGATACCCTCCACAATTTCAAAAAGATTATTGCAAAAAACTTTATTTAAAAGGAAATTACTTTTGAAAAAAAATAAAAAATTTTTAAAAAAAATTTCCGCAAAAAAAATTTTGTTAAAAAAAAACCGCGATTTTTTCTTTTTTTTGTCAAAAAATATGTTCGTACTTGTTTAAATACCATTTGGTGTTCAATTATGTTCACATATGTCAACCAGAAGCCGAATTAAGGCATTTTATATTTTTAGGTTATGTTGAATGTACTGAAATTTTTCGCTCAAATGCAATACCAAACTTCTCGGGAGAATTTCCAATAAATATGTTAAGTTTCAGTCACCTCTTTGCAATATTTTGTCCGTGACAGCATTTTCCACAGACAGACAGACATCGCTAGAATGTCTTAAAATCGATCGCGCATCATGAATATATATACTTTATGGGGTCCCAGACCGATATTTCGATAAGTTACAAACGGAATGACAAACTTATATATACCCTCTATCACTAAGTGGAGGGTATAAAAAAATTTTGGAGTAAATTTTTGATACTATTGAGAAAAAAATTACTCAATTTTACACCAGTAATCGAATTAATAGTATTAAGTAAACTTTTAATAAAAAATTATTAAAAGCTTAATAAAAAAATTGAGTAAATTATTAATTTCCAAAATTAAAACATTACTTAAAAATGTTCAATATTTTTAAGTAACTTTTAAATTGTTTCAAGTAAAAATTTATTCAAAATGTATCCATTTATTTTTTTAAAAAGTTTAAAATGTTCGTTTTTTTTTTCAAAAAATTGCTTTTTCAAACTTTACCAAATTTACCTTATATACTTACATATGTCTTCAAGACAAAGGAAAATTTTATAAAGATGATTTCAAACTTTCATATACATATACAAAAAACTATAAACTAAATGAGAATTCAAAACACCAAAAGAATAAAAAAATAAATAAAAAACATATTAAATTTGTATTAAATTATTTACTCAAATTTTATTTTCAATTTTTGAGTAAATTTTTAATTGCGTTAATTAAAAAATTACTCAAATTTGTTTTAAAAATTTAAACAAGTGATTACTCAAATTGTTTTTCTCAATATTATTTTCTGTGTGTAACACAGAACTCGACATTTTTAACAATTACTCGCAGCGCACATTTCGCCTTGAAGCAAACGTTATATTTTTTTTTTATTTTAACTGACATTGTTGCACTTCTGAATAATTGGTTTTCAGAATTTACTAATGATGATCATTTATTTTCCCCGTAACGAATTCACATTTTTTTTTAAAGTTCAGATAAATAACTAATTTTATTATTTTTAATAAAAATTAATGAAACTTCACAATTTAATTAGTTGAAAGTAAACAATTTCTATTTTCAAATTCTTTCTTAATCTGTTGGGAGTTATTTCATTTAAATAATTTGGGAGTTATTGCATAATGAAATAGCTCACAAACTTAAAAATTAAATAATTAAAAAAAATAAAAATAAGACCCGCAAATTTGGAAGTTATTTCATAATGAAATAACTCCCAAATTATTTAAATGAAATAACTCCCAACAGTTTAAGAATGAATTAAAACAAGTAAAAAAGTTAAATTCGGCCTTGCCGAATGTAGTGATACCCTCCACAATTTCAAAAAGATTATTGCAAAAAACTTTTTTTAAAACGAAATTACTTTTGAAAAAAAAAAATTTTTGAAAAAAAAATTTCCGCGAAAAAAAATTTTGGTAAAAAATCCGCGATTTTTTTCTTTTTTTGTCAAAAAATATGTTCGTACTTGTTTAAATACCATTTGGTGTTCATTTATGTTCATATATGACAACCAGAAGCCGAATTAAAGCATTTTGTATTTTTAGGTTATGTTGAATGTACTGAAATTTTTGAGGTGTGCTTACATTTTCGTTCATAACTTTTGAACCGCTGAACCGATATCGCTCAAATGCAACACCAAACTTCTCGGGAGAACTTCCAATAAATATGTTAAGTTTCAGTCATCTCTGTGCAATAGTTTGTCCGCGACAGCATTTTCCACAGACAGACAGACGGACAGACGGACATCGCTAGAATGTCTTAAAATCGATCGGGCATCATGAATATATATACTTAATGGGGTCCCTGATCGATATTTCGATGAGTTACAAACAGAATGACAAACTTATATATACCCTCTATCACTAAGTGGAGGGTATAAAAAAGGAAATTGTTTACTTTGAACTAATTAAATTGTGAAGTTTCATTAATTTTTATTAAAACCAATAAAATTAGTTATTTATTTTAACTTAAAAAAAAAGTTAATTCGTTACGGGGAAAATAAATGACCTTCGAGGTCATTAATAAATTCAGAAAACCATTAATTTAGAATTTTTTGGGAATTTTTAAAATGTTTTTCTTGGGACTTAATTTTTTGGGAGTTATTTCATGTCTCCAAATCTGGCAAACGGAAATAAATATGTATAAACCTTTTCTACAAATAATTAAAGATGTAACGTAACATAGATCCAATCGGTAAATGTTTGGAATTGGACCCATTTTCTGGAAAACAATTGCATAGAGTATTGTATGGCAGTCTTGATCAAATAAAATTTTCTTACTTTTGTATTGGTGTGATATTGTTAGCAATATGGTCATATTTGAGTACAGTACTACCAACCGTCGGTAATTATGTCCTCTAATTTGATTTACATTGCTGTTGATATTAATTCAATGCAAAAAAGGTAATGTCATATCAGCTTAAGCGAATTGGTTCCAATTGAGCTAAAACTAACCCAACAAAATTTTTATTACCATTCACAACTTCTGCTTGAAAATCACAAAACACTAATATCGCTCCAGCCCATGATGCATGCCTTAAATGGTGCAGAGGAATATGAAAATATACATTCATTTTACTTAACCTAAGATTCCGTATACAAAAAAAAATTAGCTTACATATAAAGAATCGTAAACTTTTTTACGACATTTTAATGGACTCTTGCAATAAGAGTATGCGTTTGCCTTCATTTTAGTTTGTATGAATATTGTTGTGGTCTTAAATGAACCAAAAATCTTTAAACTCATGTAAATGAGGGTATCCTACCACGCTCGCTATCACAAAGCAATAATTTAGAATTTAGAACTAATTTAGAAAATGTATTTTATTAGTTGTATATGTCTCCCAGTCCCTTCGCCTGGTTGCCATTTAGAGATAATGCTAAAAATATTTATATTCACTATCAGATGGCGCATTAAAAATTCCGAATTAGAAATATCATATAAATTGGAATAGTTGCGTTGTTACACCTAGACAATTTTAAATTCTAATTCGTTTTTATTAGCAGCCCAATTAAAATTCAATATTAGACACCCTCACATTGCAAAAAAATTACAAAGGTGTGTATGTGTATGCAAATCTTGTTAGGATTATTGCCAATGTTAGAAATTCTAACAGGAATTATTGCAGCGACATCTACATGTGTGCGCCTGCATTAACACGGGTAATAAACAGTTATTTGCTGATAATGCAGTTTTAGTTAAACAACGTTAGTTATTTGCCGTTAATGCAGTGTTATTTAATTTAGTAGTATACATAAATGTGTGTGTACTTATTCCAACCCTTACAAGTATTCTCATTGTGTTATTAGCAAATATGTTAGTTAACATAATGTTTGATGTAATGCTAACATTTCATTGGTACATGTAACTTTCTATTGATACACATGTACATTTACACAGGGTTACCGGTGAGAAGTTTGAGACAGTCGCATAAAAAGTCGTTTTTTTAATTGTGTTTCGGATTTTATTAAACCAAAACACAACTCCTAAAACAAAAACCCGGCAACATTTTTCGTTCCAAATAATCGATTCTAGAATGCATTATATTATACATACTACTATCTACTACTATCAATTCCACTTAAAATTTCAGAATCGATGCCTAACTGTCATTAACACACATTTTATATGCATCAAAGAATTAAAATAAAAGGAAGTATTAAAATAAAGTTGTGCCGTATGCTATTATTCCCAGCGTGTTCATCTAAATTCCCGTATGAAACGTCGTTTGCAGTGTCGTTGTTTTGAAGTAAAGAATTTCTTTAAAAATGAGTATCAGACTCAAATTTCTTCTTACGTTTTGAAGCAAAACTTTTTATTAAAAATGCTTTAAAAAAAAATGAAAATTTGAAAGAACGGAACTTTTTTTGCCTTTTGGAGTAAAAAATTTATTAAAAATTTTCTTAATCCCGGACACAATAGCCCTGTTTTTTGCAGACCGGATTAAGATTAGGATTAACTCTAAAATGGATCAAATCAAGTCCAAAAATTTTTTTTATATTTTTTTTCTGAATTTACATCCAATTAGTTAATATAAACAGGAAAAAAATTAAGCGTAGTCCAAAATGTAAAACGGTATAAATAAATTTGAGTTAATCCTAGGATTTAACAAAATTTATTTTTCATTCTTTGCATTTTGGACAAAGCTTAATTTGTTTTTCTGTTTATATTTACTAATTGTATGTAATTTCAGAAAAAAATCATAAAATAAAATTCTGGACTTGATTTGACCCATTTTTTAACTAAATAAAGTTAATCCAAATCTTAATCCGGTCTGTAAAAAACAGGGCTAATATTTCTTTTGCGTTTTAGAGAAAATAATTTCATTAAAACTGATTAAAAAAAATGTTTACGATTTATTTTGCTGTTAAAAATAAAAAAATTAACGGGAATTGCCGGAAAATTGCTAAATGGAAAAGTGAAAACGCGCATAGTCAGCGTTTTATTTTTTCAAGGCGTAAATAAAGCAAGTGTGAGTGCTAAGTTCGCATGTGCCGAATCTTTTATATCCTCCAGCGTGCAAACAAGACAAACAAATACAGCTTTACCACAAGATAATAAAATAAATTTAAAATGAGCTTTTAATTTTATTTCCATACAAATTGTTTTTGTTTTTAAAATCGACTTTCAAAAAATGTATTGAAAATTTGAAATTTAAAATAAAACTTTTGTTAAAATAGACTTTTTGTTTTCTTGTGGTAAGGGCCATAAATTTCAGAAGCGTGTTTTTTAGTGCGGGGGGGGGGGGTCGGCGATAAGTGTTGATAAATAGATTAATTATAGTTAAAGCACTTAATTAATACAATTTTATCATTAACTTAAATAATTTTTTATGCCCACGACCCCAAAAAGGGGCGGGCAACAAAAAAAAAACATGTTTTTTGATCGCCTTGGCCCAAGTGCAGGTCGATAAACTTCATATGGCATACAAATGTTTTATTTATTGAACAAATATACAAAAATAGCATGTAAAAAAATTGTGTTTTCTAGGGTAGTTTTAGTTCTTCAAGGCAGACATTTTTTCCCCCTGGTCCGATTTTGTCCATCTCTAAACTTAACCAGCCTATGAACAGAAGACATATTCGCCCCAAACTTCAGGAATCTAGCTCTTTTATTTGGAATGTAACGTATCTTCCATAGACAGGTGGACTTTAAAGAACGTGGTGCTCAAAAATAGCCTACACAATTTTTAGTATTTTTATATCCTTCAACCACAGTATAGGGGTACACTCAAAAAAATAAAACTGTAAAGTTAACAATTTTTTTTTTTTGTTAACTCGAGTTTACTTGCTTTTTAGCGAATTGTTAGTTAAAATCAGCGTTTTAACTACTTTTTTTAGTTAAGTTCAATTTACGAAAATACTAGTTTTGAACAAACTTTGAATTATTTTTTTTTGTTGACTTTAAAACTGAGTTTACGAATTTTTATTAATTAATTTGCTGATTTCTCGATACATATTTGTCAAGTGAAAAAATGTTAGAAATTTCTTGTGTAGCCTCCTATGCAAATCTCATAAGTTCTACTTAAGCTGAACTTAATCCTGTAAAAAATAAGTGAAGTGTTAGTGTATAAAATCAATATTTAACAAACTTACAATTTTTTTACAAAAAGTTAAGCTGAATTCAACTAATTTTTTTGTTAATACGTACATAAAAATGTTACGAAATTTTCAGCTGAATTTTTAGTTAAAGTAACTTTTTTTTTGCTACATTCATTCTACGAAAAGTTAACTAAATATTTTTAGTTAAATTAACTAGAAATTTAGTAGGTTCAAAATCAGGTGTTTTTTTAGTTAAATTTAACTAAATTTGTTGCTAACTTTACAGTTTTATTTTTTAGAGTGTATACTCACTTTGTCATTCCGTTCACTGAAAAAAATAACTATACTGAAATTAAATAAACACTGTTATTAATTTAAGTAAACAATTATTTTTGAATTAACTTCAACTTATCTTAATATGAGGTGGTATTACTTAAAACAAAGAAAATAAACTTGAAGATAGTACATGCTAATACTTAAAAAAGCACAAAAGTTTTCCTTAATTTGTTTTTTTAAATTAAGTTAAATATTCTTTACATTTATGGCGAATTGATTGCATTTAAGAAAAAAAGTATTTATTAAAAAATTTTGTTTTACTTAAAAGAAAAAAATTAAAATTGTGTGCAAAAAAAATAAATAAGTACGTAACTTACTTAAAAATAATATAGACATTTTCAAGACCTTGAATCAAATAAGTACTAATATTTAATTCCAAAACGCATTTTCTTTAATTTAATCAATTTTTGTTTTAATTTAAGAAAAAAGTAATCTTTATTTTATTGATTTCATTGACTTTATTTGAATGCATTTCTTCATCAGTTTAAGAAAGAACTTACTTAACTTAAGGAAAAAATACTTTAGGTATTTTGGGGACCCCATATGGGGGCCCCATCTGGAGACCCCATGAGACCCTAACTTTAAATCCAAATTTCGATTTTCGCGGAATTTTCAAATGCCTATAACTTTGCAAATACTGCAGATACGAAAAAAATTCCAAAGGCATTTTTGTAGTCCTTAACTTGTAGAATATGACCGCCGAAGACCCGAAAGCCCTCCGAGTTATAGTTTTCGAGTTATTTCATGTTCAAATTTCTCAAGACCCCATTCCCATATCTCGAAGACTAAGCAAGATAGAGCGATTCTGACCAAAATTTTGGATCAAAATCAATAATTACCCTATAATAGTATGCGCACATTCTCATGGGCGGACCCCATATATTGGGGGCCCGTAGGGTCCTCACATTGGGACTCCATAGGGTCCACAGAATCCGTAAGTTTAAGGAAATTTTTACTTATTTTAAAAAAATATTTTTCCTCTGAATAAAAACAATTAAACTTATATTAAGTACAATTTTACTTACTTTTAAGATATATTTAAGTAAATGCATTACTATGTTTTAGGAAAAAATATACTTGGAAGAAGAATTAATATCTTTGGAGCCCTCGCATACCCTCCTTTTTTAAATTAAGTGTAACATGCTTTAAAAATGGTAAATTTTTTTTTCAGTGTTTGTAACGCATAGAAATATCGGTCGGGGACCCCATAAAGTACATATATTATTGATCTATGATCGATTATAAGTCATTCTATGAATGTCCGTTTGTCCGTCCGTTCGTCCGTATAAAGCACGATTCAGTCCAAAATAATAGAGCTAGACTCCTGAAAATTGGCACGAATGTGTCTCATAGTCATAGGCCGGTTAAGTTCGGAAATGGGTAAAATTGGATAAGGGGAAAAAAGTTCCCCCTTAAAGCATAGTACTCTGTTCAATTTCACGGGAAAAAATCTGTCAAACTCCATATAAAAAAAATAAAGTTTGGCAACGCGAGGAATTATAGGGAAATTGATAAAAAAGTTTTCACGCATTTTTATTATACAAGACAATTTAAATTGCCGTGAAAAAGTGACATTTCAGTTTTGTTATGATCGTTTCTTTCTTATAATTGTCAAAAGTTGTTGATTTTTAAATGTTTTATTGCGATTTGAGGCATTTAAAGTTTATGTCAAATTTTCACCGTAAGAAACAGAGTACTTAGCTTAAAGAACTAAAAAAACTTCTATAAATGCGCCATTTTCACAGCTTTTTTGCATTTTTGTTAAACAAATGAAACCTTTTTATGTCAGAAAGAGTTAAAAGTCATACACTTAGACCCCGGGGGGCTACTAAATATTGTTTTTTTTTGCCCCACCCCTTTTGTGGGCGTTTATTAAAAAAACATAAAAATTATGAGAAAATGGTATAACTAAAGTTCAAAAAGCATAATAAATAATTCAGTAAATATTTATCGCGTTGGGGAAGGTATCCTCCAGCACCACCACAGAGCCCTCTCCCCAAAAACCCCTCTTAAATTTGTTTAAATGTATTTGAACATGTTGGAGGGTATCAAAGATTCGGCACAGCCGAATTTAACACTCTCATTTGTTTTTGCTAATTTTACCATTTTTTGCTAATTTTACATAAAATTTTAAAAAATTTGGCAACTAAATTGTTAATAAAAAATTGCCAATTATGAAAAATTAAGTTTTATTTTATTTTAACACATACTTAAATGCCTAAGCTTCTAATTATAAATATACGTCTTCTTAACACAGGCTAATATAACGGAATATTTTCAGCAAAAAACTAATTAACAAATATTTTTTTTTTTGCAAAAAAAAATAAAAAAAAATTTTTACCATAAAAACATATTTTTTTTTTTTTCATTTTGTTCGGAACTTTCCTATTTTCAAGTCAAAAAAGAAACCAAAAGCCATTGTCTTACAGGTCCAATATTTTTATGTGTTAATATCGTCCCTAAAACACAACTTTCCAGACCCCGACATTTTCGAAATTCGAAAAACAACTAAATTTTCTACACCCTACTGTATAATTGTTGATTTGTCAAATTTACAATCTTTTTTTTTCAATTATTCTGCCATATTTAGTTCGGTGAAGGATTTCTATGAATGCCTAGAAATTTCCCCAGGCAGAAAAATACGAACGGGAAAGCGCTGGCAAAGTACCTTTTATGGTCGCTTGTGTGCTGGGAAAGCATCACAGTTTAGTACTCCCCCAGCGTCCAAAATGATAACCACGGTAAACGGTATGCCGTTGTTATTTAAAAGCGCTTTGAAAGCGCTTTAAAAACAAAAAATATGGTACTATTATAGCACTTTTAGAACAAAAAAAAATGGGACGTATCAAAATTCTGTAAGTCCATAAGACACAACGATTTTTGGTGTTTATTTGAATAAAGAAATTTATTAAATTAGGATAACAAATTTATTGACTAATTTATTAGGTCCCGGAAATATTTGTTTGCAGTTTTCGTTGCGTTTGGAATAAAAAAATTATTAAAAATGCTTCTAGAAATTTTTTTGGAAAAGTCACGAAAAAAAGTGGTGTATTGAACCGAATCGGGTAGTGTTCCAAAGGGATAGGCCCAGTGACATTTCACATGTGATGTATCCGGAGTTTAAGATACTTCCTCACGAAAGAAACAGACGTTTTTATATAAAAGGTGTCAAGTTTGTAATATGTAGGTCATTGTGTCTAAGTGACATATCACAAGAACTATCAAGGACCGGCCACTTATCCTGCAAGGAAATAAAAAATTTTCCAATTGTTACGAAAATTAATAAATTTTAATAAAATATTTATACTTTGAACGGATTTTAATAGAAAAACATTGGCAAAGCGCTTGCTAAGCACTTTTTCGAATTCATACTACCTTCTACACAAAAAATAAAGTGCTTTGCCGAGACTTTTTCTTTGGAACGGTTGGCAGTTTCTGCCTGGGTCATTACCATTTTTGTAAATGGTAATGAAATCCATACTAGTTGGTTTGAATATTAAAGTTATGCATTGTTTATTTTTAATTTCTTGTTGTCAACTTCATTCAATCTGCTACAATTTTCTAAATGTATTTTATGACTTTTGGAGGTGTTTCTAAAAAAAATGATGGAAAAGCCCAAGATGAACAATATCAATAATATAAATGACCACAAATGAGTGTCGCACCCCATTTTCATTAAAAATTTATCGTTTGGTCACACATCCATTCACTTCATTTCAGTTATTTTGGCCAACACAACTACCAACAAACATTCGAACAAATAAAACGAAAACGCTAAATAATCATCATAACGACAATAAGTAGAATCCTAAATGATGCAGAGCGACAGTGAAAGGGCGTCAAAGGAGAATTTCAGATATCAAATCTCAGAAGGGGTTTGTTATGCTGTTCGACTATGAATATAAATTTAAGCTTATGTTTAAATAGTTATCTAATACAAATGTAGAAAATTACGTGGGGTTGTTGATAATTATTGAGTTTGGTTGCTTCGGTTACGAATTGTTTAATATTAAAGCTACCTTCACACTATAATATTTGTAATAAAAGGCTTGTTTCTTGCTGACCGGATTATGATTCGGATTAAATCTATTTAGTTTTAAAAAAAGGTCAAATCGAGTCCAGATTTTTTTTTATAATTTTTTCAGAATCTGCATACAATTAGTAACTTTAAACAGGAAAAAAATTAGGCATTGTTCAAAATGTAAAATACTATAAATAAATCTGAATTAATCCTAGGATTTACCAAAATTTAGTTTTCATTCTTTATATTTTGGACAAAGCTTAAATTTTTTTCTGTTTAATTGAATGTAATTTCAGAAAAGAAATATAAAAAAAAAATTCAGGAGTTGATTTGACCCATTTTTAACTAAATAAATTTAATCCTAATCTTAATCCGGTCAGCAAAAACAAGTCTAATATCTGTCTAACATTAAGTATGGTGTTAAAAAAAGTGTAAAATTTCAATTTTTTTTTAAATCACCTTTTTGAGATCAAAGTATTAAGTTTGTAAAAACGGTGCTTTTTTTAATTTTTTCTACACTCTAATTAAAAGATTTCAGTTTCCTAATGTAAATGATTCCCGGAATTTTTGGAAAATCGGACCAGTTTTTCTTTTGTAGTCATAAAACCACCCTCCAATACTTGTATGACTCTCAAAGTTCATAAAAAAAGAAAATACACATTTGTAGGTCTTTTTTATGCGGTAGATGCGTTCAAAAAAACGCATAAATCAAATCTGCATAAAAAAGCCTATGGTTAGATTAGGTTGGATGGATGGATGGGCGTCCGCCAATTTTACGAATTCATTCGGAGGCCATAAGGCCAATTATGATTCCCTTAAGTGTTATTTATGACGAAGCGCTTAATTTTTGTCTACGAAAAGTCTCGTTGGGCCAAGCATTTCAACTGGAAACTCTGTTTTCTTGATAGCAATGTTAACGCTGCAGCAGAAATTATGGTAAATGTAATAATATATAATGCCTTGCTTGTCGTCTTCTGATTACGAGCTTCCTCTATACTGGGCATAGGCTGTCTAAAAGTTGTCTCCATCTTTGTCGATGTGCGGCTGTAACTTTGAGCTCTCCGATGTTATTGAAGGTTCTACCAAGACTGTGAGACATGGAATTTATTTCTTTAAGAGTAGATCGCCGCCAGGTGTTTTTTGGTCGACCTGGTTTTCTGCTTCCTTGTGGGTTGTAAACAAGGGCGTGGTTGCATATTTCTTCAGGTGGCTTACGAAGAGTATGACCTATCCAACCAAATTTTCTTCTTCGAATTTCATTGGAATTTTTCCCTCATGTTGGAAGGTGGCCAACGTCCGGCCAATTCCAAAAAAGGGTGAGGCTATGAACCCAGAGAATTACCGACCATTAGCAATTTACTCTACGATCTCCAAAGTGATGGATAGCATGGTTAATCACCATCTTGTAAATTATCTGGAGTCGAGTTCACTTTTTTTCGATCGACAGTATGGTTTTCGTAGAAGTCGTTCTAATGGAGACCTGTTAGCGTTCCTTTCGGAACGTTGGAGTCGTTCTATTTACCAATTTGGCGAAAGCAAGGTGGTTGTTCTAGATATTTCCAAGGCGTTTGATCGTGTGTGGCACGGTGCACTCGTTTCGAAGCTTATTGCGTTTGGTGTCGGTAGTGATTTCTCTCGATTTATATCGAGCTTTCTCAGAGACCGTACTCTACTTGTTGTTATAGATGGGTTCTCATCAGATGAGTCCCGGCTTAATTCAGGGGTACCGCAAGGTTCTGTTCTTTCTCCTACCCTTCCTAACTTCAAATCGTATCTATTCTTTCGCAGATGACAGCAATATTTGTCATTCATTTTTCCTTAATCGTAGACCAAGCCTTACTGAGGTTAAAGCTATAAGGCAGAACATGAATGACATACTCAAACGTGAACTCTGAGCGATATCCGAGTGGGGTCTTGCGAATAGGGTGGATTTTAATGCTCGTAAATCCCAACTTTGTATGTTGACCCACAGACGGATTGTGGAATCAGCGTCATCTGTATCCATGGATGGTATAGCTATTGAGGAATCAGACACTCTTGATGTTCTATGCATGAAAATTCAATGTGATGTTCAATGGAACCAACATGTTTTTCAAGTGTCGAAAGAGGTATTCAAGTGTCTTGGTTTCTTAAAACGGTGAAAGAATTACTTCACTCCGTCTGATCTCCTCACTCTTTATACCGCCTATATCCGGCCGAAGATGGAATACAACTCTGGGTAGGTGTTTTAAGGTCTATCTTGAATCTTCTGGATCGGGTGCAAAGGAGTGCGTTGAAGCTAATTAATGACATGAACGTAGTACTCGCCTTTCCAGCAGATCACATCCGTTCGTTGTCGACTGTCCAAAGTATCGCACAACGCATTACAGAGAAAATTCGTTTCTTGGTCGAACTAGTCGCATGTGGAATAAACTCCCAGAAGACGTCTTCCCAACCAGCTACAATTTAGAAAAATTCAATTTAAACGTCCACCAACACTACTCCCTCTTTCCTTCTCCTCATATCCTATTTTCCTAATACTAACACAATGCATGGCATTAGTAGGGGGCATCCCCTGACTGTTGGTTCAAAGTAAAAAAAAAAGATGTCAATGAGACACCGTTTAGGCAGTTCAGGTCATCACAAAACCTTTGCCCCAAATAGTTAAGGCGGCGCTTTATCAGTATATACATACAACAAGTGCTTCACTGACTCTTCCTCCTCCACTGTCATTTGGCCGCTTATACAGAGTCCTGTCAGTACTCCTATTAATACATTAACCGTCCATTTGCAAAAAGTAAGAAGACTTTTTGTCCTCTTAGGATTTGGCAGGGCCCCAGAGTTCGCAATATCCTGTATGTAGTCAGCCATATCCGCCTATCCTTCATTCTGTTCTCTGTTATCCTATCAATTTCGTTCATCAATTCTACTTTAGAAACCTAGATATTAGGTTCGTCGCGTTCCTCCACCGCACAGTGTGTGGTTTTAACATTCTAGCTGATCAAAATTGCATATTTCTTTAACAAATAAAGGTACAGTCACGCAATTTGGTACAAGTAATATATGACTAACAACACAACTTCTGTAGAAAAATGGGCGGAATTGGTCAATTGCCACGCCCACTTCCCATAATAGATAAAATATAATTTTTTTAAATTGGTTTATAATTAATAGCAAGATTGCCTTATCTTGAGTAGGACAATTGGGGAAAATTGCAATACCCTTGTTTTAATCAAACAACACATTACCCATGCATATCTCGTTACCTAAACTGCAAACGGACCAATTAACAAAAAAAATGAATACTTCCAATTAGAGATGGGCACATGAGAAGATTAGAGCGTGATTCACGTGATTCACGCGTGAGTGTGACCGAATTCAATTTTACTCACGTGATTGTGAGTGAGTGTGAATGGAGAAAAAAATAGCGTGAGTGAGTGTGCGTGAGTCGATTTTTTTGCGTGAGTTTGCGTGATTTATTTACTCTTCATATTTCCTTTCGTACCAAAAAAAGCATAAACAAATTTTTAAAATTTGGCTTAACTTAAGATTTCGTCCCGAAAAACCAATGAAAAGTGTAAAATTATGCTAAACTTTAAATTTTGCTGAAAATTTTGAAAGATTTTTGAATTTTTTTTTTGTATAAATAACAGTTTCGTGAGTGTGAGTCAACGTGAGTGTGAGTGAAGCTTGCGTAAGTGCACGTGAGTGCGAGTTGTATTAAATTTACTCACGTGATTGTGAGTGAGTGTGAGTAGAAAAAATATGCTCGTGAGTGAGTGTGCGTGATTCAAAAATTCCTGTCGTGAGCGTGAGTGAGTGTGAGTCAAAAATCACTCACGCTACCATCTCTACTTTCAATACAAAAAACATTATAACCATTAAAAAAATACCAATGTTACTAACGTCCTTGTGCATTTAAAGTTACGATATGTGTACCTTAAAAAATAAAAAAGTTATTTTTTTGAAAAAGATTTTTTTTTTTTATTTTCAATTCAATTCAAAAAAATACAGTACAAAGTTGATTAAAAATACTTTTTTTTTTCTCTGGCCTTCAAAAATAAATTGTGATAAATCAATTTCTAGAGTCAACCAACCAGTATTTGTTTTCAAATATCGAAGTTTTGTTCTTTTCGATATCTGCCATTTTGAGTTTATTTGTGCGCAAATTTTTTGAGAAAAAAGTTTTATTTCTTGCAAATTAAGAGTTTGTTTTGAACCAGTACTAATATTTCCTGAAATAAATTCAAATACACGCAGACATTTTTCATTTTTTTCTGCAAGCAGCCAAACATCTAAAATTTGTTGGCGCGAAATACAAGAATTCATGATCAGTTTTTGGATCGGGAATAGTGGGGGGGCAAGTTGGGGCAGATTTTTTTGGTTGATTCAGAAAGAAGACAAAATAGGTAATCTGTTGCAAATAATGCGACTACTTGTGCTTGCTTGTGTATATATTTTTATGTCCAATGAAAAAAAAAAAATTTCAAAATAACTTCTAAAAAGAGATATATTTAAAAACCTTCAAACTTTTGTTCTGATCACGTGTTTTACAATTGATAATTTCTGTTAATAAATAATATACAAAACTACAAAATAAAATAAGTTGATGGTTGCCAAAGGTGAGGGCTCACCAAGAGCCTGCATCTTGGCGAAAAATGGCTTAAATATATTCTTTTTATCAACTTTTAGTGATAAGGATGTTACAGCGGCTAGCTTAGAGCTTCATGGGAAATCTATTTGGCTCGCCTCTGCGTATTTTCCTAATCCGGGGCCAATACCCCCGGAGAAGGTTGGCGGTCTGATTCGGGAGTCTGAATCTAGGGGACACCAGTTACTAGTGTGCTGTGATGCTAATGCACATCATTCGATATGGGGTAGTACAGACACAAATGATAGAGGCGAATCACTTTTGGAGTTTTTGTTAAGCACTAACCTGTATATTTGTAACAAGGGTAGTGAACCAACTTTCGTTACAAGTACGCGGCAAGAGGTTCTTGACGTAACACTTGTATCAGATACATTGTCTGATAGAATTGATGACTGGAGAGTTTTGGAAGAGCATTCTTTCTCAGATCATCGGTACATTGAGTTTTTACTCAGGGAGCGTGCCCCGGTTGAGACAGTCTCTAGAAATCTGAGAAGAACAAACTGGGTGAAATATAGGGAGACTTTTTCTTTGCTTTTGGATGAAGTACCCCTATCTGAACCGCATAGTTTAGCGGAAATTGACTGTCTGGTTGACCATATAACAAATGTTTGTAATAGGTGCCTGGATGCGTCTTGCCCTTCTGCAAAGCCTAGAGGGAAAAACAAGCCACCTTGGTGGTCAAATGAGTTGCAGACGAGCAGAGATTCCTGCAGAAAGCTCTTTAATAAGGCTAAGTTTTCAAGAGCGGACGAGGACTGGTCTGCATACAGGCTGCAACTTAAGAGTTATAAAAAGATGATCAGAAATGCAAAATGTGATTCTTGGAAAAACTTCTGTGGAAACATAGAAGACGTTTCTGAGGCATCCAGGCTGCGCAAGGTTCTGGCTTCTTCTCCTTGCACCCTAGGATACCTGAAAGATCCTAATGGGGTGTGGTCTTCCTCCAGTGGAGAGTCGCTGGATCTCCTTTTAAACACGCATTTTCCGGGCAATTCCATGACGCCGTTTCAAGCTTTGGAACGTTCTGACGCCCAAGCATCTGAAATTGCTTCGGAAATAATAAATATGCCAACATTAATCTGGGCGATAAAAAGCTTCAGGCCCTATAAATCCCCGGGACCTGATGGTATAATCCCGGCTGAGTTGCAGCAAGTGTTGGACTATATAGCCCCGTTGCTGTATAATCTATACACAGCATGCATCAACTGGTCGTATATTCCTTTAAAATGGAGGGATACCAGAGTCGTATTTATCCCGAAGGCTGGGAAAAGTTCCCACACAGCTCCGAAGGATTTCAGGCCAATTAGTCTGTCTTCTTTTTTGTTAAAGACAATGGAACGAATGATAGACTCATATTTGCGTAGAGTGATTGACCCAAAGTTGCTTTCGACAAAGCAACATGCATACAGCAAGGGACGATCAACGGAAACAGCTCTTCATGAGCTCGTTGGTACCATCGAGAGATCGCTTTCGGTAAAGGAGTACACTATGGTGGCCTTTCTTGATATTGAGGGGGCTTTTAATAATGTCATTCCAGAATCGATAATATTGGCATTGTCTGGTCTGGGAGTAAAGCGTGAAATCGTTTTAATGGTGGAAAACCTACTTGCCAATAGACGTATAACGTCTGAATTGGGAGCGTCCGTCATATCTCGATTTGTCAATAGGGGCACACCACAAGGAGGTGTTCTTTCGCCGCTTCTTTGGAACCTGGCACTGAATTCAATGCTGCTATCTCTAGAAGCACGTGGTTGTCATGTTATCGCATATGCTGACGATGTCGCGATAGCGGTAAAGGGGAAGCATCTGCCAACATTGCGGGACATTCTTCAGGGTTCTCTGAAAGATCTGTCTAAATGGGCAAGAGACTGTGGTCTAGGAGTTAATCCTAGTAAAACAGAGCTTGTTTTGTTTACAAGGAAAAATAAGATTCCTGCTTTTGATCCTATTTCTCTGGACGGTACTGAAATCACCTTCTCAGATGGAGCCAAGTATCTTGGAGTATTTCTAGATAGGAAGCTGAATTTCAGGCGTAATATTGAGGAACGGGTGAGAAAAGCAACGATTGCTTTGTATTCCTGTAAAAGGGCCATTGGAAAACGATGGGGTTTTAGCCCTCAAGTCGTTCATTGGATCTATACAGCAGTGGTGCGTCCAATTTTGCTGTATGGAATCATTGTCTGGTGGCCTGCTTTGGAAACAAAAGCGAACTTTGTCTTTATCACGAAGGTACAGAGAATGGCGTCAATGTGCATTACTGGTGCTCTTCGTACTACACCTACGGCTGCATTAGAAATCCTCCTTCACCTGATACCCTTGGACATATTGAAATGAAATGTTTTATTTATTTAATTTTATTTATTTAATTTATTTAATTTATTTAATTTGGATTTCTGCACAACAAGATTAAATCTTATAGTTAAAGTACAGAATGTTATTTATAGTAAAAGGTACACATTGTTAATATATTAAAACTATAATTATAAATATTATAAAAATAAGTTTATAAAAAATATTGGATCAAGAACAAAAATTATAGCAAAAATTATAACAAAAATTATAACAAAAGGAGCATATCAAATTTAAAAATTAAAGTAATTTTTTTAGAGTTAAAGAAAAAGCAAAATTTTAATTTGAAAATAAAATTTTAATTTGAAAATAAAATAAAAACAAAATAAAAACAAAATTAATCAAAAAAAGTATATAGTAGTTTTTTAAAATGCGTTACGTTACTGGTTAGTTGATAGTTTTCTGGTAGTAAATTCCAAAGACGAGCAGCATTCACATAAAATTGCCATTCAGAGACAAGGGTACGATGTCTCGGAATAATCAACTTTTTACCCCTACTGGATCTTGCAAAGCGGATTTTGTCAAAGAGGTATTTAGGCCTTTGTGTATAAATAATCTTATGCATGAATAAAAGAACACGTATTTTAATTAGGTTTTCAAACGTCACTCCGTAGATATTCCTAGAGAATGATGAAGTGGGAGTATATCTTCTTAGCCCATATACATATCGAACAATATTGTTGTAGATAACATCTAGGCGGTGTTTACTAGTGGAATCACAATTCGCAAAAAGTTCGCAGCCATATAGTAAACCAGGGACAATGTATGTTTTTGCAAGAAGCAATCTAACATTAAGTGGAGTGAAAGATTGAGTAGCCCACAGTGATCTTAACTTTAAATAAGACTGAGCAACTAGAGAATTAACATGACTAGTCCAAGTCAGAGTGCTATTGAAAACAAGGCCAAGGTTTTTTACCGTTGGAACAATCACAATTTTCTGGTTATTTATCAGAATATCATGTTCAATCACTGGGCTAATTGTCCTTTTATGTATAAGGAGACATTTAGATTTTAAAGGATTTAAGAAGAGACCATTGGCCGTAGCCCACTGATGTATTCTATTCAGATCGGCGTTAAGTCTGTCAATATTGTCCCTAATCGATTCCCGAGGGCTACTTAGATAAATTTGGACATCGTCCGCATACATATGTACTTTACAATGTGACAGTTGACGGGGGAGATCATTAGCATACATAGAAAAAAGAAGAGGTCCCAAAATGGAACCCTGCGGTACCCCTCTGTTGAGTTCTAGAGGTAGAGAAGAGACATTGCCCACAAATACGGATTGTGTTCGATTAGCAAGGTATGAGGTAAGGAGTTGTGTCGAACTTGATGAGAAACGGAAGAAGTGACGAAGTTTCATGCACAAAGTATGATGATGAACAGTGTCAAACGCCTTAGAGTGGTCAAGTAGCACTAAGAGATTTAGTTTACCAACATCAAGTTCCCGCCTTATATTCTCACTTACATCGATTAGAGCAGACACACAACTGTGATTAGGGCGAAACCCTGATTGCATATCGCACAATAACCTGTGTTGAGTCAAGTAATCCCTGATCTGAGAGTTCAACAATTTTTCTAAAACTTTAGACAGATAGCACAGTATTGCAATTGGTCGATATTCCTCCTTAGATTTTGGTATGGGTATTATCTTAGCATGCTTCCACTTAGCAGGAAAAGTACTAGACATTATAATAAAGTTAAAGATATGAGTCACAAACGGAAGGAGAAGCGGTAAAAGGATTTTGAAAAATTTAGGATTAATATCATCATGCCCGATAGCATTTGACTTTACTGACACAAAACTGGACAAAACATCAAATTGATTGACGCAAGAAAACTCAAAGCCAATACCACCTATTGTGTTATTATCTGTAGAGTTAAAGACGTAAAAATTATTGTCCATCTGGGTCAATGGTATGTTTGTAAAAGCTGTATTCAAGTCATTTACATCAATCGGGCTGATATCGTTGTTAATGCCTGCTTTACCAATACCAATATCACGAATGGTTTTCCACGTTTGTTTTGATTGCAGAGCGGAACCAAACTGCTTGGAATAGTACTCCAATTTAGCTATTTTAATTTTGCAATTAACGTCCTTTCTCGCTGCACGATATTTATTCTTTAAATCAGGTGTTTTGAAACGTTTCCACCTAGAATAGGCCAGGTCCCTTATCTGAATTAGCTGTTTAATGTGCGTAGTAAACCAAGGTTGTGTCCTCAAAGATCTAGTCCTAGTCTTAATGGGAACAGTTTCGTCATACAAACGAAGTACATTATTATCTAGAAAGGATAACTTATCATCAATATTAGGTAAATAGTAGATACTATTCCAATCAATTTGGGAAAAATTATCATAAAGCGAATTGAAATCTATGTTATGGAAGTCCCGGTATGAATAAGTTTTTTCCTCTGGTTGGATTTGAAAATTATATGTTAAAAAGATTAGGTCATGCTTTGAAAAACACGAGGCCGAGATTTGATCATAAAGAAGTACATTTTCCAAATTACTAATTACTGGGTAGGCAGTATGCGGCTGCGTCGGCAATTCGACTTAATAGCACGCTGCAATGGAGGAGCAGTGATTGTGGCCATAGCGCGATCTTGAAAAAGATAACAATACCACAAAATGTGGACTGTGCTCCCTCTTTGAGCCTCTTTGAGCGCCACTTTACCACTATGATACCATCCAGGGAGTCTTGGATGGGGGATACTCCGTGTAGTGGAGCTACCATAAATTTTTACACAGATGGATCGAGGCTGCACGAACAAGTGGGCTTTGGAGTCTATTCGGAAGAGCTTGGGTTGAGCCTGGCTCGTAGATTGCCAGATCATTGCAGTGTTTACCAGGCAGAGATGCTGGCAATAAAAGAAGTGGCTGACTGGTTGAGCTGCAATGTCTTGTCTACAACCGCAGTCAACATCTATACTGACAGTCAAGCCGCGGTCAAGTCCCTGGATTCAATGTTTCTGAAAACAAGATCTGCCCTTAACTGCCGCACGTCTTTAAATGAGATGGCCAAGCAGTTTAACATACGACTCATATGGGTCCCAGGGCACAGAGACATTCCAGGGAATTGCAAAGCCGATGAGCTTGCAAGACTAGGAACTACCTTACAGGTTCCAACAGAATTGGAATGTGTTGGTATGCCTCTAGAAACTTGCAAGCAAAACCTACGGCTTTGTTCTGCGACGGAGACTAATCAAAGATGGGCAAATGGATGGACGTGTGAGACAACACGACTGATTTGGCCTTCTCTTAATCAGGGGCGCACAAGTGAGCTGATATCGCTTCCAAGAGGAGAGATTTCGACGGTGGTTTCTATAATTACCGGACACTGTCTTATAGGGAAGCACGCAGAGCGGTTAAATGTGCCGTCGAATGACTTTTGCCGAAGTTGCATGGATGAAGAGGAGTTGGAAACTATCGAACACTTTATTTGCCATTGCCCGGCACTTTCTGGTCAGAGACTTGCTTCACTGGGATCTAGGGAGCTGTACGATCTTTCTGATTTGTTGGATGTCAAAATTCAACATCTAAGGAGTTTTATAAGAAGCTCAAAATGGTTTAACGACAGGGACTAGTAGGGAAACCTATTACGATCCCGTGGTATCACAATGGACCTCAGAGTCTACGTGTGTTGACGTAAAACGTCAGCAGCCACTTACAACCTAACCTAACCTAACCTACAAAATAAAAAAAATTTCATGAAGATATTGCATTTTATAAAAAAGTTACAACCATTCAAAGTTGGGCTACGCGCCTTAACTTGCTTATGTCTAGCAATAGTCTGCAATTACAGTGAAGTTTAAGGTGCTGTTACTTCATAACGCTGTTATTTTTTTTAATTCCAAATGCAATTATATATCGTTGGGATTGTTATCAATCAATTCTAGTAAAAATTCTTTAAAAAAAAACATACAAAAAATTGGATTTTGATAAGCTAAAATGTTAAAACCTTACAGTGTGCACCGACTCAAACCCATTTTTTGCACATTCATTAGCCAATTCATTTCCAGCGACTCCACTATGTCCAGGGACCCAGATTACCTTGACTGTGTGCTTACCAGACAAGGAAAAACAATAAAAATTAAAATTCGTTATTGATAAAATTCAATTTTGAATTTTTCAAAAAATTCAATTTTGAATTTTAAATAAAATTCTAAAGAATTTTATTTTAAACTCATAAAAGAAATAAAATTCTAAAAAAATTTATTTAAAATTCTTAAAAGAATTTTATTAATAAAAAAAAAAGAATTTTATTTTCATACAAATAAATATATTTCAAACAAGTAAATATTTTAATAATGTTCGAGTATTTCTATATATCAAGGTAACTTAATTAGCTAAATACATCCTCATATGATAATAAATTGCCACTATCTTCTAATTTAATTTAATTTAATTTAATAATTTACTTAGTTCAAACTTATAATGCAATAGTATTTTTTTTTTTAGTAATTTCCAAATTCTGATCCACTTATTTATAGAAAACCTCTTAAAAAATTCTCATATTTTAATGTAATTCTCTGATTCTGAAAGCTTTTTCGAACAGAAACTTTATAAAGAAATTTTGTACACTTTTCTAAAAATAGAATCTTTAATTTTATAGCAATTTTCTATAAAAAAAGTGTTTTTTGGGGCAGTTTTCAGATTCTGAAACATTTTTCATATAGAAAATTATTAGGTTCTTAGACATTTTTCTAATGAAACATTTTAAGACACTATTTCAACAGAAAATTTGAAGATTTAGAGATAAATTTTCTATAGAAAATTCTTACAAACAGATAAATGTTCAAATTCAGGTTAATTTTTTACGTTCCAAAAAATCTCACATCTAATATAGTTTTCTATAGAAAAGTTCATTGATCAATGATTTTTATAAAATTTTCCTATATAAAAATTCTCAGATTCTAAAAGATTAAAAAAAAATAATATTCTTAAAAATATTTCTTATATTTGAAAATATATTTCTCAAAGAGAAGCTCAGATTCTTAAACGTTTTTCCTATTGAAAAGTTATCCGATCCTGAGAAATCTTTTTTGCAGAAAGATTCTTGGGATTCTGAAACAGTATTTTTTAGGAAAAATTAACAGTTTCTGAGGGATTATTTTTTATAGATTTTTTTCTATAGAAGTTATAACCTTTAATATATTTTTCTTACACAAAAAATTTTAAAATCGTGGAAAATGTTTCAATAAAAAAACTCTTTTATTCAGAGTCAAATAAGCATTTAAATATTTTGTAAAGATAATGTCTGGAATTCTTAGACATTTTTCTATAAAATATATTTGAGATATTTGTTTTCCCTGAGAAAATTATGAAAATAGGTGTTAGATTCAGTTAGAAAATGTCCACGACTATAATGCCATTTAAGTTTTTTATATGCAATTTTTTTAATTCTGAAATATTTTATCTTAAGGATGTAAAAAATTTATTATGTAGAGACTAACTTTTGCATTCTATCTATGTTAACATTTATTGTAATATGGATTTATTAACTTCTTTTTAATCAAAATTTACCATTAATTAACATACATACTTAGTATTTAAAAATTCTAGTTTACCACATAAGTATAAACTAACAGTTATTACTTTGTTTTATTATTATTTGTTTTACAAAATGAAATTCAAACCAAAAATAAAAATCTTTAATTTTTTAGAATTTTATTTATATGAAAACAAAATTCTATTTTTTTTGAGAATTTTATTTTTGGAAATAATAAAATTCAAATAATTTTGAGAAATTTATTTAAACAAAAATTTTATTTCAAATACCTTATGAATTTTAAATAAAATTCGAATTTTTCCCTTGTCTGGTGCTTACTGATTCGATGAAGGGATCGTATACAATTTCTAACAATTTCCGATATTGATTCTAAGACCCGCAGGGCTGCAAGACTATCCACGAAATTGGTAATGCCGCAACGAATTAGGTCCCTTTTCATAATCATCTGCGCGGCTTTATCAACTGCAAGTACTTAAGCATGGAAAGCGCTCAACTTATCCGGTAGTTTCACTGAGATCCTGGTTTTGAGGCATTCAGAGTATGCTCCCGAACCAGTACATATCTCCGATCCGAACGTAAAGATTGAGATCGCATTCTCTTTTATAACAGAGTTTTCCGTCCAGTTTCCCCTTGTTGGTTTTTGGATTTCAAAGTTTTAATCAAAGTTTATCTGTGTTAAGGTATAGTCGGTTTTCTGTTCGTGGTCGAGTGTCCCAAAGAGCGTCCCTTAAGCATTTGTAACTCTCTTAACCTGAGAGCCGATGTTGCTGCCGTGCTCTTGACGAAGACATCCACAGGCGGAATGTTTATTTAAGGCCCCGTCGATAAGATAAGGCATGGTCGAAGGGGCGTAAAATGACACATGAGTTACATTCAAGTCAAATAGAAAAATAGCTGGTACCGTTTTAACCTTTGCAACATTTCCAATATAAGGGACACTCTAACATATAACATATATAAAATGACAATTTTATAATAGTTTATAACGGTGGTGCGCACGCACATACTAGTACATTTATGCTTGTGTGGGTAGTAGCAAGCGAAAAGTCAACAAATTTGCTCAAGCAACATAATTTTATAGTGTACGTGTGTCGACAGCGCACAACAGCATTTTTTATCCTATTCCAGCGGGAATAGGAATTACAAAAGTGCCCATCACTGGTTTATAATCTTCGCTATGATTAGCGAAGATAATAATGTTATCGCTTCAATCATATTATAATAAAGTTATCAATCATACTATGACCCCTTCCATTATGGTTGTCGCAATCATGTTTCATCTCTGTGTGTACATGTATGTACTAGATTAGGCATAGCCGTATTTAATACTCTTGTTTTCTTTCCAGTAATATTTTTCAGGATCTTCATTACCCAGCTTAAAAACCGCATAACAACCCACGTTGTGCTTTAATATACAACATTTTTTTTTGCAGTTGAATTTCGACATTCTTACATACAAATGTGCTGTATTTGCTGTACATTTTCTTATGTATATTGAGAGTTTTTATCATTTTGCTCAATCGTCAAGTAATACATTTGATTTCATTTTTATGGCAGACACAACATCAAGAACATTTTTTTTCAGTTGTTGTATTCTTAACAAAAACAAACCATTAAAGTTGAATGCCATCACATTTCAAGAAATGTTATATGAAAGAATTCACGAGCATGTAGACGGACAGACAGACATACATTCACCCAAACTGAAATGGAAAAGCAAATCTTACGTCGATTTAACTGGATGATGTTTGTCGTCCACAGACCTCAAGAAAAACAAAAAATATAAATAAACTCTATTTTGGATATATGAAATTTTGTTTTTGTTCTTGTTAGTCGATGAATTTTGCACATTGACTACTTAGATGAGTCAATGTTAAATAAACACGAAAAAGAAAAAGATGAAAACATATGCTAAACTAGTTTTAAATCGAAAATAAAACAAATGTTTAACATTCAAGATACCCTACCTTCAAGTGTTAATATTAAATTAAACAGATAATGTTTGCAACGAGAAAAAAGTACTAGCATGGATGGCTCAAATATATTACCTGAGACATGGGAGTAACAATTTTTCTTCAACTTTCGATTTCACTTGACCTAGGTTGGGTTAGTGAGGGTGACTTCAATCCTAGAAACAAAAAGTTTTGGGAATGACATCCATAGAGACCAATGTTTGGCCCATTATGATTCCTGTTACTGTTTCGCTTTCTTTTCCTTATTCAATTTTGTGCTACCCCAAAAACGCATATTTACGTTTCCCACTTTGACGTATTAGATTTAACGTTATTTATTTTACATAAATTTTCCTTATATTAGTAAAATTAAAATTAGTTGAAGAAAATTGGTAGACTTTAATTTATTAAGGTGTGCACTTAGTTATACACTGAAAGAATTATTGTTCATAATATCTATGAACAAATTTCATAAAACAAAATTCATTAATCTATGAAAAAATTCATTGGCTGAATGAATTTTGAATGAATATTCATTAGTATTGTGATATATTTCATAAAATTTTATTCATAGATTTTGTTAAATTCATAGAAAAAAATAATAGAATTAATGAATGTCATTCATAGAAAAAAAATGTCTTCAATATGCCTTCTAATTTTTTTAATAATTAAAATAATGTTACAATAATTGAAATAGTTGAATAAATATATTAAAAAAATATTAAAAAAAAACATTACAAAAATCATTGCTGCCCTTGTCGGGTCTCGAACCCAAGACCTACCGGTTGTGGCGGTTATTGTCGACGCCTTAACAATTAGCGCCACCAAAGGAGGAATATCTCGCCAACTAACACATAGTATTTTAACATTCGCTAATTTTTTTTTTGTTTCAGTGGGGGACTTTGAGAGCACCTTCCCATAGCGATAAATATACAAAAATGTTTCATTTATTTAACAAAAATACAAAAAAACATCCCGTGTAAAAATAGATTAGATCTTATTTGATTTGGTTATATCTACTCATATATGATCATGTCAGATAAGATATAATTATATCTTAAATGACCAAAATCGAGATCTAATTATATCTCGGATTTGGTCAACATTGGCACAAATTTGACATTTTATTATATCTGATGCAATTATATATTATCAGATCAAATCAGATCTTGTAAGATCCAATCGATTTTTACATGGGATGTAAAAAAGTGTATTTTTTTAGATGTTGGTTCAGTTCTTCAATGGGGAACTTTTTTCCCCCTGGCCCAATTTTGCCCATTCACGAACTTAACCTGCCTATAAACATGAGACATTAGACTGGCATTTTTTTTCTCAACTTTCGATTTTCCCAAGTGTCCGGGCAAATTTTTATTGTTCTAGGTCTAAAACTTATGTGGTACAAATTTGAGGTCAATCGGATTAAATTAACCCGTGGCGCCCGGCGGTCAAAGTTTTGGATTTTTGAAAAATTTAAAAAAAAAAAAAATAAAAAATTAAAATTTTTTTCGACACATCATATTTGTTAATTTTGATGCGGTGAGCACGAATATCAAATAAAAATTAAAATCGGTCGAACGGTTTTCGAGATAACGCCATTTGAAATTTGCAAAAAATGGCGGTTTTTTCCTACGTTAAAGAAATTTTTTAAAAAACATCACAATTTTTTTTCCCTCGGCTATTTCATAGAGCTTAAGACAATCTTTCATTTAAATCTAATTTGAGTCAAATCCGATCATTTTATCCTGTGGCGCCCTTTGGTCAAAGTTTTGGATTTTTTAAAAATTAAAAAAAAAAAATGTTTTTGATGCATTATTTTAATTAATTTTGGCATGCTGAACACGAATGTCATAAAATTTCTTGAATCGGTCTAACGGTTTTCAAGATATCCCCATTTGAAATTTTCCAAAAAATGCCCAAAGATAATGCTTAATGCTTAAGATAATCTTTCATTTAAATCTTATTTGAGCCAAATCCAATCATTTTATCCCGTAGCGCCCTTCGGTCAAAGTTTTGGATTTTTGAAAAATGTCCACCAAAAAAAAATTAGATTTTTTAAAAATTAAAAAAAAAATGTTTTTGATACATTATTTTAATTAATTTTGGCATGCTAAAAACGAATGTCATAAAATTTCTTGAATCGGTCTAACGGTTTTCGAGATATTCCCATTTGAAATTTTCCAAAAAATGCCCAAAATGGCGGTTTTTTCCTACGTTCAAGAAATTTGTTAAAAAACATCACCATTTTTTTCCCTCGGCCATTTCATAGAGCTTAAATCTTTCATTTAAATCTAATTTGAGCCAAATCCTATCATTTTATCCCATGGCACCCTTCGGTCAAAGTTTTGGATTTTTAAAAAATTTCCACCAAAAAAAATTAGATTTTTTAAGGAGTCTATTTTGTTATCTACAGACAGACGGACGGACGGACAGACGGACATTCACAGAATGTCTTAGAATCGATAATAGATCAATAATTTATATACTTTATGGGGTCCCCGACCGATATTTCGATGCGTTACAAACGGAATGACAAAGTGAGTATACCCCCATACTGTGATTGGAGGGTATAATAAATGAAATTGAAATAATAAAATAAATAGAAAAAAATTGCATAACAATTTTTTTTTCAATGCCTATGAACTTTTTCATAGGTTTCTGGTTTCTATGAATATGTTTCATAGATTCTATGAAGGGCATCATTGGCTGACTTCTAATGATTTTTTTCATAGAATCAATGTACGTTTTCATAGCCGTAATGAACAAAATTCTTTCAGTGTAGGTCAGTTATTTTTTTCAGGTTTTGAATACAAAAAGTAATGCTGAGTCGATTAGTATTATTGAAGATTCGCCTGAAGTTACAAACATCAGCAAGAACTCATCATTCTGTATTCCTCATAGTGGTGTAGTGTATGCAATTGTGCCAAAAATTAAACTCTTGTCTTACATTTCCAACTAGAAATGGACGCGTGAGTGGATTTTGACTCACACTCACTCACGCAAACAATAATAGAATCACTCACTTTTCCCTCACGAACAATTTTCACGCTCACTCAATATTCCCGGCAGAAAAAGAAACATTGCTAAAAAATATTGTTTTTGCAAGATATGAAAACAATACACAAAAATCCTTTATGAAAAAAGCAAATAAAATTAAAATCATTCACAATCACGGGTGATTCACGTGTACATCTCTATTTCCAACACACATACACGTGTGGTCTAAAAATAGATACACAAAATGGAATATGAAACCATTTCAGATCATCGACCATAAAAATGGGGATGAAATTTCAACACACACACCTTCACATAATCGAAACCAGAGCACAAATATAACAATGGGAAAAATGAGTTCAAAAGTCACAACATTCCATAGCTAAAACTAAAACCATATTCTTTCTCATCATCAAAAACCATTATGGCCATTGAAAAATCAAAGCAAGATGGTTGTTTGTTGAGATGACTTTTTTTGTACATCGTTGTTTGCATTCACTACAAAAATAACAACAACTGACCAGTTTTTTTCTGTGTTTTTGTATCCCCCATTGTATCTTCTAGGTAAGCATATCGGTAATAAAGTGGTTGATCCGGTTTATTTCGATACACTCATCTAGACGTGTGAATTCTTTTCTTTGTGGTGACTTTCGTATGTGTGTTTTGTAGTTTTCAACTTTGCATAGGTGTATTATATGTAATAGGTTCTTTTGGTGGTTTTTTGGTCAGAATTAAAAAAAAGTAAAAAAGTTGAATTCGGCCTTGCCGAATCTATAATACCCTCCACAATGTAAAATAGATAATTGCAAAAAATTTTATTTTAAAAAAGTGAAAAAAATTTTTTAAAAATATTGTTAAAAAAATTGGCTAAAAAAATAAATTTGTGAAAAGATTTTTTGAAGAAATATATGGGGCATTCCATGTCAAATCGGACACATAATAATAATTAATGAATATTTTTTTTTTTTAGATTTTCCCAATTTGTTGACAGTTTTTAGTACCCTTCGAAAACTCCTTCGTGGTAAATTTTCAGATTTTTTTGATGACCCGTTCAAAAGATATCGAATTTTTAAAGATTGGTGGTTTGTTCCTTTACTCAAATTTCTTTTACTCCTAACTTCTTCAATAATGGTCCAAATCTCAAATTTTTTTTTAAAAATTTTTGTTTTTTTACGTACTTTGATTTTTTTTAAATTTTTTTGTGTAAAACTTCTATCAATTCTAAAAATTTTTTGCCCAGTAAGATCGTGGGATAAGGATTATTGCTATTTTTTAAAAATTTTTTAAAAAATTTTATTGTATTTTATTTTCAAATCTTAAAATCATTTCACTGCTCCAATGGTGCGTCATAGAGGGGGTCATTTCCAAGACTGACCCCCATTAATTTTTACATCTAAACTTTTCTTCGGAACAAACTATTACCCTATCTCCAATTTCTAAGGGGGCTCCCACACAAAATTAAATTTTTTAAAATTTGCTCCAACCGCTCTAACTGCGATATGAGTGCCCTTAGAGCAATAAAATGAATGACCGACCTACAATATTTTTTTAGTCCAAACATTTTCTCTGAACGCACCTACCCACTATCTTTAACTATTGAGGCGGTCCCCATACAATTTTTTTTATTTTTTGTAAATTTGTTTTATTTAATCAGCTTCTACTGGTCCAATGGTGCGTCCGAGAGGTGTCATTAGTGAGACCGACCCCCATTTATTTTTACACTCCAACATTTTTGTTAAACATACTAACGCCCTATCTCCATTCAATTTTATGTAAAAAATTTTAAGTTTTCGATTTATGCAGGTTTCCAAAAAATTTAAAAGGGTTAAAGTATTGAAAAATGCGTTTAGAAAATGTATTTATATCCAAATTGATTTATTTTTTGTAAAAAAAGTTCGAATGGTTAAATTCAGATAAATACTGTCAAAGATATGACTCCTACACTCAAAATATTTGGTAGGCAAAAAAAAATTAAAAACATTTTTAAAACAAGTGATAAAACATTTGAAAACCGTCCTAGTAATTGTTCATTTGTTTTAACAAACATTTATTTTTTTACTGTTAATAAAATGTTCTAAAATAAATAACATTGAACATTAAAAAATAACGTCACTTTCATTTTTTTACCATCAAGTTCGAAAAAAATAACCAACGAAACATTAAAAATTAATGATTGTTGTGTTATTTTTACTAACAAATTAAAAAAAAAATACCTACGAAAACATTAAAAACTAGCGAAAAATTGGTTATTTTTTAAATTTTTCTATTGAATTTTATTCTAAAAATTTTTAATAAAATTTTTGGGAAATCGATCCCGCAATCAACTACATTCTGGCCAGACACTATACCCATCGTGCCAAACAGGGTTTGTTTTGCTACTGGCAGTAGTCAAAAATTGCATAGAATATAATAATTTTCTAGTATTACTACAGAAAATATTAGAATACTAAAGCAATTTTGTTAAATTGCTAATTTATAAATTCAAACTTGAACATATTTTCAAAATGAATATATTCAAATTTTAAAATTTCTGAAGAAAATATTTTAGCAAATTTAAAAATTTGAAAATGAAAAAAAAACTGGTGACAGCAAATTTAAAAATTTTAAAATTAAAAAAAAAAACTGGCCACAGCAAATTTTAAAATTTTAAAATTACAATTTTAGCAAATTTCAAAACATTTAAAATGCTAAAATTGTAAATTTCAAATTCCGAAAATTGCAATTTGGTAAATTTGAAAATATTTAACATGCTTGTTTAGAAAACTTAAAAACTGAATATATTACAATTTGAAAACAATACAAATTGAATACACCATACATACGTATGTGTGTATGGAAAAAAAAAATGATGAACGATATTTATTAAACGAATACATAAATATTAAAAGATAAAAATGTTACACGGTTTTTGTGGAGACTTCTAGAATACATTTTCTAAATTATTTTTGCCTCCTAAACATAAATCTGTCATCAGAAAAAGTTGTATCGCCTTCTCGACACATAGGCATTTTAGTTTTTTGTGGACCAATACCTCAAAACCAACAATTCTTTTAGTATTGGAAAAATGTATATTAAATTTTTATATGAGGGTTTCTGCGTCAACCGAGTCACCCCTCTCTCCAAAATTGGTATGAGTTTAAAATTGTTTAAAAAAATTTAAAATTACTTAAAAATATTTACTTTTGAATGCCGAGTGACGCCTTTTAAATTTCTATTGGCTGATCCAATGTGGCGCCCAATTTGTTAAAAATATTACAGATTCGCTTAAAACTCTTTATATATGGGTTCTTGTGGTCGCTTAAAAAGAACTTGCAGTTGGATTTTTAAAATTCAAAATGGCGGACCCAACATGGCGACCAATATTTTTAAAAATAAACCGATTTGCTTGAAATATTGTATGCACTGGTTTTTTTGGGTCGCTAAAGAAGAATCTGAAGTTAGATTTTCTAAGTTCAAAATGGCGGATCCAACATGGCGATACTTTTTAAAAATAATTGACTTAAAACTTTTTACGCATTTTGGGTTGCTAAATTAGAATCTGAAGTAGAATTTCCCAAATTTAAAATGACGGATCCAACATGGCGACCATTTTTTTTATGTAACCTGATTTGCTTGAAATTTTTCATAAACGAGTTTGGTGCATTTTTCAACACGTGACTACAATATCATATAATTATTCTTTATTCGGCCAAAAATGTGGCAGAATATTCGCCTCGGCTCCGAATATTAGGTCGGATCAGGGGCGTACCCAGGATTTTATTTCGGTAGGGGCCCAAAATTTTTTGTCAATTTTTTTTTTACAAAAAATTTTCATAACAGCACATGTTTTAGAATTTGTCATTATCTTTTCCTTGAACTGAATCACAGAGTAAAGAAGAATAAGAGATATTACGGATGAAACCGCACTTCTTTTGTTAATTTTTTTTGCCGTGAACTCCGATTATCTCTGGCTAGAACCCAGAATACTTACAAAAAGAAATTGAAAAAAAGAGAAACCCCAAATACCTTTCAAAAGGAAATCGAAGAAAAAAGTGAAACCCTAAATACATTTCAAAAGGAAATAAAGAAAAAAAAAAAAAAAACAAATGCATTTAAAAGGAAAATGAAAAGAAAACAAAACAATTTATCTATTCTATTATCTAAAAGAGCCCGCCTTGAGATAATCGTAGTTCTCAATTTGGGTTCACGAAGTTTTCACTAATCGTACCTCTGTTCCTTTCTTTACTCTATGACTGAATGTAACCATAGAGTAAAAATAGTAAGAGGCTTAATGGGAAAAAGTATTGTGAAAACCTTGTTATGAACTCCGATTATCTCAAGGAAGAAAACTTTTTTTCTTTAGTTCCTTTTGAATGTATTCGTTTACACAGCTCTACAAATCTAAGGTTTGTAGCTGCGTTTTGAATTATTGAAACTAAAAGGTATAGTATTTGATGCACTGAATCCAAATCTGCAACCCAAATTTTTCTATCACATCTAGATTTTGTGTAAATCGCGGTTAAAATGTTGAAAAACTGCTTTTTTGGCCCTTTTTAAAAAGGAATAAAATAAGAACGCGACATGCTATTGACTTCGTTTTAAGTTTATCGTATAATTTGGAATTTAATCTTTAAGATAGGATAATATTATTTGGAAATTTAATTTTCCAACATGGTAAAAAAATCATAAACAAAAAACTCCATTTTGAAAATATATGTATATTGTTTAACGCAAAGTAATTTTTTAATAAACATATGAAAACCAACAAACAAAGTTTTATTTAAATTCAGGTAATGAAAAAATATTATGTATATTAGGCGTCCCGAAAATTAGAAACTTTTGAATTTTGTGTCGGAATACTTGCCTAACGCCACTAAAGAGCTGATTGTGGGAGAATTTACGTAGTGGAACTGCAGTTGGCAAGAAGCGGTCCAAGTTGGAAAAATATCGTTTTTATACCCTCCAACCACAGTATGGGGGTATACTCACTTTGTCATTCCGTGTGTAACGCATCGAAATATCGGTCTAGGATCCCATAAAGTATATATATTATTGATCAGTGATCCATTCTAAGACATTCTAGCGATGTCCGTCTGTCCGTCTGTCCGTCCGTCCGTCCGTCCGTCCGTCTATGGAAGACACGATACAGTCCAAAGTAAAAGCGCTAGACTCCTGAAATTTGGCACGAAGATGTCTCATGGTATTGGGCTGGTTAAGTTCGAACATGGGCAAAATCGGTTCAGGGGGAAAAAAGTTCCCCTCTTAATAACTAAAAAAAACTCTAAAAAAAGCAATTTTTTAAAGGTTTTTTGTACTTTTGCTTAGCAAACGAAACATTGTTATGTCAAAAGAAGTTCATAGTCTTGCAGTTGGATCCAGGGAGGTTGTGTCCAACCAACTTTACCCCCCCCCCCCAAAAAAAAAGACGCCCCTGTTTTTTTTTACGTGTTGGAGGGTATAAAAGATTCGGCACAGCCGAATTTAACACTCTCACTTGTTTGATATAAATTTATGTTCAAAGTTTTTGACCAAATGGGCTCAAAAATTGGGAAATTTGGCGTACTTTTTGGTATCCGTCTTGGGATTTTGCGTCTTCCGATGCTGATGTTAAACACAAAAATTATTTATATTACCAAATTCTTCTTTAAGAATTGAATATGTTAATCATATTAAAATATATAAAAAAATGTCTTTTAGACATCGTGATTTAATATCGACTAAACTGTTTCTGAACATTTCTTCAAAATTTTTGTCCAAATATTTGTCTATAATTTTATACTTTCAACATTTTTAAATTTTTGTCAACAAACGCAAATAGTTCGTTATTACATTTTAAAAATATTTGTTTACGAAAAAGTCACATCGTGATTTAATATCGACTAAACTGTTTCTGAACATTTCTTCAAAATTTTTGTCCAAATATTTGTCTATAATTTTATACTTTCAACATTTTTAAATTTTTGTCAACAAACGCAAATAGTTCGTTATTACATTTTAAAAATATTTGTTTACGAAAAAGTCACAGTTGGTAGAAAGAAATTTTTCCTCTTGTCCTATTTTGTCCCTTTGCTTATTGAGTAATTAAATTTTAACTATTTACTAAATTGAAATACATTGCCATTGTAATTTATAAAACAATATAAATTGAAAAAATTTGACTGCCAATTAATTTGTAATAAAAACTTAATTAACCATTCCATTCTAAGGTATCTGCTTATATAATTAGAAAGCCATCCACCAAATCTATTTAAATCGGATATCCCTATTAATATTATAAATCTGATTGTTGGTTTGTCTGTCTGTCTTTCTGTCTGTCTGTCTGTCTGTTCCGCAATAAGTAAAGAACGGCTCAACCGATTTTCATGAAATTTTCACCACAGATAGTACTAACCGAGGCGGGAACTATAGGCCATAAGAGACCGCGATCGGACAAAGGGGCGTAAAATGCCACGCCCCTTTGTACCATGCTGAAGCTATATCTGCCTGTCCGGCAATAACAGAAAAACGGCTTAACCGATTTTCATGAAATTTTCACCCCAGATGGTATTAACCGAGGCGGGAACTATAGGCCATAAGCGACCGCGATCGGACAAAGGGGCGTAAAATGCCACGCCCCTTTGTACCATGCTGAAGCTATATCTGCATGTTCCGCAATAAGTAAAGAACGGCTTAACCCATTTTCATGAAATTTTCACCACAGATAGTACTAACCGAGGCGGAAACTATAGGCCGTAAGCGACAGCGATCGGATAAAGGGGCGTAACATGCCACGCCCCTTTGTACCATGCTGAAGCTATATCTGCCGGTCCCGCAATAAGTAAAGAACGGCTTAACCCATTTTAATGAAATTTTCACCACAGATAGTACTAACCGAGGCGGGAGCTAGAGGCCATAAGCAACCGCGATCGGACAAAGGGGCGTAAAATGCCACGCCCCTTTGTACCATGTTAAAGCTATATCTGCCTGTCCGGCAACAACGGAAAAACGGCTAAGTCGATTTTCATGAAATTTTCACCAGAGATAGAAAAATCCGCGATCGGAAAAAATGGGGGTAAAATGCCACGCCCCTTTGTACCATGCTGAAGCTATATCTGCCGGTCCCGCAATAAGTAAAGAACGGCTTAACCCATTTTCATGAAATTTTCACCACAGATAGTACTAACCGAGGCCGGAACTATAGGCCATAAGCGACCGCGATCGCACAAAGGGGCGTAAGATGCCACGCCCCTTTGTACCATGTTAAAGCTATATCTGCCTGTCCGACAACAACAGAAAAACGGCTGAATCGATTTTCATGAAATTTTCACCAGAGATAGAAAAATCCGCGATCGGAAAAAATGGGGGTAAAATGCCACGCCCCTTTGTACTATACAGAACTATGTCTGCCTGTTCCGCAATCACTGAAAAGCGATTTTACCGATTTCACTGAAATTTTTACCACAGATAATACTAAGCGAGGCGGAAACTATGAGCCACAATAGAGGGCGATGGAAACAAGGGGCGTAAAATGTCACGCCCCTTTTTATTACACTGCAAGTTATTTCTTGCTTTTCAAAAAAGAAGGCGTAAAATGGCACGCCCCTTTGTATTACATTGAACGTTATTTCTTCCCGTTCCGTAATCACGCATAAACGGCTGAACCGATTTTAGTGAAATTTTTACAAATGATAGTACTAACCGAAGAGAAAACTATAGATTATAAATAGAGCGCGTTTGCACAAAGAGGCGGAAAATGTCACGCCTCTTTGACACGAACGTTTTTCGGAATGTTCCGTAATCATGCTTAAACGACTATACCGATTTAAATAAAAAATAATATAGCACGCCACTTTTTATTTTATTAGATTAGGTCTGTTCCTTAATAACGCTTAAACTACTAAGCCGATTTTAACAAAACATTTTCCAAAGACAGTACTAACAGAGGCGGGAACTTTAGTCTGTATCAACTGCAACGTCTTTTGCAATGTACTGAAAGTTTATTCTGCCTTTACGTAATCACGCTTAAACGGCGAACCCGATGTTATTATAATTTTTACCACAGCTATTTAGTACTTATCACCACATAAAGTTCTAACCGAGGAGGAAACTGTAGGTTCCTTTTAAAAGCCATTAAAGAAATCATTAATAAATATTAAAGAAATACATTAATATTAGGATTGTTCCCATGACGGAGGACCACATACATACCATGTTCCCCACGCTGAGAAAAATCGAAAAAATCGACCAAACCTCAAGTCACGAAGCAGTAATTAAACTGACTAATAAATAACTCATTGATTATATATGTTTTTCAACCCGGGCAACGCCGGGTGCAAAACAGCTAGTACTTTAATAATGTTTCGTTTTTCATTATATTTCCATATTTTTTGTTATTTATTAATGCATTTTATTTAAAAAAACTTTGTTCGTTGGTATGTTTTTTTATGTCAATTTGAAAACACTTTGTTATTAAAAACAATAAAATATGTCTAAAAAGGTGTTATTAAAAAAATATTTTTTTTACCATTTTTAAAATTAAAATTTCAGAATATTTTTACTTTATTTTGAAGATAAAATTCCAAACTTTATAATGAGCTTAATATAAAGTCGTTCGTATGTCGCGTTCATATTTTATTGGCTTCCAAAAATGGTCAAAAATGCACTTTTTTGCCCCTTTAACCGCGAATAACTCAAAATCCTGATGTGATGGAAAAAATTGGGTTGCAGATTTGGAATCAGCGCACCAAATACTACCTAATTCAGTTATCAGAACCCAATACGCATTTTCTTGTAGAGCGGTGTTATTTATCTTTTTTTCTTCGGTTGCTTTTGAATGTATTCGTTTATTTTTTGTTTTTCTTCGGTTCCTTTTGAATGTATTCGTTTTTTCTTCAATTCCTTTTGAATGTATTCGTTCTTTTTCCTTTTTTCTTCGATTTCCTTTTGTGCGTATTCTGGTTTTCTCTCCCGAGATAATCAGAGTCATAGAGTAAAGAACAGTAAGAGGCTTAATGGGAAAAAGTATTGTGAAAACCTTGTTATGAACTCCGATTATCTCAAGGAAGAAAACTTTTTTTCTTCAGTTCCTTTTGAATGTATTCGTTTATTTATCTTTTTTTCTTCGGTTCCTTTTGAATGTATTCGTTTATTTTTTGTTTTTTCTTCGGTTCCTTTTGAATGTATTCGTTTTTTTCTTCAATTCCTTTTGAATGTATTCGTTCTTTTTCCTTTTTTCTTCGATTTCCTTTTGTGTGTATTCTGGTTTTCACTCCCGATATAATCAGAGTTTACGGCTAAAAATCAAATTTCGAAAAGGAAAGGTTTTTCACCCATTAATCCTCTTACTATTTTTACTCTATGATGTAACACAATCAGATTCTTAATTTTTTTGTAAGTTTAAAACTGTTGGGGAAAAAATTAAAATTTTTTAATATTTTAAAATTGTTTGAGAGACTTAAATATTTTTTTAATGTGTGAATTGTATCAGATGCTGATACATTTTTCCAATGAAGATTATCAGAATCTGAATTTTTTTTCAAAGAAAAGTCTAAGATTCTATGACAATTTCCAGTTAAGACAGTTTTTGTTATAGAAAAAGTGAAAGACTCTAAATCATATTTCCAATGAAAAACGTTTCTCGGGAAAAAGTCACTTTAGAAAATGATTCTATAAATATATTCATAAAATACTTTTCTAAAAGAAAAGACTCCGATTGTAAGACATTTTCCCCGAATATGAGATATTTCTAGTCTAGCACATTTTCTTAGATTCTGAAACATTCTACACAAAAAGTTTTAGATTCTGAGAAAATCTTCGCCTTTTCTTTAAGAAAAATTATTCAGATTCTGAGACCTTTTTAAAAAGAAAACAGTATACAAAAAGTCTTAGATTCTAAAACATTTTTCCTAAAGAAAAACTCTCGGATTCTGAGAAAATTTTCCTATAGAAAAAGTCTAATATTCTTAGACATTTTTCCTATAGAAAATGTTTCTAATTCTGAGATAATTTTCCTATAGAAAGTCTCAGATTCTTATAAAAAAGTCTCAGATTCTTCGACATTTTTCCTATAGAAAATGTCTCAGATTCTCAAACATTTTTTCTACAGAAAATTTCTTAGATTCTGAGGCAGTTTTCCAATCGAAAAAGTCTCAGATGCTGAAACACTTTTCCTATAGACAAAGTTTCAAATACTTAGACATTTTCTTATAGAACAAGTCTCAGATTCTCAGACATTTTGCCAATAGGAAATTGTCAGATTCTGAAATATTTTTAATATAGAAAAAGACTCAGATTCTGAGACATTTTTCATAAAGAGAAAGTCTCAGATTCTGAATTATTTTTCCCATAGAAAAAGATATTTTTACAATAGAAAAGACTCAGATTTTTAGCGTTTTTCTACACAAAAAGTCCCACCTTGTGTCTCTGAAACATTTTTTTTAAAACATTTTTCATATAGAAAAGCCTCAGATTCTTAGATTTTTTTATAGAAAAAATCTCAGATTTTGAGACATTTTTCAGATTCAGAGACATTATTCCTATAGAAAGTTCTCAGATTCTGAAACATTTTTCATGTAGAAAAGCCTCAGATTCTGAGAATTTTTTATAGAAATAGTCTCAGATTCTGAGACATTTTTCCTTAAGAAAATGTCATAGATTCTGAGAAAAAGGCTAATATTTAAAGACTTTATTCCTATAAAAAAGTCTTAGATTCTCAGACATTTTTCTTATAGAAAGTTTTAGATTCTGAGACATTTTTTTTAGAAGAGTGTAAGATTTCTGTATACGCCATTGGGTCGGATCATTTACGGCCTTGTTGGATCCACCATCTTGAACTTAGAAAATCTAACTTCAGATTCTTCTTTAGCGACCCCAAAACCCCGAGCATATAAAGTTTCAAGCAAATCGGTTTATTTTTTAAAAATATTGGTCCCCATGTTGAGTCCGCCATATTGAATTTTAAAAATCCAACTGCAGGTTCTTCTTAAGCGACCCCAAGAACCCATATATAAAACGTTTTAAGCGAATCTGTAATATTTTTAAAAAATTGGGCGCCATATTGGATCAGCCATATAGAAATTCAAAAGGCGTCACTCGGCATTTAAAAGTAAATATTTTTAACTAATTTTAACATTTTTTAAAAATTTTAAACTCATGCCAATTTTTAACATACATTTTTCCAATACTAAAAGAATTGTTGGTTTTGAGGTATTGGTCCACAAAAAACTAAAATGCCTATGTGTCGAGAAGGCGATACAACTTTTTCTGATGACAGATTTATGTTTAGGAGGCAAAAATAATTTAGAAAATGTATTCTAGAAGTCTCCACAAAAACCGTGTAACATTTTTATCTTTTAATATTTATGTATTCGTTTAATAAATATCGTTCATCATTTTTTTTTTCCATACACACATACGTATGTATGGTGTATTCAATTTGTATTGTTTTCAAATTGTAATATATTCAGTTTTTAAGTTTTCTAAACAAGCATGTTAAATATTTTCAAATTTACCAAATTGCAATTTTCGGAATTTGAAATTTACAATTTTAGCATTTTAAATGTTTTGAAATTTGCTAAAATTGTAATTTTAAAATTTTAAAATTTGCTGTGGCCAGTTTTTTTTTTTAATTTTAAAATTTTTAAATTTGCTGTCACCAGTTTTTTTTTTCATTTTAAAATTTTTAAATTTGCTAAAATATTTTCTTCAGAAATTTTAAAATTTGAATATATTCATTTTGAAAATATGTTCAAGTTTGAATTTATAAATTAGCAATTTAACAAAATTGCTTTAGCTTCTAATTTTTAAATTAGTAATAAAGAAAAATATTGAAGGCGTGAAATATTTGTAGTATTATATTGTTTAAAAAATTTTTTGTGTATGCTAATTGTAAACCCTGGTGCCAAAGTCACTTAATACAAACATGTTTTTATATTTCTATAAATATTTTTTTGAATTTTATTGACTTTTCATTAAAAAAAGTCAACAATTTTAAAAAAATTAACGTACACAAATCATTAAAAATGAAAAAAGAATCACTTATTTTTACTTACAGAACAAAGATGAATGACTTTTAAAATTAAATGCTAATGAAAGTGTTTATTTTTTATGTTGTTATTTTTGAAACAAAGAACAGAAATAGTCATTTAGAAAAACATTGAACAAATGTCGATTTATTTTTAAATTTTAAAAACTAAAAATGGATACGTTTAATTAGCTTTTTAGAGAATGCATTCTATTAATATTAAGAAAATTAAAAGAACTAAGGTCAGAAAATTATTTTTTTTCTAAATTCTTTGGTGGAATTCATGAAATACTATGTATCGCAAGTTCAATTATTTTTTCGTTCTATTTTGCCCCAATTTCGTTCTGATAAACTTTTCAATTTTTTTTTCCTAACCTCACAAAAAACTGGGCTCCTATTTAAGGCCCACCTTATGGGATCCCAGATCAATATCCCAGATCAATTACAAACAGAATGGCCAACTTATATAAACCCTCTACCAGTGATTCTTAGTGGAGGGCAGTGTTGCCATATATCAAGATTTCCCTTTTTTTGCAAGTTTTTTGAAATGCTAAAAATATTTCAAGATTTTTTCTAAAAAAAACAAGTTTTTTGGAAAATAATGAAGTTTTTTCAAGTTTTTCTTAATTAGTTTAAAAATACAAAAAGCATAATTTTTTTTTTGTAAGTACCCGAAAAATTGGTCCTAGACCAACCTTTTAGTATACCGACCGATTCAGAATCACTATTTGAGTTGACTTATCGTGTCCGTCCTTCAGTCTATGTAAACGGTTTCAATTCAATACGGCTTTATTATATGAAAATATGATATATTCGATTCAAATTTTGTTTTTAGCTTGGTAACCTCTTAAAATCCATTTCAAATCAGACCATTATTTTACTTGGTCGCCATATGAAAATTCAACCCGATATTCACTTAAAATAGTTGGTAGCGTGCTAGCCTATGAAACAGGGCGTCGTGGGTTCGATTCCCACTAAACCGTTGGTGGATTTAAAAAAACTGATAATTGGATCAAAATTATTATTACTATTATATATTAAGAGCGCTCAGAAAAAGGGACCATTTTGAACGGGGAAAAAGTCATATTATTATTTTTTCTGAACGTCTTAGGACTCTTTTAGCTATTCCAAACGAACGCTGGGTTGTTTTTAAATTTTTTTTTTACACTAGATATAAAAATTGAATTGAAAATACATAAATTTGCATTTATTTTTAATTATCTCAATACTTTTGTAAAAAAAAAGATTTTTTTCAGAAATAAAAAGATTTTTCAAAAAAATATATGGCAACACTGGTGGAGGGTAAAAAAATGTGTACCTATCTTATTTGATGTGTGCGCTTACATATTGCACATTTCCTCTGGTTTTGAGCAGTTAACTGCTTATAATATTCATATGGACTTTATTTAAAAAAAATCCATCATTTTATCTTTTTTATGTTTTGTTCCGTAATAATTATTGTTACGGTTATTAAAAACACGACTGTTTAAATTTTCAGAGGCTTTTGTTAATATATCAATGTATTTTGACCATATTATGCGATTTTTAGTTTTACGTGCTATTCAAAAAAAAAATTATACAAATTTCGTTTCTTTTTTTCACTTTAACGATGTGAAAATCAGTATACAATCCATTAGGGCGTTTACCAAAAAAAACTTAAGCTGCCAACAATCACGTTTCGCGTTAAGTTTTTACCACAGTCGTAAAAACAAAAAAATATTTTTGTACATACAACTCGTATGGCATTAAATCATTTTGTAGTCATTAAAACCAGTTTAAGTATTTTTTTTTGCTAGAGACACCAGAAATACATGAACAAATTAAATGAATACAAAAATAAAAATGTATTTAATAATATTCAAAAAAGAGTCGTCTGTGCATGCAAAACAATTCCCCTAATCTTAGCAAAAAGAAAACAGCATCTTTACCAAAATAAAAGCGCCAAGTTATCATCTTACAATCACGCCCGAAATCTTAAATATTCAAATGTTCTTTTGTTTTATTGCTTAAAATTACATACTTGTATGTACATTGCTCACATAATTTTGGTCCATTTTATTGTTCATATTCATACAAAAGTACACATACGAATAGGTGAAGTTGCCAGAAATTTGTGTTTCCTTGCACTATGTAGTTTTGTGAATAAATCACACCAAAAATTTCGCGACCCAGTTGGTGCCGTGCTAAGCTGTTCCGTAGTTTTGCATTTGGCGAAATTCCTGCTAGTTCGGATTTTTCTGACGGACCACATTTTTTCATAAATTTATTTTTTTTAATTTTAAAGATTGGGCAGCTTAACAAAAACAGGTATCTCTTATTTTTCTCCCCTCTTTCCCATATGCAAGTTTCAGAACAATCGGTAGGTGCCCTGTGAAAGACCTACCTTGTTAGTTATTTCATAAGAAGCTCAAATTGGTTTAACTAGTTGGGGAACCTTATACGGTCCCATGGTATCACAACGTATCGCAGAGTCTTTGTGTGCTGACATAAAACGTCTGCAGCCACTTACAACCTAACCTATCCCAACAAGTAAAATAATAACTAAATAAAAAATACAAAAAAAAATTGGCTTGTAAGAACAATTTTTTTTTGGGCCAAACTTTACCCAATCGGCACGGGCTAAAATTGTTCGATTGAGCTTTTATACAGGTTAATAGCTTTCTTATTGAGTAGAATTCAAGGTTTGTAGTGGCGGCTCTGGAGTATAGAGAATTATCTTAGCCGCTTTTTTGGACATAGAAGGTGCATTTTACAATGTAAGCATGGAGGCAATTATAAATGCGATTTACAGGGTTAGCATAAACCCAACCATCAAAAGATGAATTGGCTGTCTGCTGTCTTGTAGAGAAGTTACAGCCGAATTGGGACTTGAAATAAGATATACATCGAGGGGAACGCCCCAGGTAGGAGTTTTATCACCATTACTCTGGCTCGGTCGTGGATCCCATTATCAAAAAAATGGAGATGGAGTGGCAGTAGTTGCTTATGCTGATGACGTGGTAATAATGTCAACTTGAAAATTTTTGACCCGATATCCGAGCTGGTGGAGCGATCAATGAAACAGTTATGGATTTGAGCTAATGAAAATGGTCTTAACGCTAATCAACAAAAAACTGAAATGGTATTGTTTACACGAACCCCACTTTCAAAGCATGCGAAATTTTTAGGAACCAAAATACGGATAAACGATTGAGAAAGGCAAATAATGAATATTATGCCAATTCTGCCAGTTGACGTCCTTGCTAAGGCTGAGGCATATAAGGCATGCCGCAGACTCAAAGAGTCAAATTGGCTCAGACGCCGAAATTTTGGACACAGTAGCATGAACAATTTGGATAACGTTGTCACTGACTACAAGGTTCCCTAACATACTACTACTTTTAGATCGGAAATTTAAAGTTGAATTTCCGACTCGAGAATTTTGGTCGAACTGGCTCGCCATGGCGTGTCGTTCAAATGACGCTTTAAATATCTTCACAGACGGTTCTAAGCAATCGACAGGAGTAGGAGCGGGATTTACTACGGAAGTATGTGATATACAAAAATCTTTTAATTTACCTTTTAGCTGTAGCATATTCCAGCTGAAATATTTGCGTAAATAAGGCAGCCTTACAGTTTCTTGGTGAATCAGAGAGAATAATAAACTTTTACGTCGACAGGCAAGCTGCACTTAAAGCTCTAAGAGGCTTTTGTATAAGATCAAAAGTCTCTTTGAGTGCTACGAGAATCTTCAGAAATTATCCAGCAATAACATCGTCTCTCTAATATGGGTACCAGGACATAAGGGAGCAGGCGGCAACGAGAAGGCTGATGAGCTTACAAAACTGAGTTCAGATGGGGTAGGGGACTTTGTTCATATCGAACCCCCGATGCAGTACTACAGATCGAGAAGTGATTTTCAGTGCATTTCCAATGCAAGCAGGAAATGGAGATAGTTAAGTACAAGCAAAATCACCAGAACAATTTGGCCACGTTACGACCTCCGAAGAACTCGCTACCAACATTCTCTCAACAGAAAGGAATGTCGTTTACTCACGGGAGTGGTCACAGGACAATGCCTAATTGCTTTCCACGCAAGAACAATTGTACTCATCTCCAATTGTAGAAGATGTGATGAACCGGCATGCCGCGTCATCGTGGAGCCAATTTAGCCAAAGCAGAACTCGAGAATCTGGAAGAAATCGCATTTATGGACCTTATGTCCGTTAAATTGTTTGAAACATTGATTAACGCGGTTTATCCTCGTCGCTGAAGGAAAATGTGGTATTGCTATGGACCAGCCGGTCTATGCGAGGAGTTCAATATTTTAAACTCTGCCACCCCTAATCTAACCTAGTGGCTGCCAGTGCTTTACGTCACATCTCATTAAATCTCTCATGCTGTAACAGACTACTCACATTCCAGCAAAATTAAAACCTATATAGGAAATCTGGTAACTCTGTCAGTTTGTTTACATATTTACGTAGAAAAATTTATATTTTACGTTTTTTTTTCAAACTGCTTTTCATATTGTTTTATTTTTTATTTTTAGTTGGCAAATCTATATGCCTTTCAGCAAAACTACACAAAGCATCCGAAGACGCCTTATAATTCATAGTTGAAGATATTTTATGAGTACTTGGGTTACTTTACGAGCCCATTAAAATGCGCCGAAACAAATAGTTAAAGTTTGCTTCTTCTAATTTCATCATTCATAGCAAATTGGCATCTTTGTTTAATAATGGGGCGTTTTGTGGATTCATTTTTTATTGTTATTTTTTTGAAATTTGTTCCTATTTAGTAAAAACGAATTTGAGCTGGCGTTGTGTTTTTTTCTTTGATTTTTTCAAAATAAAAATAACAAATTGTTAAATAAATTGTTGCACATTTTTAATGATTTTAGAAAACAAAAAAAAAATATTTTAACAAGTAAAACGTGCTTAGATATAACCATTAAATACTTACAAATACATTAAAAACAAATTATTTTTATGAATTTTATTAGATATATGATGGATGAAATGTTCTTTAGCCAATGGAGAATGTGCACCTAAAAATAAGTTAGGAATACCACAGTGGGGTTTTTAAAGTTGATAACCCATCTATCAAAAAAGAGTTGATTCGATTTTTTAGGACTGGAAACCTAGCCTTACCATTGCCTAAACGGTGTTTCATTGACATCTCTAACAGAACTTCTTAAAGAATCGGGGTGGTTCAAGAAGTAAAAAGCTTTTGTATCATAGGGGAGTAGGTGAATGACAATTAAGGGAATCACAATGGCCTGCAAAAATGTTTCTTTCCAAACAATCGGTTCCAGACTGCATTATATTATCCTACATTCGATTCTATTTAACATTCCAAAATCGATGATTTTTGTGGGAAATTGTAAAGCAAGTAATTTTTTTTGAAATTTTTTGGAAAAATTATTTTGCATTGAAAATTTTTTCGTGATCATGAATATTTTTCAATAAGAATCTGTTCCAAAAATTTTTCATGGGGTATGCTGTTTTAAAATTTAGTAAAGTCATAACCTCAAAAAATTAATATTCGAAACATCTATTGCTTATTTAGGTCTCATAATTTGTTTTACCTTCATCATTTAACATAATAAGATGTTAAAAAGTCATGACCGTTAAGCGTGTATCTGGTGTTGTGCCTTATTATAGAATCGTGCAGATGCATTTGTATCTACGGTTTATATATTATGGCCTACACAAACATTTCAGACATTTTTAATGACTTTAAAAAACACAAAAATTCACATAAAAATTGAGGCGAGTGTATTTTTTTTTTTGTGTATTCCACAACTATAGTCGTAAAAGTACTTGAGAGTGAATTTAGTATTAAATACTAAATTGTTGCCTCAAATAGCAATTAACGAACAATTACAAAAACTGTCTAATTAAAATAAATATGATTTATGACTTTGGAATAAAAAAGTGTTTTACTCGGAATCCCAGAAACAGACGAAAACATCAACAAAAAATATAAAAGAATAAAGGATTCAAAGCAAATAAAATGCCAGACACTTAACAGGAAATCCCTTTTGAAAATGTTAACTCTTTTCTTTTTCTTCTTTGTAGTTTTCTTGTAGATGTCAAAAAATGAGGCTTGTCGATGTACATGATATATGGCCGAAACTAATGAAGTCGTCAATACTCTGCCAATCATGGTTGATGGTAGGTATTTATTTCGTTTACATCATACATGTTCATTAGGGTGGCAAAGTAATTTTCATTTCAGATTTTTTGTTTTAAATCAGAAAATCGAGTTTCCATAAGTAAACTAACCATCATGTTATCCAAATTTAAAAACAGAACTTAGGTTTATCTGTCTGGCTAGGAGCCCCGCCTACACCAGTTTACAACGATAACCAGTTTATCAGTAACCTCTCATGTGGTGGCATCCAAAATTCCCCATGCTTTCTTGGCAAATGATCGTTGGCCAAGCCGTATTGAAGTTGAAGACAAAATGACGGCAACAGGATATAACGGACATTACCCCCATAACGGAAATGTCGATTATGACCGAATTCATCACGGTCATTTTCCCTATAATAGTTGTGGGGACTATGCCCGTTTTTAAACGGTCACAATTCCAATGGGGATTATGTCCGTTCCCCGTTGGGATTACGACCGAACTTTTTCGGTTATAACCCCCATTCACATTATGGGGAGTAAGTCCAATGAAATTTTGGTCATAGTCCCCGTTTTCTGCAGAGAGGGTAAGTTTTGCGAAGCCGCTAAATAAATTTTTGGAGTTTGTAATCTCTAACCCCGGCCGAAGGCCGGCCACGCAGAAAAACTTTTAAGACAAAAAAAATAAATTTGGGATTATGACCAACTAGTATAGTGGACATAATCCCTGTAATGGGTAATATGGCCATTTGTTACGTGGTCATTATCCCCATAAATCTGGGAATTATGTCCGTTTTTTGTTAGGATTATGTCCAAATTATTTTCGGTTACAGTCCCCACTACCATTATTGGGATTATGGCCGAAATGAATTTGGTCATAATCCCCATAACGGAAATGGGGATTATGACCGTTTGGATTATGTCATGTCACCCAAAATAACACACATAATCAACACCTGTTGATAATCTCTAACAAGGGAAGTATCTCAACCCTTATGAACCGATTTGCCTGAAACTTAAAATATATATAAATGAGACGATTTTAAGGTTGGGGTGTCTCGGCTTTTCGGCCATATCAGTGTTTCAAAATTTCGTTGTCCCCTTATGAAACCATATGGACCTCCTGGAAAATTTCGATAACTCACGAACTAATAGGAATATCCTCTAGAGAAAAAATACGTGTCAACTTAAATTTAATAAAGATTATTTCGAATTCATATGGACATCATAGTTCTATGTCTTCATATAAATACCCCCCAAAATTTTCACATTTTCATCAAAAAAGTGTTTGACAAAGCCAAACCTTTACAAGCTTATGCCACCGTTGGATAGGCATTAAAAAAACCTTTCTTCTCATATGTAAATATCATGTAGTTTCATAGAAAGAAATGGCTGAAAAATCCAAAAAACGATTTTTTCGCCATTTTTTGTTCCATGTTTTGAACCCCTAAATCCCCGATATGGCCGATAAGCCGAGACACCCCAACCTTAGAATTGTCTCTTTTATATATATTTTTCGTTTCATGCAAATCGGTTCATAAGGGTTGAGATACTTCCCTTGTAAGTGCGGTCGTGCGAATAGGGTCGAGTCAATTCACGCAAGACCGAATGTTTAATATTGCATATGGGTGGTATAAATATCGAAGAATCGTAAACTCTTGATGTTCTGGGCATTAAAATTCAGTGCGATGTCCGTTGTAATAAGCACTTACTAAGTACTTCACCTTTTTCAATCGCCTTAATATTTAAACACCTATATCCTACCGAAGATGGAATACAACTCCCATATATGTGCAGGGTCTTCAAAGTCGACTTTGGAACTTTTGAACTGTGTTCAAAGAAGGCCGTTGAAGCTTTTAAATGCCAATTGGGTATCCAACTCTACTCACGTATTGGAGCACCATCGTAGTGTGGGTGGTTTTACTGTGTTTTATCGATATTACCATGGTAAATGCTCTGCTGAGATCAGTAAACTTATTCCCAGAGCCCGAGTTTTTGTTCGCAGCAATCGGTTTTCTAGCTGATCACACTCGTTTGTCATCGATTGCCCAGATGATTGCACATCTCATTTTAAAAAAGTTTCGTTTCTCAGTCGAAATAGCCGTATGACTTCTCGCAGAAGTCTTCCCAGTTTCTTTTAATGTACTTAAATAAATTCAAGTCAAATGTTCTCAAACACTTCTCTTTGTTTGTTTCACCTAATAACCTATTTCCCTGATATCAACACAATGCACTGCATTATTAGGGGCATCCCCTGAGTATTGCATCAACATAAATAAAATATATATCTATATTCGCCTTCTCAAAGAACCTTGAATATAGTTCCTTGACATAACCCGGAAAATCAAACGTAACTTTTGTATAAAATTCTGTGTCACCCTATTGCTAATACACCACAATTCAACACAATGTCACTAGACATGGGAGGCAATTTGTCCAGGTTAAAATTGCATTTTTACGTGACCACTTGTGGAAAATGTAATTTATGCGCTGCTGCACAAGTACAACCGTCTACAATAATAATTCAATTTAAACTTTTAAAGTCTACAATACCCGGTATGTGGGCACTGACAATCAGTACTTTTTACGTAGAATACGAATATGTACCATAATTTATTGCAATCAATACAAAATGATTTGTTCGTTTTTTGTTTGTCTTTTTTCTGTTTTTTTTATTAAATAGCGTCCATTGTAATTTGTCAAGTAAACATTTTCAACAAATCCATAATTAAATGAAAATGGTGATTCCGGTAGTGAATTATTGTCTGGACAAACTAAAAGTTATTGAATAATTTGCTTGTCATTAGAATAAAAATACAAACAATTTATTTGCAATACATGTTAAGTAATTGTTTAAAATATTAACATACCAATGTAATTGATTAAATGAATGTTTTTCATTTAGGTACAGTTACTTCTTCAAATTAAATTTAAAATGCGTATTTAGTGCCTTTTGTAGACTTGTTTAGGTGTAATTCTACAGAAACTGGAATGCGATAATTTTTAATAATAGACTTGCTCAACTCGGTACGCTTTTATGGTCCTAAGAAAACATCCGTTTTATACTGCATCTCGATTAAAATATACAGTGTCTGACAAAACTAAACCACGAAACCGGGTCCAGCTTGAATCCTATATATTCGCCATCGGTTAGTGAAAATCTAAAAAAAAAATGATTCAGCCGTTTTTGCGTGACTGCGGGAGAGGCAAGGATAATGTGTTGACATATGGGAGTAGACCGAAACGAGAAGGCTGATGAACTTGTAAAACTGGGTGCAGATGAGGTAGGAGACTTTGTTCATATTGAACCCCCGATGCAGTACTACAGATCGAGAATTGTTTGTCAGTGTATTTCCATGTCGAACAGGAAATAGAGAGAGTTAAGTACAAGCAGGATTACCAGAAAAATCTGGCCGCGTTACGACCTCAAAAGAACTCGCTACCTACTATCTCTTAACAAAAGGAAATGTCGTTTACTCACGGGAGTGGTCACAGGACACTGCCTAATTGTTTTCATCTCTGATTCCAATTGTAGAAGATGTGATGAACCGAATACCATAGGGGTGAAACGAATTAGTTTCGCACATGTGTATGTATTAGTGACGGCACACGCGTGTAACTTTTGACGTTTCATACAAAACATAAACAAACAACGAAAATGAAGATGTAAAAGCTCACAGGCACACGTATTCTAGGCAGAGAAGTAAATTTAGTAGTATTTTGTATGCGTCCATATTGAAAGTACCAAAATAAGCACTCGTGTTGCATGTCTATATGGTCTGTGCCGAATACGGATGAAACAGTTGAACATATCCTGTGCAAATACGCCGTATTGGCCAGGCATCGCGAACAAATTTTCGGCAAAGCAGAATTCGAGAATCTGGAAGAAATCGCGGTCATAGATCTTATGTCCGTTAAACTTTTTGCAACATGGACTAACGCGTTTTATCCTCGTCGCTGAAGGAACATGTGGTATTGCTATGGACCAGCCGGTCTATGCGAGGAGTTCAAAATTTTGAGCTCCGCCACCCCTAACCTAACCTAAGGATAATGTTCAGTACGGTGAAAATTGGGGTTTCATTTAACGTTCACAGAAAATAATATTGAGAAAAACGATTTGAGTAATCACTTTTTTAAATTTTTAAATAAAATTTGAGTAATTTTTTAATTGACGCAATTAAAAATTTACTCGAAATTTTCTGATTACATAGGGTTATACAATATAAGGGCTCAAAATTTTCAAGAAAATTTTTCTCCGTAAATGATTCCGGACAGAACAGGACTATTTTAATTTTGTTGCTTTTCTAAACAGTTTTTGTAAAAGAATTAAAATTCTTAAATTAAATAAAATAAAAATATAAATTTTCATAAATGTGGACTCTAATGCTAATCCTGATTTATTCCGATATTTAAAAATACCGGTAACAAAGTTCCGGCCAGGCATGCTAGTATTTAATAAATTGTTCAAAAAAAAAACGTTTTCTATGAAACGAAATTTTAAAATTTTTCTTAAAAGGACATATATACTTTTTATTCATCGCTAAATAATACACATTTTACGATACTTAACTGTTAGACAATTTAACCCTTCCAGACAAACAATCATCTTATGTCGTTGGTTCTCAGCAGTATGCAATAAAAAATGTCTAACGTCAAGAAGACAATGGGCAGCAGAAGTTTGTTAATTCTTTGTTTCGTGAAAAAAGTAGGAAAAACTAAGGCGTAAAATTTGTAAATAAATAAAAACAAATGATAATTTATGACACTAGAAAAACCGGACTGCCTGCATATATTCAACAACTTAACGCTGTCAAATATGACAATCTGCAATGCCAAACCCTTTACTTAAAAAAGTGAAAGGATTTTCTTCGAAAACCTAAATATGTTGGACAATTTTACTAAACAGAACATATTTATTGCAGTTTTTTTTATAAAAAAAAACTAAATACCATATGTATATAACTAATATGCACTTAAAGAATTTTTTAGTTAGAATCAGTAAAATTAAATTTGGAGTTGGGAGAACGGAGATTGAAATTTCTTTAAAATTTTGTTTAGATAAAATTATTGTTTAATCCCATTTCTTTACAGGACAGTTTTGCAAAAACAAAAAAAAAATAAACCTTCACGCTCGTTGTAATCAAAGGGCTGACAAATAATTTTGTTCAAGGATTTCTTAAACGGTTATTTCAGAGTTTCAAGGAAATCCTTTCGATGCAATAAAAATTAATAATTTGTAAAAAACTAGAAAGATTTTGTGTAAATAATACTTTTATATGAAGGTGTTTTTTGTAGACAGGTACGCAATATTACATGTGTTTTTTAGGAAAATAATTCGCAATTGCTTGCTGCAATACCAAAACTAATGGTACATTAACGCTCAAGGCCATAGCTAATGGCATAACAAAAAAACTTGTCATTAAGTAAAATTACCCAATGATTTTGTGTAACCCTTGTAAAAAACAGTTACAGCGATTTTTTTTGTGCGATTGTCAACGAAATTTTGTTGAAACAAGAAAATATGAAAAAACATATTTTTCAGCTGAAAGGCTTTTTTTAAATATACTAAGGAGTTATAAAATAATGTCCTTGAGCTGACGAAAAAACAACTGATTATCTTAAAAAATTGCATACCGTAAAAATAAGCATCAGATCATAAAACTACCTTATTGTGTTTAAATATTACAGGTACTAAATAATATAATAGTTACTAACATTCGATAACAAATGAAAAATTTACTCATACAAAAATCTATGTGACTATTACATATACAGTAGGCTGGAGCAAATTTAGATTTTTTCGAATTTCAAAATCATCGGGGTCGAAAAAGTTACCTTTTAGGATCAATATTAACAAAAAATATTGGACCTGTGGGGCATTACTGGAAAAGTGTTTTTATATTAATTTTTTTGTGTCTTTCAAAAAATTTTTTTTTTCTGTTTTTGCAAAAAAAAAAAATATTTTTAATTGTTTTTTTGGTGAAAATATAGCGTTTTATAGCACAGTATTGAAAAGATGTATATATTTTAATTATCGTTTTTGCCTTTAATGCAATTTGAAATTATTAAAAAAGAAAAAAAAAGTTATTTTTGAAGAATTTTTTTTTTATTTTATGAGAACAAAAAAAAGTTTTTTTATCATGAAAACACCTTTTCAGTAATGTTCAAATATTATCTAATATTTTAAGCCAAAAAAACCGATTTTTTTTACTTTATTAGGAACTTTCCAATTTTCAAATCAAAAAAATAATTCAAAGACATTGCCTTACAGATCTAATATTTTTGGTGTGTTAATACACTGAAAGAATTATTGATCATAATATCTATGAACAAATTTCATTAAACCAAATTCATAGAATCTATGAGACAATTCATTGGCTAAATGAATATTCATTAGCAGGTCAAGGAAGTTCATGCACTAGAAATTGCGTTTTAAGCGCTTATAATATGTATCAAAAATGTAAAAATATGCAGTTAAATCTAAAAGATTATGCATTTTAAAATTCATTCATTTTAATATTTATTCATAAAAAATTGTAAAATATAAAATTCAGTCCCATTGTGAAAAATATTTATATGTAAGTGTAAATTAAAGTGGATAGCTTTTAGCTTTTTTCTAATTTTGAAAACGTCGGGTTCGAGAAATTGCCTTTAATTGTCGTTATTAACATACAAAAATATTGGACCTATAGGCCAATGGCTTTGGGTTCCTTTTTTGACTTATAAATTGGAAATTTCCGAACAAAGTGAAAATATATTTTTTTTATTTTTTTTTTGCTTAAAATATTACACAGAAAAAAAAAATTTTGTCAATTCAATTAATTTCATTGTTAATACAATTAAACATTTAATTGAAACCGAGCCTACATTGGATATTGTCAATACAACAATGACTTTTGTAAGTTTTTTAAAAAAATAAATCTAAAAATAGAATAATCTAAAAATAGAATTAAATGAACTAAAAATAAATATAAAAATCATCCACCGGAACCTGGCATCGAACCCGCAACGTTCGTGCTACAAGTCTAGCACACTACCACCGTGCTATCCTCATTAGGGATATAACCATTTGCGTTTTTTTGCAAGTATCAAAAAGGACCTATCATATTTAGAAAGTACATGAAAAATCAAGAAGAAATGTGTGTTCTTTTTTTCGCGAATGTTAAAAAAGGTTCGGCACCGATCGCGATGAAGTTTTCGCTAATATTTTTTTTTATTATTCGGAAAACCCGTATTTCTAGTGTCGAAAACCATTTTATAAATTTGTTATTGTTTTATTTTTGTTGTAAAACGACAAAAAGCCAAAAAACGGTGGATGGGAAGGAATCCCACCATAAAACATAAAAAAATGTAAATTTATGGTGTTTTAGAAATTGCAATCGGTGCCGAAGGTTTTTGGACCAAAATGTCCCCGGATAACGTTTTTTGTTATCAGTATAAAATTGCCCATACGATTATGATAGGTTCCTATTTTGGTTATATCCCTAATCCTCATATATATTTATGCTTGACTAAACAGCATATTTAAAAAAACACTAAAAAAAAGAATGATAAAAAATTTAAATTACGAAAAAAATATATACAGTGCCGGTCAAAAAAATAGCACCAATGACAAAATCTCTATTCATTCAATTAAAACAAAATATTGTGTGCGTATTCGTTTAAATTAAATATTCAATACTCTTATACTAAGTATAAACCCCTTAAATGTTTTTACTTTTTCCAAAAATTGTGGACGGTTCTTTTTTAATGATCGATATTTTAAAAAAACTCTGAATCAGTGCAGTCAATAAAATAGCACCGAATGACAAAATTTCTTTAAAAAAAAATTAATATTGTTTTAATTATTAAAATAAAAGTGTTAAATATTAAAGAAAGATGGTTTTTATTTATAAAAAAATTTAATTCATTACAAAATTTGACATTTATTTTCATAAAAATATGCCGTGGAAGGAATTACACTCCTCAAAAACGTGCTGTTGTAAAAAATATGATTTCTGAACATAAACCATATTCTGAAACAGGAAAATTGGTTGGATGCGCTTTTAAAATGATTGGAAATTTAACAAAATTAACTTTAGAGCTTGAAAAACTTAGTCACAAGCGATGTTTGTCACCATTAGTGGTTAGGAGTTTGTAAAGACAATGGAAGAAAGCCCCATTTACGGCAGCTCCAGAGCTAAAACAGGACAGCAAATGGCTAAAATGTTCGAAAAAGATTACAAAACAACAACATTTCCGCTTGTAGATTCGGAAAAATGCGCCTACTCTCACTTAAGCATACTGCAAGTCGTTTGAAGTTTGCTAACAGTAACTCAGAATGACCAGCTTAAAAGTGGATCAATGTTCTATGGACAAATGAATCCATTGTTGTTTTATTTGGAGACATGGGATCACATACCTATGCGAAAAGACCCTATAACGCGAAATTCAATCCAAAATTCGAAATAAAAATAACTTAAAATGGTGCTTATGGTGTGGGCGATATTTTCCTACTGCTGAGTGGGGTTCATATATTGGACCATGGCTCACATATTGGACTAGATCATTGGATATACACTTAACGTTAATATCCTCCAGAAAGTAATGTTACGATAAGTTTCTGAGCAGATACCACTAATTTAGGTCTTTTAGCACGTCAATTACCAAAAAATTACGGGAAATTGGCGAAAAATTGGGTCTGGATAATAAAGTAAATGTGATGGAATGGCCTGGTCAGTCCCCAGATCTAGTTAATGGACAGATATAGAGAAGGGAGTATCTCGAATACAACCAACTTGTAATGAAGCTCTTTTGGTGGCTGTTCAACAAATCTGGAACTCAATTTTAAATTAAAGATCCAAAAATCTCGCGAATTCGGCACAAAAACGTTGTATAGAGGAAATTGTCAACAATAAGCACTCGACAAAATTTTTTTTTAATATTTAAAGATATCAAAACAATACTTAATTCATAATCCATTCGTTTTTTTAATTTAAGAATTTAATTTTAATGCAAAAAGTACTGTGGTGCTATTTTTCTGACTGAATCTTTTTGAAGTTTTTTTTAAATACTCTGAAAATTTTTAATAAAATAAAAAAACAAATTAGCCTTTTCTTAGGTAATATTGTTTCACACTCTTGTAGGTATCTTATGACACGTTTTCAGTGGCATAAGTTGAAATTGTTAAAAAAAAAAACCAAAGAAGAAAATTTTGTTTTATCCTGGTGCTATTTTTTTGACCGCAGCTGTATCTAAAATTAAAATTATCCACCGGTACCTGGCAACGAACCCGCAACGTTCGTGCTACAAGTCTAGCACACTACCACCGTGCTATTTCTCATATATATTTGCAGTTAACTAAATGTGTACATAAAGTGTCTGTAGAATCAGTGTGTACTCTTTGCTGTTTTTACAATAATAAAAAAATGTGGCATTATATTTAAAAATAAATAATAATGTGGCTTCACATATGTTTAAAAAATTTAAAATAGAATAACAAAAAAATATTCACAAATTAAAAAAAAACAAGTGTTCCGCCAACTGGCAGCGAACCCGCAACCTTCATGATTCGAGTCTGGCACACTACCACCGTGCTATCGTCACATATATGTTTGCTTAATTAAATGAGTTTATAAAGTGTCTGTGTTATTAATAAAAAAAAAATAATTTTTGTCACATTAACAATATACATTGTTAATACAATTAAAAACGTTGTTGAACTAGTATTTAGTTGTTAACAATTTGTTTGGTTACTTTTGATTTTACGATATTTTTTTTGTGTAGTTTATATTCGAACATTACTGAGAAAATAATTTTATGATACACAATTTTTTTTTTTCTTTAAAAATGTTGTTTCTTCAAAAACATTTTTTTTTTTATTAATTTCAAAATGCATTAAAGACCAAATTAAATTATACGATATTTAAAAATATATATCTTCTCGAAACTGAGCTAATGTTACGTTATATTTTCAGCAAAAAACTTATTAAAAATATTTTTTACAAAGCAAGAAACAAAAAAATATTTTTTTTATCAAGTCTGAATATAAACTATAATTTTAAGCAAAAAAAAGTAAAAAAAAAAATTGTTTACTTTGTTCGGAATCCAATTTTTAAGACAAAAAGAAACCCAAAGCTATTGCCCTACAGGTCCAATATTTTTGTGTTAATATCGACTCTAAAAGGCAACTTTCCCGACCCCAACGTTTTCGATATTCGAAAAAAATTAATTTGCTCCACCCTAGTGCAAATATTTACAAATAGCGCGTACCGAATTCGGATGTTTTCGAATTTGAAAATGCTTGCCCTCAAAATGATGTGCTATTAGGGACCTTTTACGGAAAAAATAAGAATAAATTAATTAATTTGTCCGTCTTATAGATGCAACCCTTGACCAAAATTACTAAATGAAAATTGTAATAATATTTTTCCTGCCTAAATTTTTTGACAAAATAAATATATTTTTTTTCTTTTTTATCGAAATGCACTGACAAGGGTAGTATCTCAACTCATATGAACCGATGTGCACATTTTCATGAAAAAAATATAAAAAAAAAATAATTTTTTTTATAAAAATATGCAAGAAAATATGTAGTTTAAGTAAAATATGCAAAAACATGCATTTTCATCAAAATATGCAAAAATATGCACTTACAAATCAATGCCATTTTAAAGCAAATTCGATGATTCGCGAAGATTAATAGGTTGTTCTCAGGCTAACGACAAAAAACATGTATTTACATGTACCCCCTTGCCCTGTTCATTAGTATTGTGAAATATATCATAGAATTTTATTCATAGATTTTGTTAGATTCATAGAAAAAATTCTTAAAAAAAATATCTTCAATAAGCCTTTTAATTTTTTTTAATAATTAAAATAATGTTCCCGAGTAAAAATAAACATATATAACAATATATAACTTGATACAAACATAATAAATTATATATGATTATACATCCCGTGACGTATTTTCTAATTTTTTTAAATGCAGTCATATGTTGTAATATATAATTTAATCATGATTCGGATTAAAAGGTATACGGTTGATATAAATATATGAAATAATATTAGGGCCACCCGAGTAAAAAAAAGTTATATGACGCAATATTTAATTTTATATGAAGAGACATGCTTTTATGTAAATCCATATTAATTTTGATCCGAAAATTGGCGGATCGAATATTATACGATTATATCAAATTCTATTATTTTTGATAAAATAATATCAAATTTGATTAAGTTTGATCCCAAAAATGGGTCTACCCGAGTAAAAAAGATTATATATATTCATATAAAATTACATAAAGACATCATATATAATCGTATATAGTTTAATGCGAAAAATGAGTCGATAAAACCATATAAAAACTTATCAAATTTGATCAAATCTCATCAAATTTGATATAATTTTAATATAATTTTATATAGTTATATGCGAAAATTGGACCCTTTTTGAATAAAATTGATGCAATTATATATAATTAAATATATTTATATATAAGAAAAAAAATTTTCCCCCAAAAAGCAAAAAATTTACAAAAAAAATTTGTTTCCAGGACTTAAAAATTTTCAAAAATATTTTTAGGACTTTGAAAAATTTCAAAAAAAAAATATGGACTTAGAAAATTTTTTAAAAGTTATATCAAATTCTATGAATTTTTTTCTTTCAATTTTGCATCAGTCCTAGAATTTTGGGACTTAGAAAATTTTAATTTTTTTTTGGACTTAGAAAAATTTTCAAAAGTTATATTTAATTATATGTAAAGGACTTAGATTTTTTTTTTAAATTTTACTCATATAAGATAACATATAATTTAAAAACAGTTGCATAAAGTTTTATATAAAATTACTTCAAATATTTTGTTTTATCAAATTATATAAAAAAGGAGACAGAATTTTAAAGTTCATATGTAATAATATAAACGAATCTTAAATCATATGTTATTATATAAAAGACAATATTTTCTGTTATATAATTTTATATAAGAAACAAATTAGAAGTGCAAATATATAAAATCACATATGATGCAACAAAAAATACATATAGTTTTATAAAATAATATATGTATATATAAAACTATATATAATTATATATGATCTTTTTTACTCGGGTATCTAATTGTATTAAATCATATCTTATCTGTTAAAATTAGATAAATTTTTATATAATTAGATGAAATCTGGTAAAATTTTTTGGTATTAAACGTGAAATTAGAAATTATTTTATTAGATTGGATACATTATAAATTAGAAGAGTTTTTATTGCATTCTTCGGATTTTTTTTTATTAAAAATTTGTCAATTTTGTTTTCTAAAATCATTTTTACGGGATTTAAAAATTTCAAAAAATGTTTGTGTCTTAGAAAATTTAAAAACATTTTTTCGGGACTTAAAAATTTTTTAAAAACATAAAATTTCTGCTAAAAACATTTTCAATGATTGTTTCTGTAAAGACAGTCGAGCTCAGGCTCTAATTATGATTTTTTTACTCCTAAAAACATTTTCTTTGATTTTTTTACTCCTAAAAACATTTTCAATGATTTTTTTACTCCAAAAAAATTACCAAAAAAATTTTGTGTCCGGGACTTTGGAAAATTTTCATAAAATTTTTTAGGACTTGATAATTTTTATTTTTTTTTTATTTGTCCGGGACTTAGAAAATTTTGAAAAATTTTTTCGGGATATAATTATAAATAAAATCATATATCTTTTTATCTGCCATATCTAAAAATTCCCGACCTTATATGTCATATCTAATTTCATATAGATCGGTATATAAATAGATATGAATATGTATGCTATCATATTAAAAAACAAGGGAAAATACAATGCTATATATAATCTTGTATGTCCATATCAAAGTTCATGCATAACCATATATAAATATAAATAATTATATAATAGCATATATGATTATATCAGATCTTTTTTACTCGAGCAATACAAAATTTGTTTTTCTGTATAATTTAATATAAAATTATATATAGCTTATTCTGTTACTATAAATGTTTCCAATTAAATGTTTCCAATTAACCAAAAATGTTCTTTTAAGCAAAGTTTAAGAAACTTTAAAATGTTTCTAAACATTTCATTGTTAGGGTTATGTGTATCACCTATCTGGTTCGAAGCGTACCCAAAAATTTTTTTGTTTTAGAAAATTATATGTTTGGTGAATGTATCGTTGACCTGTGGTGTAACTCAACCAAACCAAAACACACCAAGATTTTTTATGTTTTTATGCAATTAGATCTAATTGGATCCAATGAAATATGGCAATGTCTGGTCAAAACTCGGATCGAATCATATTTTATACAAGTTGATCTTTTTTAATGCAAAAACATCCACCATTATTCGGATTAAATTGCGTATAAATATATATTGTGTTATAAATCATTATGTATTGCATCATATAAAAATGTTTACTCGGGTTACTATAATTAAAGAAATTTAATAAATATATTAAAAAAAAAAAAAAAAAAAAAAAAACCATAAAAAATGTTAAAAAAAAAATATTGCTGCCATGGTGGGATTCGAACCCAAGACCTACCGGCTGTGAAAATTATTGTCGACGTCTTAGCTATCAGGGCCACCAAAGGAGGAAAATCTCGCCAACTATCACTTACAATTAGTTTTATAATGTTCGTTTTTTTTTTTGCAAATACACAAAAATTTTGTTTTCTACAAACACACACAGCTTCTGGCAGAGCATTGTTTGTTGATACAAACTCAAACAAAATGTAGTATTTTGAGTTTTATAATTTGTTTGTATACTTTAGCTCGGTGGCTAGAGACTAAGCTTCACGAACAACTGGTTTTGTGTTCGCATCTCGGTGGGGATAAATTAAAAACATAAAAATGTTTAAAAATAAAAAATTGTAAATAAATAAAATAATAAAAAAAAATAAATAAAAATGAAATAATAAAATAAATAAAAATGAAATAATAAAATAAATAAAAATAGAATTAAAAATATTTTTTTTCATAGCCTATGAACTTTTGCATAGATTTCTGGTTTCTATAAATTTGTTTCATAGATTCTATGAAGGGCTGACTTCTAATGTTTTTTTCATGAATGAACAAGATTCTTTCAGTGTACACTGAAAAAATAACTAGCGCAATTGATTAAATTAAAAAAAAAATAGTAATTTTGTAATTGAGACAATTAAAAATTTACTCCAAAAGTAAAAAAAAATTTACCAGGTTTTTTTACGTCTCTACTAGCACATTTCCCACATATATTTTTTCAGGAAATCTGATAACAAAAAAATGTACAGATACACGAAGTGGTGACATCAAATGGTTATGCTGCACTTTTTGTCAATACAATGGTCAAATAATTCCTAAAAAGTGTAATTAATGAATAATTGTTAAAAAAAATCAAAAAAATTCCAAATAAAATGGGAAAATGTAAAAATTTTGAGAAAAAAATTAAAAAAATAACTACAAAAAAAAAAATTAATAAAAATGGTATAACAAATTTTTAAAAAATTAAATAATTTTTGAATTCTTTAAATTCTTCCGGATTAAGATTAGGATTAACTCTATTTAGTTAAAAAATGGGTAAAATCAAGTCCAGAATTTTTTTTATAATTTATAAAGCGTTCTCCAAAATGTAAAATGGTATAATTAAATCTGAGTTTATCCTAGGATTTAACTAAATTTAATTTTCATTCTTTACATTTAGAACAATTCTTAATTCGTTTTTCTGTTTATATTTAATAATTGTCTGAATGTTCTGGAGTTGATTTGACCCATTTTTTAACTAAATAAAGTTAATCCAAATCTTAATCCGGTCTGCAAAAAACAAGGCTATTGTAAAACTTTTTTATTCCATTTTTCATTATATTTTTTGATATTTATTTTTGTAATTTTTTCCCAAAATTCTTTAAATTTTCCCATATTTTTTGAATTTTTTAAAGCAATTTTTCATTAATTGCACTTTTTAGTAATTATTTGACCCATTGTATTAAAAAAAGTGTAGCATAATAAAAAATAAAATTAGCAAATTTTTTTTTCCAGCATAATTACTTTTTTTTGCAGCATAATCATTTGATGTCCCCAAGTCGTGTTTCTGCACATCCTATATAGAGGTCAATAATCTTTGCTTTGAATTGCCATAGTATCGCCAGCCCTTTAAATTTATTTTAGTGTAGGGATACATTTTTCAATAAGAACTGGTGTAGGTTATTTGGTTGGGTTGACCTTTCTCTTTAACAATAAAAAATTGTCGATAAAACAATGGTTTTAAATGCTTTACATTGATTGAAAACCACTGCTATAATCGAAAAAATACAAGTTTTTATTAATTTAAATTAAGTTTTTGCTTAAAAAATTCATGTATAATATTATGATCATAATCGTTGTCGGCAACAACATAATAATAATAATTTTTTAAGCAATCATCATCATGATCATCTTTATCGCAATCGGCTCATATCATTCTCTCACAATCATCCATAATTCATTTTGTATACTGTATAAAAATGTATAAAAAGCTTTTTACTATCAATAAAATGCCACTTAAACCACCATTAATTCTATTATTATTCGTGTTAATTTTTTGAACACAATTTTTTTTAAAAAAAGTTTTTTTTTTTTTTTTTTTTAGCACGTAGTTTTGGGTAATTTTATTTAAATTTTTACTATTTATTATTATTGTGTTTTTATATTTTTGCCATTTATTTGTATAAGGAGTGAGATCATAAAAATGTTAACACACATTTTTGCCTACAACTTTGGTGTAAAGCTTCCAAATTTTTTTTTTTCGGCAGTTTACATTTTAAAAATATGTCAGTTAATAAATTAATTTACATCATGAGTTTTAATTTGCAATTTTTTACACAATGGACGATGAAAGAAAAGTGCGTTCAAAAATAATTAAATATTTTTAACAAAACCAAACATGGACATACAAAAAAATTGCCAAAGAAACTAATGTATGCCGCCAAACAGTTTCAAAAGTGGTAAAAAGGTATCTGGAACACCTAACAATTGAAAGGAAGCCGGGAACAGGAACAACGACTGGTTATCGTAACATTGGTAAGGCATATAAAGTTAAAAGCATCCTTAAGAGAGCTCCTAACACATCTGGCAGAAAAACAGCTCGGTTAGCCCAATGCTCAGACTTTTTTGTACGTAAAGTGAAACGTAAGGCGGGACTAAAGTTCAAAAAGTTCCCGATAGAAACGCTTTTAAAAATTTGGAGGCCAAAACCAGAGCTAGAAAATTGAAATCAAATTTTATAAAAAAATACAACTGTTGTGTAATGGACGACGAAACTTATGTCCTGGATGATTTTGCGCAGCTCCCTGGTCAAGAATTTTATGTTTCCGATGTTCGAGGAAATGTTGCGGAAAAATTTCGGTCAAAAAAGCAAACGAAATTCCCCAAAAAATTCCTAGTATGGCAAGCCATATGTAGCTGCGGCCAAAGAAGCCAGTCATTTGTGACATCTGGCTCTATAAACAGCGAAATTTATATCAAGGAGTGTTTGCAGAAGAGACTTCTTCCGTTCTTGAGTCAGCACAATGTATCCACTTACAAGATTTCAAACGTAGATGGACCACCTGCTCTAAAAAGGTGACAGAAACTACCATAAAAGCCTTAATGGGAGGGTTTCCGGAAAAAGTGGATAACTTTGTTCGTAGTGGTTAGAGTTCCATGCGGTTTTTTGTTATGATTTTGTATTAAATTTTATTTAATAAAAATTTGGTTTGAAGTCTTAAAATTTAGTAGTCTGTTTTTTATTTAACTTTATGTGTGTTAACATTTTTATGATCTCACTCCTTATAAATAATAATAATAATTTTAATTTTATCCCTATTAATATTATAAATCTGATTGTTGGTTTGTCTGTCTGTCTGTCTTTCTGTCTGTCTGTCTGTCTGTCTGTCTGTCTGTCTGTTCCGCAATAAGTGAAGAACGGCTTAACCGATTTTCATGAAATTTTCACCACAGATAGTACTAACCGAGGCGGGAACTATAGGCCATAAGAGACCGCGATCGGACAAAGGGGCGTAAAATGCCACGCCCCTTTGTACCATGCTGAAGCTATATCTGCCTGTCCGGCAATAACAGAAAAACGGCTTAACCGATTTTCATGAAATTTTCACCACAGATAGTATTAACCGAGGCGGGAACTATAGGTCATAAGCAACCGCGATCGGACAAAGGGGCGTAATATGCCACGCCCCTTTGTACGATGTTAAAGCAATATCTGCCTGTACGGCAATAACAGAAAAACGGCTTATCCGATTTTCATGAAATTTTCACCACAGATAGTACTAACCGAGGCGGGAGCTATAGGCCATTAGAGACCGCGATCGGACAAAGGGGCGTAAAATGCCACGCCCCTTTGTTCCATGCTGAAGCTATATCTGCCTGTCCGGCAATAACGGAAAAACGGCTGAATCGATTTTCATGAAATTTTCACCACAGATAGTACTGAACGAGGCGGAAACAATAGGCCAGAAAAATCCGCGATCGGAAAAAATGGGCGTAAAATGCCACGCCCCTTTGTACTATACAGAAACTATGTCTGCCTGCCCCGCGATTACTGAAAAGCGATTTTACCGATTTCACTTAAATTTTCACCACAGATAGTACTAACCGAGGCAGAAACTATGAGCCACAATAGAGGGCGATCGGAACAAGGGGCGTAAAATGTCACGCCCCTTTTTATTACACTGAAAGTTATTTCTTGCTTTTCCGCAATTGCGCTAAAAAGGCAAAGCTAATTTTCATGAAATTTTCACCACAGATAGTATTAACTGAAGCAAAAACTATGAGCCACAATAGAGAGCGATCAAAAAAGAAGGCGTAAAATGGCACGCCCCTTTGTATTACATTTAAAATTATTTCTTCCTGTTCCGAAATCACGCATAAACGGCTGAACCGAGTTTAGTGTAATTTTTACCAATGATAGTACTAACCGAGGCGAAAACTATAGATTATAAATAGAGCGCATTTGGACAAAAAGGCGGAAAATACCACACCTTTTTGACACGCCCCTTTGTAATATACTGAAAGTTTTTTCTGAATGTTCCGTAATCATGCTTAAACGACTATACCGATTTTAATCCCTATTATTTTTTATTAGTATTATAAATCTGATTGTTGGTTTGTCTGTCTGTCTTTCTGTCTGTCTGTCTGTTCCGCAATAAGTAAAGAACGGCTAAACCGATTTTCATGAAATTTTCACCACACATAGTACTAACGAAGGCAGGAACTATAGGCTATAAGCGACCGCGATCGAACAAAGGGGCGTAAAATGCCACGCCCCCTTTTACCAGGCTAAAGCTTTATCTGCCTGTCCGCCAATAACGGAAAAACGACTGAACCGATTTTCATAAAATTTTCACCACAGATAGTACTAACCGAGGCGGGAACTATAGGACAGAAAAATCCGAGATCGGAAAAATGGGCGTAAAATGCCACGCCCCTTTGTACTATACAGAAACTTTGTCTGCCTGTTTCGCAATCACTGAAAAGCGATTTAACCGATGTCACTGAATTTTTTATCACATATAGTACTAACTGAGGTGGAAACTATAAGCCACAATAGAGGGCGTTCGAAAAAAGGGGGCGAAAAATTCCACGCCCCTTTTTATTACACTGAAAGTTAATTCTTCCTTTTCCGCAATTACGCTTAAACGGCTGAACTGATTTTTATGAAATTTTCATCACAGATAGTATTAATCGAAGCAAAAAACTATGAGCCAGAATAGAGGGCTATCGAAAAAAAGGGGCGTAAAATGCCACGCCCCTTCGTATTACATTGAAAGTTATTTCTTCCTGTTCCCTAACCACGAATAAACGGCTGAACCGATTTTAAAAAAATTTGTACCAAAGATAGTACTAACCGAGGCGGAAACTATAGGCTATAAGCGACCGCGATCGGACAAAGGGGCGGAAAATTCCACGCCCCTTTGTACTATACTGAAAGTTTGCTCTGCATGTTCAGTAATCATGCCTAAACGACTATACCGATTTTAATAAAAAAATAAAAAAGCACGCTCCTTTTTATTTTATTAAACTCTATTTCTGTCTGTTCCGTAATCTAGCATAAACTGCTAAACCACTTAGAATTTTTACCACAGATAGTAAGTACCTACCGAGGCGGGAACTATAGATTAAAATGGAACGCGTTTGGACAATGGGCGTAAATTGACTCGCGCCTCTGTAATATACTGAAAGTTATGTATGTTCCTTAATCACGCTCCTTAATAACGCTTTAACAAAACTTTTTCCATAAATAGCTTTAGTCTGTATCAACTGCCACGCCTTTTGTAATCTACTAAAAGTTTATTCTGCCTTTCCGTAATCACGCTTAAACGGCGAATCCGATGTTATTATAATTTTCATCACAGTTAGTACTTATTGACGCGGAAACTATAGACACGACCAGATAAAAGCGTGAATCGCCACGTCCCTTTTGCAATACATTGACATTTATTTCTACCAGATCCGTACTCACGCGTTAACGGTGAAACCAATTTTAATCAAATTTTCACCACAGATATTTACCATGGCGATCGAGCAAAGGGGCTTAAAATGCCGCACCCCTTTGTATTACATTAAAAAATATTTTTTCCTGTTTCGTAACTATACGCCATATAAGATGCGGAACGATATGTCATGTTAGCCCGCAATTAGACAAATAGGAGTAAAATATCACGTCATTTTGTAATATACAGAACGTTATTTCTGGCTTATTTGGTATCATGTAAAAACGGCTTAACCAATTCCTTTAACCACTACTTTTAAAACTAACTGATCGCAAACTATTTGCCATATTGCAATTTTTTACACGTGCTAACCAATAGGGGAACTATAGGTCACATGACACCGAAATTGAACTTAATGCATTAAATGCCATACCCACTTGAACTACAGTGAAAGTTAAGTTTTCACCACATAAACTGCTAACCGCGGAGGGAACTATAGGTTCATTTTAGAAGCCATTAAAGTAATACATTAATTAATATTAAAGAAATACATTAATATTAGGTTTCTTCCCATGACGGAGGAACACGTACACACCATGTTTCCGACGCTAAGCGAAGTCGAAAAAAATCGACCAAACCCCATGAATAGGTTTATATTCACCAGTGAAAAGTCACGAAGCAGTAGATAAACTGACTAATAAAAAACTCATTCATTTTATAATATTTTTTATAACCCGGGCAACGCCGGGTGCAAAGCAGCTAGTAATTAATATTTTCAAAATAAATAATAAAAATACATATGTACAGTATTTACACTTTTGTCACATAAATATTTTTATGAGAGATTTGTCATTTAAAAAAAACTTTAAAAAAAAAAATCCATAAATGTGAAATTATTAATAATTTATTGATAATTATAACATTTACGCTGTGTGGACAAAAAATTATTGGCCATTGAAATTAAAATTCATGATAAAATATTTTGAAGAAAAAAACAAAAAATTACCAAATTTAATATTTAAACATGACAATTTTCTTATCCGCTACGTCATTTCACATGGTATACATACATGAGGCATTCCACACCAAATGTCCCGCTTCAGAAAAACATATGTCCCGTAAATTTCTCAATAGGTTGTTTGGATAGCCCTATATGGAACTAAGCAAATTTCGTTTTTGGTTTTTCTAATTTTCAAAAACTGGGCTTAGAAGACATGGTCAAATATTGGAAAAATGGTAAAATTTGAAGCGAGTTGACTTGATTAAATATTTATCACATTAAAACGGAATGCACCACAATCTTAAAACCCAGGAAAATTTTTTGGAACAAATTCCTGGTTCAATAGATTCTTGAATATATTCTACGGTAATCACAACAAAATTTTCTATGTAAAATTATTTTTCAAAAAAACTACTTGCTCTAAAAAACGATTGCTTTCGGGACAATTTCAAACAAAAATCATTGATTCTGGAATGTAAAGTAGAACCGGTTGCAGGGTAGTTTGATGCGTTCTGGAATAGATTATTTGGAACATAAAATTTTGCTGGGAAATTTACATTCTTATATAGTTTTGTATGGGCTATCGAATAAATTTTTTTTCTTTAGAAAATTTTCAGAACCCGTTCTGAAATTTTCAATTTGTTAAAAAAGTCAATTTATCATAAATCCGGCCACTTTTTTTTCTTCTTTTTTTTAAATTTTTTTTTAAAGTTTAGATGTTTGTCCATCCACACAAAAAAAATCAGAAATGTATTTTTCTTTTTTTTTCGAGAAAATCGCATTTGAATTTTAAATTTCATAACAATTTTGTAATTTGCTTGTATTTTCTTGTTTTAACGTGTCGAATGAGTAATATTCATGCAATTAATATTACTCATTCGCAACATTAAAACAAGAAAATACAAGCAAATTACAAAATTGTTATGAAATTTAAAATCAAATGCGATTTTCTCGAAAAAAAACGAAAAATACATTTCTGATTTTTTTTGTGTGGATGGACAAACATCTAAACTTTAAAAAAAAATTAAAAAAAAAGAAAAAAAAGTGGCCGGATTTTTGATAAATGGAAAATTTCAGAACGGGTTCTGAAAATTTTTCAAGGAAAAAAAATTTATTCGATAGCCCATACGAAACTATATAAGAATGTAAATTTTTAAGATTATGGTGCATTCCGTTTTAATGTGATAAATATTTAATCAAATCAACTCGCCACAAATTTTGACCATTTTTCCAATATTTGACCACGCCTCCTAAGCCCAGTTTTTGAAAAATTGAAAAACCGAAAACGCAATTTTCTAAGTTCCATATAGGGCTATCCATTAGGGTGGGTCGATGAAATGCATATTTGCGAATCTCGGTTACTAATAGCAAAAACTCGACGCGCATTTTCGAGCTGATAACGGGAAAAATCATGAAAAAATTTTAGGAGGGTACTTTTAGGCCTCTACAAGCGGTTTTAGTTCGCGGTTTTTGGAAAAAAAATATTTTTTTTTAATTTTTTAAAAATATTTAAAAAATTAAGTAAAATAATGCTTATTACGAAACAATATCCAAAAAAAAATTATCTCGCCAATTTTAGCCCGTGGATGCATTTTTATACCCAGAAAAGTTCGATTTATATATAAAAAAAAAAAAGTATTTTTTATTTCATAATAGCACTCAAATGGTGCATAAGGCCGATTTAAGAACATGAATGATAAAAATTAAAAAAATGCGGGTATTTATAGCAATCCACAAGTCCAAAAAATTCGCAAAATCAAAAAAAAAAATAAAAATGGGTATCAAAATTTTGGTAAAATAAAGTGTTTTAAGAAAATGATAAAAAAACAAAACAAATTGGCGGCTATTTATAACAATCCGCAAGTGCAAAAAATTCGCAAGTACCAAAAAAATTAAAAATTGGAAAAATGGGTTTTTGAAAACGCTTTATTTTACCAAAAATTTTGATACCCATTTTTCAATTCTTTAATTTTTTTTTGGTACTTGCGAATTTTTTGCACTTGCGAATTGTTATAAATAACCGCCAATTTGTTTTTTATCATTTTCTTAAAACGCTTTATTTTACCAAAATTTTGATACCCATTTTTATTTTTTTTTTTGAATTTGCGAATTTTTTTCACTTGTGGATTGATATAAATACCTGCAATTTTTTAATTTTTGTCATTCATGTTCTTAAATCGGCATTATGCACCATTTGAGTGCTATTATGAAATAAAAAATATTTTTTTTTTATATATATAAATCGAACTTTCCTGGGTATAAAAATGCATCCACGGGCTAAAATTGGCGAGATAAATTTTTTTTGGAACTTGTTTCGTAATAAGCATTATTTTACTTAATTTTTAAAATATTTTTAAAAAATTAAAAAAAATATTTTTTTTCCGAAAACCGCGAACTAAAACCGCGAACTAAAACCTCCTAAAATTTTTTCATGATTTTTCCCGTTATCAGCTCAAAAATGCGCGTCGAGTTTTTGCTATTAGTAACCGAGATTCGCAAATATGCATTTAATCGACCCACCCTACTATCCATACAAGCTATTCAGAAGTTTATGGTACACGTGTTTTTTTTCGCTGGACATTTCGTGTGGAATGCCTCACATGTATGTATGTTTGTCATTCGTTTTTTATTTCACAGCTGTTACCGGTTTTAGCTGTCAAATTTTTTGAAAAATTTCGTGCCGTGCTCGTTCTGTTCATACTCCTACTGAATTTTCTTTTTGAAAAAGTGGCAGTATCATTGTACAACTTGTTGGATGGACGTGTATTAGACCGAGTCACCTTATATGGGCAAAATATGTAAAAGTTTTACCCCCTAGCAAATTAAATTTGGCGTTTTTTTAAGATGATTCCTAAAATTGTTGGGTTCGAGCGATAACTTCCAGTGACCTAAACCTCTTAAAAAAAGGGTCCAAAGTGGTATTTTTAATGATAAAAAATTTGGTAAATTTTTTTTACCAATGAATGACAAAATATATATAAAGGGGGGGCCCAACTCAATTTTTTTTTGTTAATTATAATATTATGTTCTAGGACTACCCCCCCCCCCCTCCGTACAAAAAAAAATGTGAATTTGTCCAGAGAAAGAATATCTCGTAAAAATTTTAAATATCTCAGAATCTGTACGCAAAAAACACTAACACACATATTAGCCAAATTTTTGTTTAATAAATAAAACTCACCAAAAACTTGGTTAAATTACGCAAAAAATGGTTAATTTACCAAAACCTTAGTTAAATTACGCACAAATCTTGGTCTTTACCAAAAACTTGTCTCATAAGTGTAAGTTTTTATGAATTTGAGATTTTTTTTTTATAAAAAAATGTCTTAGAATTGGAGAATTCTCCTATAGTAAAAACTTCCTCAGAATCTGAGATTTTTTATTGAAAAAAATTTATCAAAATCTGAGAAGTTTGCTGTAAAAAATATTCTGGGAAAAAAAAAATCAAATTATATGAACAATATTGATTTAGATATTTTAAAGGTTTAACATATTTCCGATATTTGCGTTTGAAAATTCAATAGCGCTAATTTCGGCATGTTTATGGTTCTACTGTTACGTATTCGTAAACGCGTTCCTTTTTCGAGATATTCACGTTTGAAAATTAAAAAAAGTCTTATTTAGTCATTATTGCTACATATTCTCACGTAAGAGCCATACACTCAAAATTTTTTGTAGGCAAGAACAAATAAATAACACACTTTAAACTAGTGAATAAACAATTAAAAACCATCCCAGTAATTATTCATTAGTTTTAACAAACATCAACATTTATTTTTTACTGTTGACAAAATTTTCTTAAATAACTAACATTAAACATTTTAAAAATTACGGTTTCTTCATTCTTTTTTACCAACAAATTCGAAAAAAATAACCTACGAAAACATTAAAAATTAATGATAGTTCTGTTATTTTTACCAACAAATTCCAAAAAAATAACCTACGAAAACTATAAAAATTAATGATTTCGTAGGTTATTTTTTACAATTTTCTATTGAAATATTTTTTTTAAACCTTTTAATAAAATTTTGGGGAATCGATCCCGCAATCAACTACATTCTGGCCAGACACTCTACCCGTCGTGCCAAAGTCACTTGATACAAACATGTTTTTATATTTATATAAATAATTTTTTTAATTTTTATTCTAAAAAAAAAAATAACTTACTTGTGTAGGTAATAACTAGGGCAAGTACTTTCATGAAAATGCATATTTTTACTCCGCACTCTAAACATAACATAAATTAAATATCTATCCGAATCAATAAATTTGCAATAAAATGGCATCGATTTGTAGTTGCATATTTTTGCATATTTTGGTATAAATGCATATTTTTGCATATTTTCACATAAATTGCACTTTTTTTAATTTTCATTACACTCAAAATAATCACTCTGTTAAATTACAGAGATACTCTGCTGAGCCAGCAGAAAATACCATAGATTTCCAACCAGCAAGATTTTTTGTTATTTTACGAAGAAAACTCTGTAAAATGATTTCGATAAAAAAAAACTGTAAATTTACCGAACTATCTGTAAAATATTAATAAAACCGAAAAGAATTTTACCAAAAAAACTCTGTAAATTTACAAAGTTTTTGTTAAATGCATTTTATGAGTTAAAAATTTTACAAAAAACTCTTTAAATTTACAAACTATTGGTTAAATCCATTTTATGAGTAAAACTTCTCTGCTTCAAAAACATTAATTAAAATTAAATTAATTAAAATTAAAATTTTGTTAATTTTCCTGCTTTAATGCTTCTGAATTGTAAATTTACTTTTTTATTTTTGTGAAAACAACGAGTTTTTAATGAGTAACTCCAATTTTACAAAATTTTGTTTTTCGGTCACAAGAAAATACAAAGTATTTTCTTAAAATCTGTATTTCGACAGATAACTTTGTCAAATATCTGTCGAATTGAGATTATAGTCATTTTACAGAGTATTTAACAGAGTAATTATTTTGAGTGTAACATTTTTTCAAAAAATCATTTCAAAAATTTAATCTAATACGGCGTTCACACTTGCTGTTTTGAAGTGTTCAAGAGTGAGATGTTTAAAAAAGTCTTTGTTCTGTGTCCATTACATTTTTATTCTGCTACTGGTGTTTTGTTAAACAACTTGTTTAAGGTCGCTAGTGTGAATGCCATATAACAAACATAATCTAAAACCGATCCACAACTTCTTGTAAAAAATATTATTTTCTGATAGAAATGATATTCTGAGACAGTTTTTCTAAAAGTTTGTTTCTAAAAAAAAAAAATTTAGATTCTTAAATAAAGCTTTAAATTTAAAAATATCTTACAGAAAAATGGACTCATAAAAGCCTATACAAAAACATTTATTCTCCAGGTCAGATTGAATTTTAGAGAAAATTGCACAGTAGTTAAGAAGTTATGAACAAATTCATGAAACTAAGATTGGTTTTATCCCAAATTCACGCGTTGAACAAAACGCTTAACGCTTTTTAGTAGAGATTTTTGGCCACAAAAATATTTTACTAAGAATTTTTGTGACTCAAATATTTTTTTAAACTCAAAAAAATTTTACACCCCAAAAATATTTTTTTCAAAAATTGCTTAAGTATTTGACTTCAAATTTAATATTTCTAGTAAACATTATTAAGCATTTTTTACGTCCAAGTCGATTTTAAAGTTTCTACTTGTTTATTTATAAAATTTGTTCCATAAATATTTTTTGACCTCTAAAGAAAATTTGTTCATTTAAAATTTTTTATCACAAAATGTGTCATTAAAAAAATATTTTCCAATTAAAAGCTGAGTCCACTCAAAAAACATTTATTTAATATTGTAGAGGGAATTAAAGTATTTGAAAAAACTAATTTATGTTAACAAAGCCCTTTTTGAAATTAAAAATTTTAATACATATTTTTAAATTTTAAGTGCATATTTTTCGAATTTTAAGTGCATATTTTTGATTTTTAGATGCATATTATTGGCACATATTTTCGATTTTTAGATGCATGGAAGTACTTGCCCTAGTAATAACTAATGATATCTCATTAAAAAATACCAACAATTTAAAAAAAATTACTTACAGAAATCATTAAAAATTTAAAGAATAATCAGTAGTTTTTACTTACAGAACAAAAATAAATGACTTTAAAAATTAAATGTTAATGAAAGTCTTTATTTTTTAGTGTGTTATTTTTGAAACAAAGGATAGAAGTAGTCAAACAAATGTTTTTATACCCTCCACTTAGTGATAGAGGGTATATATAAGTTTGTCATTCCGTTTGTAACTCATCGAAATATCGGTCTGGGACCCCACAAAGTATATATATTCATGATTCCCGATCGATTTTAAGACATTCTAGCGATGTCCGTCTGTCCGTCTGTCCGTCTGTCCGTCTGTCTGTCTGTCTGTCTGTCTGTCTGTCTGTGGAAAATGCTGTAGCGGACAAAATATTGCACAGAGATGACTGAAACTTGACATATTTGTTGGAAGTTCTCCCAAGAAGTTTGGTATTGCATTTGAGCGATATCGGTTAAGCGGTTCAAAAGTTATGAACGAAAATGTAAGCACACCTCAAAAATGTCAGTACATTCAACATAGCCTAAAAATACAAAATGCTTTAATTCGGCTTCTGCTTGACATATGTGAACATAATTGAACACCAAATGGTATTTAAACAAGTACGAACATATTTTTTACAAAAAAAATAAAAAAATCGCGGATTTTTTTTTTTTACCAAAAAATTTTTTCGCGGAAATTTAAAAAAAAAAAAAATTCAAAAGTAATTTCCTTTTGAATAAAGTTTTTTGCAATAATCTTTTTGAAATTGTGGAGGGTATCACTACATTCGGCAAGGCCGAATTTAACTTTTTTACTTGTTTCTTTTAAAAACGACTAAACGTAAATTTTTTTAAATAAACTATAAACAGTTAATGACATAATTTCTTAAGTGTAATAAAGGACCTGATTCCAAATCAGCCATCCAAATTTTTGTATAACAAAAATTTTTTAATTCCATAGCTATTTTTACAGCTCTACTGTTACATATTATTGCACTGGCGCAATATTTTTAAAAATAATCGATTTTTTTTAAGTTTAAATGTTGTCCTAAGTCGTTTTTTAATACATATTTAAAACTGCAGTTTTTAATTCAAAACCGATTTTTTTAAAAAAGTTCTAAATTAAAAATTATATATGAAAATTTTTCTTTACAAAAAAATTTTCAAAATCCAAGAATTTTGTTTGGAAATAATATCTCAGAACCTGAGACTTTTAATAAAGAAAAAGGCTCTTAGAACCTCAGAGTTTGAAATTTTGTACAGAAAACTGTTTTCATGATCCTGATGCATAAATTTCATTAAATAAACCCAATATAATGTGTTTTCGATACATATTTTACAGATATTTCGTTATAAATAACTTTTTAAAAACGAAAATTTAATAAAATCAAGAGTTTTTATAAAAAGATATTACAAATTTTCTTCAAAAACCAAAATATTTGCAATACTAAAAAAAATTATTTTTGTTACTTGTATTATGTGTTGAAGTGGATTAAGTTTTTAAAATTTTTCAATCCAAAAGGGGGGGCCCGGGCCCCCTGGGCCCCCCTGAATACGTCCATGTAATAGAGGTTTTGTAATTCTTGGATTCTGCATTAAAATATTTTGAAAATCTAACCACATACTCGAGATAACGAGATGTTTATGTCAGTTTTTTGATGAATTTCGATTTTATTGAAAATCTAAAAAACTTTGCAATTGTTTGTCCGATTTAATACATCGTTAAAAAACCACCGCTTGGGATTTTAGTCAAAAACTATCACTTGACTGCCATGTCTTACTTATTATAACATTTAAGTGAATGTAAATTTGTCTGTAAAATATGGGCAATTCCATCATGTCGAACGTGACCGTTGAACACATTTAAGTTGAAATAAAAGTCAAAATTAAAAGAATTTTTTTCTTGACAAAAGGGGAAACTATAGCTCTTAACTAGCTCTATAATTGTTGCTCAGGTTGATTTTGGAAATTGTTTCAAGTTTTCGAGATAATCGCAAAGAACACAACCATTCGCACGGGACAAAAAACAGAAGTGGTTTTCGCGACTATCAATTAAAACTCTGTTTTTAGCGAAACCTGAGACAATATCACAATGCGACTAATTTTAGAATGTTGGCTTATAATGTCTCTTAAAAGTTGTAAAATTTTACCTCAAAATTATTTCTACTTTTTTTTTTAATTTAACTTTAATCACTGTCGCACGGGACATGTCGCACGGGACTTTTTTTTCCATCATCATATTTATGTTGTTTTAGTTGTTCTTTTTTTAACAAATTAAAAATAAATAAGCTTAAAAAACATATTTTTACTCATTCATTTTATTTCAATGCGTCCTTCAGCCAACGATTTCCACTTTTGTCTAGCATTCCGCATTATTTCCGTGTTTTTAATTTATTGTCTTGTAATTTTATTTCATCTTCCTTTAACTTTTCTCTCCACCGTTTGCATCACTCTTTATTTTTTTCGCCGTTTATACTCATCTATAGGGATGTGATTTCCATGCGAATGCATTTTTTTGTCGATCGTCTAAAAACGATATCGACCAATTATCTTTCCGAATCAAGAAATTTTGCGTTAAAATGGCATCGATTTGTTTTCGCATATTTTTGCATATTTTGGTGAAAATGCATATTTTTGCAAATTTTGGTTTTAAATGCTTTTTTTGTGTATATTTCCAACTTTCAAGTGCATATTTTTGCATATTTTGGCATAAATGAGCAAAAACACAAATTGAAATTGTTTCATAATCGATTTTAAATTTTAAAAATTTATTTTGAAAATAAGAAAAATATTTTTTTTTTTACTTTTTTATAGATTGTTTAATTTTTAAAACAATAATGGTACATAAAGTTTTAAATGTTACTATTTAAGGCCGGCGTTATTTTTTTTTTATGAAGTTTTTCGTATGAAAACAAGATTTTTATTGCCTACATTTTATTTTTTAGTGCATATTATAAGGTTTTTTTGTGAATATTTTGAATTTTTTAGCGCATATTTTAAGCGTCGGGTATTGATAATATCCCTAATATTATTTTGAAAAACATACCTGAAAATGTTATTCTTGAGTATTGTACTCTTTTTAATAATATCCTCAATAATTCTTACTTTCCTCATGCATGGAAAAAAGCAAAAATGGTTGTTTTACCAAAAAAAGATAAGGACACAAGTAATCCAAACAATTTGCGTGCAATAAGTCTATTACCGAATATTAGTAAAATCTTTGAAATTTGCGTTAATAACAATATAATTAAACATTGCGAGAGCTCTAATATAACAAACCATAAACAATTCGGTTTTAAATTTAAGCATTCTACAATTCATGCGATACATTTACTTGTTTCAAACGTGAATTGGAATTTAAACAAATCACTTTGCACAGGTGCTTGTTTAATTGACTTTGAGAAGGCATTCGATAACATTTGGATCCCCGGCTTAATATATAAATTGTTTGAGTATAAATTCCCACTTTATTTAATTATACTCATTCATAACATGTTAAATAATAAATCATTTGTGGTCTATAATAAGAATAAAGTCAGTACAAAGGATTTTATAATAGTAAATGGCTTGCAGCAGGGTACAGTCAATTCTCCGATACTTTTTAATTTGTTCATATATGATCTTTTAAACAAGATTGATAATATAATTGGATTTGCAGATGATATCATCATATATCATGCTGATAACAAAATTGAAAAAATTAATGCAAAATTAGAAAATTATTTTCAAATTGTTGAAGAATATGCTAATAATTGGCAAATAAAAATCAACACTAATAAATGCGAAACTATACTTTTTCGGCCCCCGGTTGGAAAATGCAACCACAATTTTAAAAAAAATTGGAAAACTTTTGGTATAAAATCTAATTACAATATTTCTATTCCAAATAAACAAACGGTTAAATATTTAGGTATTCATCTAGATAAATTCCTTTATTTCAATAATCATATCAACCTTCAGTTGACAAAAGCAAGAAATGCGTTCTTTATGTACAAAAAATTGTTTTTCTCAAAGTACATTACGCCTAAGGTTAAACTTATATTGTACCAATCCTTAATAAGGCCTATTTTAACATATGGTTGCCAAATATGGTTCAACATATCTCCATCTTATATGGAAAAAATAAGAGTTTTCGAAAGAAAATGCCTGAGGGCCTGTACATCCCTTTACAGATCTTCAAATAGTAACTACATAAAATATATATCAAACAAAAGGTTATATAAAGCTGCAGAAATAAGCAGAATTGATAATTTCATCATACACCTGATAAGAAACCACATTAATAAAAGTTTAGAATGCTATGAAAATAATTTAATCATGGCTCCTTATTATGCCAATGAGGAATATATACATTCAACTTTACAAAGTGGATATGTCCCACCGGAGGCCTTCTTATACCTCGATAGCAAGGGTTTTATACAAAACGAAAGTGGCATTCCTATATTATACCATATTTATAGACGGGCCAATATTAAAGCTATATCTAGCAACCAACTATCAAATGATAATTGCAGATTTGACACTAGCATTTACCTAAGGGACAAAAATATGATTCCAAACCTGAATATAAAAAAATATTGGTGGCTCACCGAGTAATTTTTCAATTCTTTTTATCACTTGACTGTAGCTTTTTATCTTCTTGCAATAACAAAGTAAGGTTTTTCAAGCTTTTTTCTTTACATAACATTTATATTAAATGCAAATATTAACACATATTGTAAAAATTAAAATAATAAATTCCAAAAAATGATTAATATATTATATTAATATACAAATGAAATGTACTTGAGCGCCCGAATATGGGACAGTGTATAATAAGATGTAAATATATATACTATTTGTTTATTTATAGTTTAAGTATATTAAGTTTGTTTAAATAAACGTTATTAAAAAAAAAAAAAATAAAAAAAAAATAAAAAAAAAAAAAAATTAAGCGCATATTTTTGATTTTTTAGTGCATGAAAATCTCATCCCTACTCATCTATATTTAAATAATTTAAAAGTATGTACACAGAAAGAATTAAAAACGAAAGTCAATCAACAAAAACGCGGATTCAATTAATTTTTTAATTGAAACTCCTCCGATAAAGAAAATTGTTATATCAATCATCAAATTGTAGGTGATTAATTGATTTTTATTTCAATTAATCATTTTTTCGATTTTGATCAAAAATTTGATTGATTTTTTATTTAAAGTCAATTAAAATAATTATTGATTTAACAAATAAATTTTACGCTTATGGAAAAATTATGAAAAAATTCATATTTTTTGCTTTCCAATATGTTGCCGACAATAAAAAAAGTAAAACCGTAGTAAAGAGTATATTTTTGAACTAATGTATTCAAATAAATTGAAGCGAAAAAAAATCTGGTATGTTGAAAATTTGTAATTCGACAGTTAAAGAAAATAACAAAAATTTCAATCAAAACATTGATTGACTCATTTAAATTTTGTTGATCAATAAATTTAATTGAAAATTTTTAGCCAATAATTTTTTGTGTGTATTTATATAATAATTCGTTATGCAAGAATAAATATTTTTTAAAAATTTTAAAATCCACACTTACCATGTCGCACGTGACCAACTTTATATAAGAACCAAGATCACAGATTTTATTATTTTTTAAACTTTTTTTTTATTTTAATTGTAATAAAAATCTGTGTTTGTTCACAATATTTAATGAATTTTCGTCACATCTACTTGACGCACTAATAACTAATGTTGTTTTTCTATGTCGCACGGGACATCGAAATGTGTGATAAAGCACAGCAAAAACTTACGGTTATTTTTTAAATGCATAGTTTGTAATGCATTTTTTTTAGCTCTTTGTATCTCAAGAAAGATTTTTAAAAGCAAAAGTCAACATTTAATGCTTTCTTTTAAGAAATTTTATCAAAACAAAAGGTGCAATAGAAATGTCCCAATGAGAAAAAATTGGCTTGCTCGACTTTATATTCGAATATCTCGAAATGGGTTATGAATAAATGTAAAATTTGTTCACGTTAGTAAAATTTGATTGTTTCTTATGAAAATATGTTAAAACAAATTGGTTTCAAGAACTTTTGGTTTTTTGGTCTTGGTACACCTTTCGGTGGAAGTGCCCATATGCAAAAAATTTTGAATTTAAATAAGTTTTCTACTTTTTTTCTTTATGCCCTCTATTTTTATTTTCAAAATCTGGTCGCCTTACATTAAGTATATAGGTTAAAAATCTGCGGTCAATTTGAAGCATAATATGACTGCTTTTCGAATTTTGAAAATTCCGCGAGATATTTGCTAAGAGTCTCCGTTGGAAACAAATATTTTTATTTCATTCAAATTTGATTCCCAATAAATTAAACGATATCGTTATGATATCGAGACAACGTCACCTTATAATTACATATTTTAGGAAACAGCAGTGTTTTCGTTCTATAATGTATCTTTCCTTATGATATCGTTTTTCCATAAAAATATGATACGCAAATCGCCATTTTCCCGATTTTATCGAAAAGCTATCGTTACTCCATGCAAATACGATATGGTTTCGAAATGAACATGCACAGAAAGAATTGAAAACGAAAGTCAATCATCAAAATCGCAGATTCAATTAATTTTTTAATTGAAACTCCTCCGATGAAGAAAATTGTTATATCAATCATCAAATTGTAGGTGATTAATTGCTTTTTTCAATTAATCAGTTTTTCGATTTTGATAAAAAATTTGATCAATTTTTTAATTAAAGTCAATTAAAATAATGATTAATTTAACAAATGAATTGTAAACATGGAAAAATTATGAAGAAATTCATATTTTTTACTTTCCAATATGTTGCCGGCAATAAAAAAGTAAACCCCTAGTATAAAGTATATTTTTGAATTAATGTATTCAAATAAATTGAAGCAAAAAAAAAATCTGGTACATATATTGAAAATTTGTAATTTGATAGTTAAAGAAAATAACAAAAATGTTGATTAAAACAATAATTGACTCACTCAAATTTTGTTGATCAATAGATTTAATTGAAATTTTTAAGCCAATAATTTTGTGTGTGTGTGATTATCGATTAAAATTTCTTGGAATCACGATAATAAAATCGCCTAAAATTCGAAAATGGTATCATAATTTTAGTTTAAGATAATCCCGTTAACAGTAGCATACAGGTGATACTATTTTCGTTATTACTTATTGTTAGCGATATTTTGTTTATTGGGTTTGTGTGTGTTTTCGTTACTTATTCAAAATCTAACCATAGACGCAATCGATCCATGATTGGACTGATGATTAATTATTCGTCAAACATTGGCGTAGGGTATCATTGGGTCAGTCTTGACCGACGATCTTGTATTTTATTTCGCTTTATTTATACACTCAGAAAAAAAACTGTAAATCAGCTTTAAGTTTGAGTTAGCAAATTGTTGGCAGATTTTTTCTACTGCAACGGATATTTAGCAAATTATTTAGCTTATTTTACAGAAATATTTAGTTATAATGGTTTTAATAAACTAGTCTAAGTTCTTTTTTCAAAAAATATTTTTTTGGAGAAAAAAAACTAAAAAATTTTATTGAAAAACAATACAATACATAACTAAAAAAATTTTAAAAATTTTACTATCGGAAAAATCGGCAGATTTTTCTACTTAAATTAGCAGACTTTTTTGCTTAAGTCAGCAAATTTATCAGATGAAATCAGCAGATTTTTCTACAGTCTTGCCATGATTTTTCTGCAGTCTCATATGGCTCAGAATGGATTTTTTTAATTTATTTTATTTTGAGTGTATAGTTTCAGCCCAACAGGTTTTGATGCAAAAAAAAGTCTAAAATTTCTTCATTGCTTAGCTCCTCCTTTCTAATCAGATGTTGTATCCATTTTTTAGTTTTGATGCTAAGATTTAAAGTTTAAAAACCAGTTCTTCATAAAAAAAAAATACACTAATATGAGGTGGTCTACAATTAATAAGAATATTATACAGACATAAATACCTATAGAAGAATTTATTATAATTAACTTTTTTTTTAATTTTATTTCTTTAAATATTATACTTTTCTATTCTTGTTTTATTTTTAAGGTGTCAATGTCAAAATTTGACTTGTCAAATAAATTTAATATTTAGTTGTTTAGTCGTAAAATCTTGACATTTTTCATTTAAATAAGAATTAGTAGCAAATTGTATTGTGATCAAATTATGTTGGTATATGTATGTATATTTTTTTGGTTTTTGTTAAAAATATTTCGTTTTTTGTTATTTTGATAATATTGAACGAGCTGTTTTTAATATATTTTTAAGAAAAAAAAAAAAAAAATAGGAAAGCATCCCACATACTGGTATTGTTTTTTTTTAAATTTTATTAATCAAAAATGTTTGAAAAAAAACGCTGCATGTGCTTGTTTAAAGAATTTTCTAAATCGATAACACAAAGAAAGTTATGGAAATTATGTTTGAAAACAAACATTTACAACAAATGATGATGATGAGATCTACATAAATTAACATAAAACATATTTTTAACTTTTTGTGGTTCTTGTTTGTTGGTGGGTCAGTTAGCAACACTGATAATAGGAAATTCCTAGTAACCTTTCTTATTTTCTTATGCCCATAGTTTTAAGCTATTAAGCCGGATTATTGCAAGATTTTAATAAACGGATATCCATTTACAACACTTGTTTTTAGGTAGAATTTACACGAGAGTAAGTATTTGCTCAAGAAAGAAGCTTTCATTTGTGCACACTCATTCGTTTTTGTGAAAATGAAAAACATGCGTTTACTCTCGTTTCATTTTATGTGCATTGAAGAAATGAAAGAAAAAAATACGTGTGTTGTTGAATGCATGGACGTATTCAGGGGGGGGGGGGGTTAGGGGGCAAAATGTTGCGCCAACGCTGTATCTTTAATTAAGATTTTTTTTTAACCTTTCAAAAGTGAATATCTCGAAAATAGAACGCGCTAATTTGCGAACACGTAACCGTAGAACGATAAACACGCCTAAATTAGCAGTTTCGAATTTTCGAATGCAAATATCGGAAAAATGTTAAACTATTAACATATTTGGTAAGATAATTTGATATCAGGATATCAAAATCAATCTTGTTCAAAAAATTATTAGATCTATGATCTTGAAATTTATCACAAATACATACCCAAAAAAACTATTTCTGGTGGTAGCACTTTTAGGCTACATTCCAGGAACCGTTTTTATAGGAAAAATACCTCAGAATCTGAGAATGTATCAGACATTTTTTCATACAAAATTCACAGATTTAAAGACATTTTTGCGACATGTTTTTTTTTAGAATATTCTCAGAATATTTTCTATATCACACTGAAAAAAAAGACATAACTAAAATTATGGAAAAAATGTCTTTGAAAATTTATCATGAATTTTCCTAAAATTTAGTTAAATTTAACTTAAAAATGAGAAATTTTCTTAACTATGAGAAAAAAATTTTAGTTCATTTACTTATAATTAGTTCATAGTTTTCTTTAAATGGATTTTTTTTTATATTAGGAAAAAAACTCTTACTGCCAAAGAAATTTTCCACAAATCTAAGAATGGTATCTTTATTTTTAAGACATATTTCTTAAAAAACAATTTAGTTCAAGTTTAGTTAAAATTTACTAAAAAAAACATCATCGTATTTCTCTTCTTTGAATTGAGGAAGTGTACTTCTTAGAATTAAGTTAATGACTTCTGAGAATTTAGTAAATAACTTCTTAGAATTTAGTTAAAAATGGCGATATCTCGAAAACTAAGCGAGATAGAGCGAAACGGATGAAAAAGAAAGACTACAAAACAAAATATGGAATAGCCTAGCTCTGCATATCTGTCGGGGTCTCAAGACCCTAATTTTAGATCTAAAATTTGAAATTCGCGAGATTTTATATATGCACATACCTCCACTGAAAAAAAAAAAATTACCATTTTTAAAGCATGTTGAACTTAATTTAAAAAAAGGAGGGTATGCGAGGGCTCTAAAGATATTAATTCTTCTTCCAAGTATATTTTTTCCTAAAACAGAGTAATGCATTTACTTAAATATATCTTAAAAGTAAGTACAATTGTACTTAATGTAAGTTTAATTGTTTTTATCCAGAGGAAAAATATTTTTTTAAAATAAGTAAAAATTTCCTTAAACTTACGGATTCTGTGGACCCTACGGAGTCCCAATGTGAGGACCATACGGGCCCCAATATATGGGGTCCGCCCATGAGTATATGCGTACACTATTATAGGGTCACTATTGATTTTGATCCAAAATTTTGGTCAGAATCGCTCTATCTTGCTTAGTTCTCGAGATATGGGAATGGGGTCTTGAGAAATTTGATCATGAAATAACTCGAAAACTATAATTCGGAGGGCTTTCGGCTCTTCGGTGAATGTATTCTATAAGTTAAGGACTACAAAAATGCCTCTAGATTTTTTTTCGTATCTGCAGTATTTGCAGAGTTATAGGTATTTGAAAATTTCGCGAAAATCGAAATTTGGATTTAAAGTTAGGGTCTCATAGGGTCTCCAGGTGGGGCCCCCAGATGGGATCCCAAAATACCTAAAATATTTTTTCCTTAAGTTAAGTAAATTCTTTCTTAAACTGTTGAAGATATGGATTCAAATAAAGTCAAAGAAATCAATAAAATAAAGATTACTTTTTTCTTAAATTAAGACAAAAATTGCTTAAATTAAAGAAAATGCGTTTTGGAATTAAAGATTAGAACTTATTTGATTTAAGGTATTGAAAATGTCTATACTATTTTTAAGTAAGTTACGTACTTATTTATTTTTTTTCCACACAATTTAAATTTTTTCTTTTAAGTAAAACAACATTTTTTAACAAACCCTTTTTTTCTTAAATGCAATCAATTCGCCATAAATGTAAAGAATATTAAACTTAATTTAAAAAAACAAATTAAGGAAAACTGTTGTGCTTTTTTGAGTATTTGCATGTACTGTCGTCAAGTTAATTTTCTTTGTTTTAAGTAAAACCACCTTATATTAAGATAAGTTGAAGTAAATTCAAAAAAAATTGATTACTTAGATTAATAACAGTGTTTCTTTAATTTCAGTATAGTTATTTTTTTCAGTGTCGGTTAATACTGCCAACACGAGAAAAGGTCCAACGGCATTTTTGTAGCTCTGCGATTAATAGTTTTTGAGTTATCCGGTTTTTAAAATTCTCAAGACCCTATCAGGCCCCTTATTACCGTATCTCAAAAACTAAGCAAGTTAGAGCGAAACGGACAAAAGTTTTGGTTCAAAATCTATGGGGACCCTTAAAGGACCCAACGGGGTCTCGAGTAAAATGGGGTCCGAACCCATGGGTCCAGGGTCTAGACCCAATCTATTTCTAAAATGTGAAGTATAATTTTTCCCATTTTTTAGTTAAAATTGGCTTAAAATTAAATAACTTTGTTTTCCTTATTTTTGGGAAAATTATGAACTAAAACCAAGAAAAAAGATTTTTGGAGCCAAATCATTCCCTCTTTTTCTCAAAATTGAGTTAATTTTCCCAGATTTTAGTTCACTTTTTTTTGAGTGCAAACTTCTCAGATTTTGACAAATTTTTTTCTAAAAAAAATCTCAGATTCTAATGGAGTTTTTACTAAAGAAAAATTCTAAGACATTTTTTATATCAAAATTCTCAAACGCAAAAAACTTATACTTATGAGCAAAGTTTTTGGTCGACAACAAGACTTTTGCGCTAGCCCTAGCAAATACTATTATTTTGTTATTATGATTAAAAAAAATTTCGAGTTGGGCCCCCCTTTTTAAATTCCTGGATACGTCGCTGGTTGAATGAATGAAAATACTCATGAGGATTCTCATGAGAATTTCATATTTTTACTCCCTCACTGAATAAAAATATTAATTTTCAAAAAAATTTTCGTTCACTCACGGCATAAAGAAAATTTAAAATATTTTTTTTTTTATTTTTAATAAATTGAACCTATCCGAGAACTGGTAACAATGACCGTCGTCTCGTTGTGGGGAAAAAACCAAGGGCTCTGGTGGGAATCGAACCCACGACCACCACGTTCAAAGGCTAGCACGCTTCCAACTAGCCTACGGGGGCCCCGTAAAATATTAAAAATTAATATGCTAATATCTCGAAAACTAAGCAAGATAGAGCAAAATTTCGGATCAAAATGTGTGGACCCAATTGGGTCCTAACTTTGAATTAAAAAATTCGAATTCCGGGAAATTTTAAAATGGTAATATCTAGGTAATTCGAATTTTTTGATTCAAAGTTAGGACCCCATTGGGTCCACGCATGTGTAGATGTCAAATTTGCCTTTAGGGTGGCCATCGATTTTGATCCGAAATTTTGCTCTGTTTTGCTCTATCTTGCTTAGTGTAATTCGGCAGCTAAAGAAAATAACAAACATTTTAATCAAAACCTTGATTATTTAAAGTTTGTTGATCAATAGATTTATTAGAAAAGGTTTAGCCAATATTTTTTTTTGTCTATCCATATTAATACATTGAATAGAAAATAATCTTTTTTAAATTTAAGTCGGGTCGCATTTTTGCTCTATAGTCTAGACGATATTCCTGTTAGTTCGGGAGGTATGGAAATTATCCCGAAAGTCCACATTGTTTCATAAGGTGGAAACAAAAATTAAATAAAAATATTTTAGTTTAGCAATTCATTGTCAATGCATAAAATTAATGGTTTAAAATCTATAAAACAAACAAATACCACTAAAACTGTTTTAAAACACAAATAATGATGATTAATAAAATTAGAAAATTGCTATGTATCAAAATAATGATGCACTTGAAAATATCCCCCCATTAAGGATTTAATATTTGGTTTGTTTTTGTTTTATATTTCTTACTCTCGTTCTTTTGTGCATTTTTTCAAAGACACAGAAAATAATTTTACTTTTTTGTCTAAAAAAAGAAGATTAGTATATTTAAGAGACAACCCAGCAAAAACATCACAATAGAAGTGTCCCGTATAAATATTGACTTTCACAGAAAAAAATATTCAATGGAAAAAAACAATTAAATATTTGCTCAGCTTAAAATTTGACATTTAATTAAATTTTACTTGAATCAATTAACCATTTGCTCAAATCTGAAAAATTCACAAAAAAATTCATAAAAACAAAAAAACTCATCATAGTAGGCTTTGAGTAACAATGCGATGAACGCTGTTGCGTTTTTTGTTTTAGTTTTAGTTAGTCGTCAAATAGAAAAGTACTTTCACACACAGAAGACGAAAATAAACAAAATAATATAAAGCACAAAAAAAAAAACAATTTAAACAATAGACTTGAAAAGACTGACAAAAAACACTACAACTGTAAAATAATGATTAACTATTCACTCAGATCAAGCATTGGATTACTCAAAAATAACACAAAATTATTGATTAACCGCTCACTCAAATCAAGCATTGGTTTAATCAAAAATAACAGAAAAATAACAATTAACAAATTACTCAAATCAAGCATTGGTTTAATCAAGGAACAGTCAATGACTGACCTACAATTTTCGTGCTTGATCCAACAATTTTCCTCATTAGATGACTTTTAATTAAAATAATGCTCAACCTGGTGTATTTCGTGCTTGATCTAACAACTCATTTTTATCTGTGTTTATTGGATCCTCTTATCGGGTATTATATGATGGCATATTATTGCGTTTGATCAGATTTTATAGAATGAACAATTTGTCTAAATGTTGGAGAAAATTAGAGAACTTGAATTGGATACAATTTCATATAACATCATATATTATTAGGTATAAACCGATCAGACCTAATAAAATTGTTCACGCCTGTGTAAAAATGGATTAGATCTGTTTATATCTGATCATTAGGGCAAGTACTTTAATGAAAATGCATGTTTTTACTCGGCACTTTAATCATACAACAAACTAACTATCTATCCGAATCAAGAAATTTGCAATGAAATGACATCGATTTGTAGTTGCATATTTTTGCATATTTTGGTATAAATGCATATTTTCATATAAATTGGACTTTTTTAAATTTTTATCAATATTTTATTAAAAATTTCTTGAAAAAATTTAAAACCTATCGCCTATTTCTTATGGAAAAAATATTTTTATTTACAGAAATCATATTCTGAGTCATTTCTTATAGAAAATTGCTTCTGGATGTATAATTTTTAGATTCGAAAAATGTTTCCTATTTTTAATGTTCCTATTATGATACATTTTACTAATCGTAAAGAAAAAATATTCCTACAGGAAAATTGCATTTATTTTTTGGATTTCACTTAGAGTTAGAGCGGGGTCTTTTGTCTTTGAGTACATTTTTTGACTTCAGAATGGGAAAATTCCGAAAAAAGTGGAAAAAAAATATTTTAAAACAATATTTTTTCTAAAAAAAAAAATATTTAATATTACACACAAAAATTTTTTTTTGCATGAACGATTTTCATAGTATTTATGAACAAATTCATACAATTTATTACTTTTTCATAATATTTATAAACTTTTTCATAGTATTTATGAAAAATGTTAAAAATTCTTAAATTTCACATATTATGAATTACTCACAAATACTATGAAAAAGTTTATAAATATTATGAAAAAGTAATAAATTGTATGAATTTGTTCATAAATACTATGAAAATCGTTCATGGAAAAAAAAAAATTTTGTGTGTAGGACTGGTTCTAAAAAAATGTTACTTTTAATAAAAAAATGTGTCAATAAACAAAATATTTAGCTTATAAAAATTATTTCCACTCAAAAATACCGCTGTAAGTACAGTCGAGGGCCTTAAAGTATTTGACAAAATAGAATTTATGTTGACAAACCATTTTTTTTGTAAAAACAATAATTTTTAAATGCATATTTTTTAAGTTTTAAGTGCATATTTTGGATTTTTAGACGCATATTATAGGCACATATTTTCAATTTTTAGACGAATGAAAATACTTGCCCTACTGATCATATTTCTTCGCCATTTTCGGAATATGGTCAGATTTGATCAATTCAGCAAATGATGACCAAATTCGTGATCTGATCAGATACAATTACATTTAATTTAATATGAGCAGATTATACCAGATATGAGCATGTTTACCAAGCCGAATCCATTTTAACATAGGCGGCGTTTCAAATGTAAGTAGTTTTAAGCTGAAGTGATTGCTTTTACAGGAATTCCGTTATAAATGTAGCAAACTGCTATAGTGGAAAACAATAAAAAATTTATTTAAGTTTCAAATAAAAAAAAAAAAATATTTAGATCTATGTATGTACGTCATTGAAAATATTTCTAATGGGACTTACGCTTAGAAAAGATTAGAAGGTATGCAGTGTTGTATTTGATGTATTTTCCAATATGGTGGCAAAATGCTTGTTCTTCCTCATCGCACACGTATTTAATATCAAATTAGATTCTTTGTTTATAAAAAATGGAATTTGTCTTTCATTTAATTAAATTTATTATTTATTTTGCTTTATTCAACGTTTTTTTAAAGATAATACGCACTATTGATAGTTTAAAACTTTTTTTCTCTTTTGTTGTTTGCTTTGTTGTTGTTCTCCTTTATGTTGCATTGTTTTTATTAAACGTCAAAAGTTACATAATGTGCTGTCACTAATACTTATTCAAGCGAAATACGACTCTGTTTCATTTCTATTTTTTTCTATGGACTTACGTATTTCTTTTCTTAGAATTTTAAATTTCCCGGGACATTTTTAAATTGCACCAGATCCCGGGAATTTCTGAACAAATATAAAAGTCAAAATTGTTTCTAAGAAAAACATTTTCTCATAAATATACCTTATTTATGAGATCACAATAACACAAAAAAAAAAATTTTATTACGTTCAAAATGAAAAAAAATAGGTTCCGAGAACCATTTTGTTATAAAACAACCACAGGTTTTATAACAAAATGGTGCAAATATGTCGAAGTCTTTTATACATAAGTATTGTTAAGAGAATATTTTTTTGAAATCGTTTTTATCTGTTTGAAAAATTAAAATTCAAGCATTTATAGGAATTCTATTTGCTCTGAAACTAAATGTATCTGATTCAGAAAAATCCGATTCCGAGAAATTTTTCAACCATCTGTCTTGAAACTAAATGTAACTGATTGTGAGTCAGAGAAATCAGTTCCTGAGAAATTATATCTCAAAAATCTTTAAAACTTTAAAAGATTTAAGAAAAGTTTTAAAGTAAACTTCAGAGTCATTTTTGACAAAGATTTTTATTAGATTAATAAAAATTATCAAAGATTCTTAGAATCAACATAAATTAACATAAACAATAAAATGGAAAGGAAAAGTCCCGGGCTTTATTTTCAGGGATTTCAGGATTGAAAAATGTCGGGAACTTCCCGTCCCGTGAATTCCCAAGAAAAATTCTAAAATAGGAAAATTATTTTTTTTTCTGTGCAGAACACACAAAGAAAAAACAAATATTAAGACATTAAATGAACTTCAATGATGTTGATCGTTAACAATGAAAATCAATTGTAAAATCAATATACAAAATGAAATGTTTACGCGTAAAAGTCAAAAAAGTCAAATACCATACAACTTATTGAAATGGTGATTGTAAATGTTTTTTTCTTCTTTTTTTTTGTAGTTTGGAAAATGAAGAAAGAAAATATCAAGATTGAAATTGTGAAAAAATAACCAACGTGAGCTCTATGAAAATTTTTAAAGAAAAAATGTGGCGAATGAATTTAATTTTTGGAGTGTTTAAATTTTTTTTTGGTGAAGTTCGTTTCATGGATGCATCATGTTGTTCTGTTTTAATAAGTAAGTAGACATTCACTCAGCACATGGCCATAATTGAAATTTGAAATATTATGTGTTTTTAAAACAATTCATATAATCTATAAAAATGAAATTCATTTCAATATGAATATTCCTATACCAAAAAAAAAAAAATATAAAAAATATTAATTCAATTTTATGGGTTCACAATATAGAAAATCTGAATGCCATGCTCTATATAAGAGTATTTCTCAATCTGCGATACAGTCCATGTCCGTTAAATTGTAATGTTCAGAAGAATTTTTGGAGTCAATAAACATTTAAACTTTAAATTTATGTTATGAATGATAAGAGCTTTACTTATGTAAGTATATGAGCACTAACAACGAGAAACTAAAAACTCTAAACAGTTAACCTTAGATGGCACACAACTCAGAATCTACGGCGACGTTATTTCCCTTATTTTCTTCTGCACAAAAAGGATTGAAAACGAATTTATATCACGGAACACGTGGTTTCAATAAATTTTTTTTTATTGAAACTACTCCTATGAAGAAAATTGTTATATCAATCACCAAATTAATGGGTTATTAATAAAATAAATATTTTTTTAATCAAACATTTTTCGATTTTGATCATAAATTTGATAATTTTTTTGTTTGTAGTCAATCAAAATAATGATTTATTTAACAAATGAATAAAATTATAAAGAAATTGTTATTTTATTATTTTGTATATTGTTTCAATTAAGGAATTCAAATAAATTAAACCGAAAAAAATCTGGTATGTTGAAGAATTGTAACTCGACAGCATAATAAAATAACAATAATGTTAAACAAAACAATGATTGATTAATTTTGTTGATCAATATATTTAATTGAACATTATTGGCAAATAATTTTTTGTGTAAAAGAATACCCTACGGTATTTGTATTAATAAGCACTGAAACAAATCCAACTTCATATAACCATTGGTTTGGATTATAAATCTATCATATCATATTTACCGTGGTCTTACCACCAAAGTGGTTTGTTGCTAAATTACAAAAGTTTGAGACCCTCTGTTTTATACTATAAAATTTAAATGTAAAGCATTTGAATATTATTTGAAATCAAAATGAGAAAAATCGACCATCACCCCTTCAAAACTAAACCCCTAAAAATTATTTTCCATAATTGGTTACGATTTAAGAGCTGATAGTAATTAATTTTATTAACTTGTAGGTATAGAGAGGGGTGATTCTATTTAGAGATGGGCACATGAGCAGATTAGAGCGTGATTCACGTGATTCACGCGTGATCACGCGTGAGTGTGACTGAATTCATTTTTACTCACGTGATTGTGAGTGAGTGTGGTGGAGAAAAAAAATCCGTGAGTGAGTGTGCGTGAGTAAGACTTTTGCGTGAGTGAGTGTGCGTGAGTCGATTTTTTTGCGTGAGTTTGTGTGATTTATTTTTTCATCATTTTACCTTGCATACCAAAAAAGCAACAAAAAAATTTTAAAATTTGGTTTATTTTAAGATTTCGTCCCGAAAAAAGCAAAAAAAAAAGTAAAATTTCGCTGAACTTTAAATTTTTCTGAAAATTTTTAAAGATTTTTGAAATTTTAGTTTTTGAAATTTTTCGTGAGTGTGAGTCAACGTGAGTGATGCTTGCGTGAGTGCACGTGAGTGTGAGTTGTATTAAATTTACTCACGTGATTGTGAGTGAGTGTGAGTAGAAAAAATATGCTCGTGAGTGAGTGTGCGTGATTCAAAAATTCCTGTCGTGAGCGTGAGTGAGTGTGAGTCAAAAATCACTCACGCGCCCATCTCTAATTCTATTCATTTGAATAAATAAGTACATACACATATTTCTTAATAAAAATTCCATTAAAATAAATATTTAAATTTAAACAAATTTTTATTACTAACCAAATGTCATCAATCTGTTGATTAGAAAATTTAATGGGTGTCTGATAAGACTCTTCGTAGTTTTTTATTTGCCCTCCAACAACAGTATGAGAATATATGTACTTACTCTGTCATTCCATATGTAACGAATCGCAATATCGGTCTAGGACCCCAAAAAGTAATATATTATGGATCCATGATCAATAATATATTAACTTTATCTATCCATCAATCTTGTTCGCGGCAGACCAGATCCAGTAAAAACTAAAAGTGTTAGACTTCTGAAGTTTGGCAGAAGTTCACAAATGGACAAAAAAGACCAAAGGGAAGAATACAAACCAGTTTTAACTTGGAAAATTCCAAGTTGGCGATAGTCATCGTGCCAAAGTAACTTGATACAAACATGTTTTTTTTATTTATAGAAAAATAATTTTTTGAATTTTTTTCTACAAAAAAATAATCTACTTGTGTAGGTAAAAACTAATGATATCTCATTAAAAAATACAAACAATTAAAAAAAAAATTACTTACACAAATCATTAAAAATTTAAAGAATTATCAGTAGTTTTTACTTACAGAACAAAAATAAATGATTTTAAAAATTAAATGTCAATGAAAGTCTTTATTTTTTAGTGTGTTATTTTTGAAACAAAGGACAGAAGTAGTCATTAATAAAAACTGAACATCAAACAAATGTTTTTTCTGTTAAAAACTACAAACAGTTAATGACATAATTTTTTGAGTGAAGGAACTTTCTTTGGAGTTGAATGTATGATCTGGACTTATGTAAGCAGTGGATTCCCTGCTGCAAAAATGTATCTATCGACCCGAATTCACCTATCCCGTGACTCGTAACGGGACATATTACTAAAATGCCTATCACGTGATAGGAGAATATCGAGGACCTATATTCAAACCCCTCTATCTAAAAAACACAACTTTTCAGGAGAGCCAAAAAACTGTTTATTTCGCGTATTGTTAGAGTAATTAAAATCCGATATTCTACAATATTTTTCTAAATCAACTACTGAACCTCACATATAATTCGTTTTTAAAAATTTGCACTATCGGGGATTTTATGATAGATAGAGGATTTTGTTTCTCAAAAATATCAAGTACATGCATGCAAAAGATCAGATAGAGAGGTTTGGATTTTAATAAAAATGATTTTTTATGATTTCATTTACGACATCGGTAAATTTTTAACGTGATTTATTAATGATAACGGCTTATAAAAAATTCTGAAATCGCGGTTTCGGTCTACAGGTGCTGATTTTCAAAACAAAAATTGTTTTTTTACCGAATTCATCTCAAAAGTTGACAAACTGTTGAGTATGTTTTTTAAAAAATAGTAAAAAAATAAAAACGGGATTTTTGTCCACAGATGCTGATTAGAATCGCGATTTTTAAGATAAAAATTTTTGTTTTATAATGTACACAAGACATCAAAATTTTGAGCCATATTTTAAAAAAAAGTCAAATAAGAATTTTCAGAAAAAATTAGCATCAGTGGACCAAAACCGTGGTTTTGAAATTTTGTTGACAAATTCATGTTCAGCATGCAAAAATTAATATGACAACAAGTAATGCATGATTAAATTATTAAAAAAAAATATTTATAAATTAATTATTTGTAAAGATAGAGGGTTTTGCATTAAGAAAAATTAATTGTTTAGAGAAAACCAAAAATAAAAATAAAATAGCAAAAAAAATATTTTTGTTTTGAATTTTACACCATAGACGTGGGCCGTTTTACTGAATATTTTGCCATAAAAAAGTCATTTTCGTGAAAATGGAAGATAGAGGGTTTTGAATAAAGGCCATCGATATAGTTTCTTAGAAAAAAATGCCGGAAAAGTCCAAAAAAATATTTTCTCCATTTTTTGACCCATGTTTTGAACACCTAAATCTCCGATAAGACCGATAAGCCGAGACACCCCAACCTTAGAATTGTCTCTTTTATATATATTTCAAGTTTCATGCAAATCGGTTAATAAGGGCTGAGATAATTCCCTTGTTAATGTGTCCTTTTAAGTATCCGAATTTCGCAAGAAATTTCCTGTTCAGTGCAGATATGTAAAGAAAACAATCCTATAAAGAGAACCTGTGGTTAAAATCCATTGAGTATGTGCAGAAATATTTGCAGAAGTCATTGTTTTGAACCAAATTTGCATATTTTTCTTCATACATTTTTTCGTACCAATTTTTATGATTTTTTTTGGTAAAATTAAAAAAAAAAAAAAGTTAAAACACATTTCCTAAAGTATTTTTGCCTCTTAAACACCAATCTGACATAAGAAAAATTGCAGCAAATCAGGACATTAAAAGGAATGTAAAAATGTGCTTTGTTTTAGCTTTAAGTGTCCGAATTTTGCGAAAAATTTCCTGTTGAAAGAAGTGATGTGTAGAAGACCCTCTTATAAAGAGAACCTAGGGTTAAACCTGCACTCTAAAAAAGGAATTTAAACTTACTATATAAATTGGGTACATTTTTGTTGAATAGCACGCATTTTGTGTTAATATAAGCACAAAATGCGTAAAATACTTTTAAACCAATTAAACACAGCAAATTATAAATATTATCCGTTAATTCAAATATTTTACACACAAATGCGTAAATAAAATTGTCAACCAACATACATACACACATGTTAAATAACTAAAATGCCAGATAACAGTATTAGCTTCCGCAGCGTAGTGGTTAAGAAGTGTACTTTCAAATCGGAAGGTTGCGAGTTTGATGCTGGCTGGCACCGAGTGTTTTTTGTTTGCTTTTATGTTATATTTATTCACCTCTTTTTAATTTAAATTGACCACTAATGGTCAATTTATTCAATTTACACATTCACAGTAAAATTACCCAATTTATAGTAGGAGTCCAGTTTCCTACTATAAATTGGGTAAATTTCAACAAATTTTGATAAGAGTGTGGGGTCAAAAGAAGAAAAATAAACGGTTTTTAAGGCTTGGCCCAAAAAAATTAAAGATTCGTGTTAAGGAGGAAAACATACTATAGGAAATGCGTTAATTTTTTTTTAATATGTATTACAAAAAAAAAATACAAAAAAAAGTATGAAGACAAATATGCAAATTTGTTTCAAAACTTTGACTTCTTTTGCAAATATTTCTGGATATTCTTAATGGATTTCGGATCTTGCTGCGAACAGAAAATTTGTTACGAAATTCGGATACTTATAAGCAGCGACGTATCCAGGAATTTGAAAAGGGGGGGGGGGGGGGGGGCACAACTTCCAACATTTTTTTGTCATCGCCTATTTTTTTATTTATAATTAGGACTACACCCCCCTCCCCCCCCCCCCCATTATCAGGATTTTTATTTATTTCTGATTTTATTGTGATTTTTTTTATAAAAAAAATCTAGAAATCTCAAATCATCGTACAGGAAAAATGTTTGAATCTACGAATCTATATTTAAAAAACTAAATTTGTTTTGAAAATAATGTTTGACAAATTTTCAGGTTCACAGATTTTTTTTAAAAATGGTATTTTTTGTATTTGCGATAAATATCAAAATCTTCGATTAAACAGTTTTTGCTAAAATCCGTTGAATTGCAAAAAATTAGAAAATTTGTTCCCAAAATCAAAATATATGAATTAAATAGAGTTTCACTTCCATCTTCCAAATCATCTTACCAAACATTTCAAACGTATAGTATTTTCCGATTTTCGCCTTCGATATATAGACTCGCCTTTTTGTGGATCTACTGCAACGTATTTGTAAGTTAGCGCGTTCCATTTTCGAAGCATTCAAGTTTGAAGATTTAAAAAAAATCTTTTTATTGCTTCACGTAAGAATTAGATAAACCAAAATTAATCCTATATTAATTGACAAGCTCGAGGCCACAGTTGTTTTTAATAATTTTTTTTTTATTAAAAACAACTGTGGCCTCGAGCTTGTCAATTAATATACACTAAGAAAATTATGTCATTAAATGTTTGTAGGTTATTTTAAAAAGTAATCAGTAAAGTTATTTTAAAAGAAAAATCATTAATTTTATTATGGACTTCTTATTTTCTACTGTTTCTGTAGTTTAAAAAAAATAATTTACTGTATTAAAAACGAATTTTCTGTTACATTTAATTTCGGCAGTAAAAAATTTCTTCTATAGTTTTACTGTTTTTCAATTCAAAATAACTGAATATTCACTAGTTTTTTAATGTTTTGGTTAGTCATTAAATTAACATTTAAAATTGACTGTATTGCGTTTTTATTTTTAAAGAAAAAACACTGGAATGGTTTTTAAATAAAAGTTCATTTGTTTTAAGTGAATATTCACTGGAATTTACCTACATAATTTTTTGAGTGTAGGATTGAAAATTTAAAGGTCGAATAAATATAATAATATTTTAAACCAAAATTATGTATTTTAAAACATATTTTACTTTATTGAATTTTTTTACTGACTTTTTTTAAATTTTTTTTATATTTTTTTTTTAATTTAAAAACTTTTCAAACCGAAAAGGGTTGGCACCCCTGTGCCCACCCCCTGTCCATGCTTATAAGGATATAACCAAAATTCCCTATAATGTCCTGATGGTATCCTTGATCGTATTGAATCCGAATTTCTTGGAAAAGTCAGGTATTATTATCACGAATTCGAATAAAAAAAATTTAATAAACTTAAAATACACTTTTCAAAAATTAAAAAAAATTTCGGTCTATCGTGGGCTTGTTCCTCAAAAAATCATATTCATATATCTCGAGATGGCAATTTGATACAGCTTTTCTGATGACAGATTCGTGTTTATGAGACCAAAATACTTTAGAAAATGTAATAGAAGTCTGTGCAAAAAAGAGTTGATTTTTGTAAAGTAGTGTTATTTTAATTAAAATATTATTCGTATTGACATCCATTTAAAATTAAACTTTAATTAATATTTTAATAATTTTATGATTTTAATACATTTTTTATAGTCGTTTTAATGTAGTGACAAGTAACTTATTTAAATATACATTTTTTCTTTCTCTTCAATTAAGACATTTATATACAATCAAGTGATTTTGTTTTGTAATATTTTTATTTTCATTTAAAATAAAATTTATTTTAGTCTCCCCGTTCATTACTTAATATTGTACTGCATGATATTTATTTATTTATTTTTTTAATTTTAATTTTATTATTATCATTAGTATTATTATTACTGTATCGTTTTGTACATGTATTTCATGATTTACGTTAAGATTAAGAAAATAAAAAATACATTGTAGTAACTTTTGTTTATACCCTCCACTTAATGTTTGTCATAAAGGGTACAAATAGCAGTTCATTCCGTTTGTAACACATCGAAGTGTCGGACTATGAACAAGATCAGTTTTAAGTCGATCCAATGAAAAAAAGATTTTACATTCAAAATTTTTTTAAAATTGTTTTTCCTTTCTTACTGTATTTTATTTAATGTTTTTACACTTTTATTTAAATTTTCATAAATTAAATTTGCAATAATATGTGTTATTTTACTGATTCGGTCAAGTTCGTAAATCGGACCAGGGGGATAAAATGTTCCCCAAGAAGAACTTAAATAAATCCCAAAAAATCAACAAAACCTTGAAAATGGCAACGGTAACTATGTAATGCATTGAGCTAAAACACCTCAATTCAACCGACGAGTTGACCGCACCCCCTCCAAATTAAATGAAATTAAGTACTGGGGTTTATTTTAACAAAAAAGAGATTTTGCCAATTTTTCAGGCTTCTGGTCATTCCAGTATTTGAGATATGCGGTCTTGAAAATTAACAAAATCGTAGATATTTGACAAAAGTGTTCTGACATAAATAAAGATATCTCGAAAAGTAATGACTATACAGGTCTCATTCAGGCTTCAAATAATAGGTAGTGAGACAGCCTTTCAAATGGCATTCCCAAAGATTTTTTTTGAAAAAGGTCAAAGGTCATTGGTTTTAACCTTCATTTTTGGAGAGCTATATCTCAAAAAACGATATTTTTAAAATTTTGGAAAAAATATATGTTGCTAAGAATCACCTATACTACTTAAGTTTAAATTTTCAGGATGGAGTCTTTATTGAAACTTTTTTTATTAATAGAAGCATTGTGTCAGGAAAGAAAAACCGGTGTAATTTCCCTTAGAAAAAAAAACAAAATTTTTGTCTTTGAAATTCTAGTAGCAAAACTCATTTTTCTGAATGTTTTTGACGTGCTGAGTCTAAATATGACCTTTGAACTGGCCTATCACTATTACTTTTCAAGATATATGCACCTAAATGTTTAAAAAAAACACAGAAATAGCATTTCAGCAATTTTCACACATTTATGTGCAGATAACTCGAAAACTAATAGCGATAGGCAAGTTCAAAGGTCATATATGGACTCAGCACGTCAAAAACATTCAGAAAAGTGAATTGTGGTACCAGAATCTCAAAGACAACAAAAAAATATCTTTTTTTCTAGGGAAAATACACCGCTTTTTCTTTCCCGTCACTATGTTTTTATTAATATTAAAAGTTCCAATGAAGTCTCCATCCTGAAAATTTATACTTAAGTACTATAGGTGACCCTTAACAACATATATTTTTTCCAAAATTTTAAAAATACCGTTTTTTGAGATATAGCTCTCCAAAAATTAAGGTCAAAACCAATGACCTTTGACCTTTTTCATAAAAAATCTTGGGGAATGCAATTTTAAAGGCTGTCTCATTACCTATTATTTGCAACCTGGATGAGACCTGTATTATTATTACTTTTCGAGTTATCTTTATTTATATCAGAACACTTTGTCAAATATATACGAATTTGCCAATTTTCAAGACCATATCTCGGGAAGAAAAACTACCAGAAGTCCAAAATTTTGGCACTATGATTTTTGTAAGGGCCCAACTATATTCGAAGTTTCATCAAATTCGAAGGGGTAAGATCAAAAATGCTACTTTTTTCGGTTGAATTGAGGTGTTTTAACTCCATTACAAAAATTTGACCATTTTAAAATTTTTGCTGGAATGTCCCACAATTTTATTTTATTCTTTGCTTTTGTAATGTAGGAGGGTATCAAAGATTCGGCACAGCCGATTTTAATATTCTCATTTGTTTAATTTTCTTGCAGTTTAAATATGTATATTAGACTGCCCAGAAAAAAACAAAGTTGTTATTTTCTTGGGGGATACCTGCGAATTTTGTTCCTTTTTGTGCAAAAAAATTTCGGTTTTTTTTTTGGGATTTTTAAAATAATATCTAGAGGTCGCGATCTCGCGTTTTATAACGATTTATTTTTTTTGAGTTTTTTATTATTTTAAATTGTTAAATATGATTAATATGATAAAATATTAATAATTTCAGACAAAAAAAAAATAAATTAAAAATTAAATATCGCTCATTCCATGAGATGTCTCCCAGCATCTAATCAAATGTTCTTTAATTTATTTGAAATTTCGCACACAGGTACACTATGGAGCAATTAAAATAAATTCGTTTTTAGTTTCGCGAAAATCCACGAATTCGCGAACGCGAATATATTCGCGAATTCACGGATTTTCTCGGAATTAACAACTGATTTATTTTAATAGCTTCATAGTGTTCATGTGTGCAAAATTTCAAATAAATTAAGGAACATTTGATTAGATGCTGGGAGACATCTCATGGAATGAGCGATATTTAATTTTTAATTTAATTTTTTTTTTGTCTGAAATTATTAATATTTTATCATATTAATCATATTTAACAATTTAAAATAATAAAAAACTCAAAAAAAATAAATCGTTATAAAACGCGAGATCGCGACCTCTAGATATTATTTTAAAAATCCCAAAAAAAAACCGAAATTTTTTTGCACAAAAAGGAACAAAATTTGCAGGTATCCCCCAAGAAAATAAAAACTTCGCTTTTTTTCTGGGCAGTCTAATGTATATGACCAAATAAAATATGAAATTAATGGATCAAAAAATTATAAATTTAAGTAATGTATTCCTTACACTGTGTTACTCAAATTGATAATTTGTTGAATATTTAATGAATATAATGACCAGGGGCAGGACCTTCATGCACTAAATAACTATATTTTTAAGCGTCTAAAATATGCACTAAAAAACCTAAAATATGCACTAAAAGCTATAAAAATATGCACTTAAAAATATAAAAATTAATATTAAAATAGCTCATTTTTACCTTTATGAAGTAAATTCGGCAGACTTTTTTTTTACTTTGTTAGCTGATTAACGAAAACATATCATTTCGGTCAGACAAGTATTTCGGTTTCAAAGTTGACATTGAAATATAATTTTGAGTCCAGTTGGGCAAAAAATCAAAGATAGATAAAAAAAGTTCACAAAATCGGAAAAAAACTAAACCAAAATTTTATCATAAATATGACCTAAATAACGTATTTATAGCAAAATATTCAAAAATATGCATTTTCGGTAAAATATGCATAAACATGCACTAACGAAAAACGATGCCATGTTCAAGCAAATTCTTTGATTAAATATAAAAAAGTTTACAACTTATGGAGTTAAGATGTGTCAAAAGGCATTTACGGCCCTGTGATCCTTGTAAGAGTAAAAGGAATAAATATAAAAGCCCTTATGTCGAACCACCTCTCACTCACCCCCTCCCTAATGAACAGTTTAAAAACTGAACAAGCAGGTTTTAGGTCAGGACGTTCTTGTACCGACCAGCTCAATAGCCTTCGTATCATTGTAGAGCAGTCTGTTGAATGGCGTTCTCCTCTGTACCTCGTATTTATTGATTTTGAACGAGCTTTTGCCACCCTTAACCATAAACCCATATGGAAAATTTTGAAATGTCGTGGAGTTCTGGAAAGTTTAATAGGCCTTATCAAGGAACTTTATGACTCTGCCAGTTGTCGAGTGCTTCATGATGGACAAATTTGTGAAAATATTCCAGTAAATGTTGGCGTTAGACAGGGTTGCATCCTATCGCCACTGGTTTTTAACATCATTTTAGACACGGTCATGGTACGTGCAACAACAGCAAGAAGAAGCATCACTTGGGGTGTACAGAGAAGACTGGAGGACCTAGATTTTGCCGACGACAAATGTTGGGCTTAAAATCAATTATGGCGAATCAAAGGTTATACGCATCAACACCACCAATATCTCCAAATTTTAAATTGATGGTCACGAACTGGAAGACGTTAACAGCTTCTGTTACCTCGGTAGCATCATTTCTCCTTCCAGTGGTTCCAACGATGATATCAAATGTCGTATTAATAAATGGAGGCAAGCATTCGGAGCTCTTTAACCTATATAGAAATCTTCCAGAATTTCATTAAAAACCAAATTAAGATTATTTTCTTCGAATGTGATGTCTACCCTTCTTTATGGATGTGAATCTTGGAACACGTCCAAAGACCAGGTCAACTGTCTTCAGGTTTTTGTTAACAAGTCCTTAAGAAGAATCCTACGCATTTGTTGGACAACAACTATTTCAAACAGCGAAATTCAAAGATGGACAAATCAAGTGTCAGTAAAAGTTGAAATAGCTAAGAGGAAGTGGAACTGATTGGGGCATATATTGACTGGAACCCGCAAGGCAGTAGAAGGCAGGTTAGACCAGCTCATACTTGGAGAAGAATATTAGAAATAGAAATAAACTCAACAAATAAAAATTTGCGCGAAATAAAAAAGCTGTCAGAAGACAGATCTGAGTGGAAGAATTTCGTTGTGGCCCTATGTTCCTCCACGGAACCCCAGGAATAAATATATATATATATAGTATGTCGAACCACCAAACTAGTGGTGGCTACGTTTCGCAAACGTTTCACCTTTTGCTATAAAAAAAAATGGTACCTGACGGAACTTTTGTCGATTTTTTTATTCATATTTTATACAAATTATTTTAATAAATATAAAAATAAAAAAAAAATAATAAAAAAAAATCGGAATCCCGAAAATCCCGGGATTGAAAACCACAAGTCCCGAGATTCGGGATTTGCCTAATCCCGAAAATCCCGGGATCGGGATATCCCGATTTGAAGCCCTACTGGCCATCGTTTGGCTGGCATTACGACATGTTATTCGAAAATTTAAATTTGACGGGACGCCCTAATGTATATATTCCCTATGATGGCCAATTGGAAAATGTTTACATTTTGGTCAAAAAAGTTGCCAATTTAAAGCTTGCCAAAGATATGTACAAGGGACTTCAGATGGATTGCTAAGCTCTCAGGTACATTCGCAATGTCAAACAATTCCTCCTACTAAAGTACGACCACATTTCAATAGCTTTACAAAACTTTTGGGTAACTTTAAAAACAACTACTGTTAGAAATAATAATAAGAAATTTATACTTACAAAAGTAATACTTCAGAAATTCCTGTTGGGTTTCAATATACAGTAGTATTTTTTTTTAACATCACGATTGCTTTCAGGTTTTATAAACTCATTTGTATAAATTTGGCAATCGTTTTTTTTATTTTTTTTGTGTGTGATTATTTGGCATTATTCTTAATTGTTAATGGTCAGAATTACTTAAAAAATGCAATAAATTTTATTAAATTAAAGAAAGTTGCATTCAAATTTTGCAGCCGTGATTTTATATTGAATTGGGTTAATTAGGGAATATAATAAAAAATCGTAGATCAAGATCGTGCCTCCTGGCCCACATTGTAGATATAGGACGGAAGAAGATTTAATAAATGCAGTTTCAAAATTTTTGCAACATATGCTGCTTTCTCTTTCGCTAAGGTCTTAAACTGTTCTATGCATTCCTGTGGCTAGCCAAGTAAGCCCGCACTCAAAAAAAAAGTTAACTAAAATCTGGGAAAATTAACTCAATTTTGAGAAAAAGAGGGAATGATTTGGCTCCAAAGATTTTTTTTCTTGATTTTAGTTCATAATTTTCCCAAAAATAAGGAAAACAAATTTATTTAATTTTAAGCCAATTTTAACTAGAAAATGGGAAAAATTATACTTCACATTTTAGAAATAGATTGGGGTTAGACCCTGGACCCATGGGTACGGACCCATTTAACCCGTTGGGTCCTTTAAGGGTCCCCATAGATTTTGAACCAAAACTTGTGTCCGTTTCGCTCTAACTAAAATCTCGGGAATTTCAAATTTTAGATCTAAAATTAGGGTCTTGAGACCCCGACAGATATGCAGAGCTAGGCTATTCCATATTTTTCTTTCAAGTCTTTCTTTTGAAAATTTCATCCGTTTCGCTCTATCACGCTTAGTTTTCGAGATATCGCCATTTTGAATTTTTAACTAGCCCGTGTAAAAAAATAATTGGATCAAAACATATCTCTTTTGATAAAAACATATATGGATCATATCTAAATGGATATAATCAGATCTACTCCATATATATTCATATCTGCTTCAGATATGTTTTGATCCGTAAATTGAGTCTATCTGGCATATATGGCATATATGATCAGACATTTTCAGATATGTTCATATATGTAAAATTGTCAGATACCCGAGTAAAAAAAAGTTATATGACGCAATATTTAATTATATATGAACAGATATGCTTTTATGTAAATCCATATTAATTTTGATCCGAAAATTGGCGGATCAAATATTATACGATTATATCAAATTCTATTATTTTTGATAAAATAATATCAAATTTGATTAAGTTTGATCCCAAAAATGGGTCTATCTAATTGTATTAAATCATATCTTATCTGTTAAAATTAGATAAATTTTTATATAATTAGATGAAATCTGGTAAAATTTTTTGAAATTTTAAACGTGAAATTAGAAATTATTTTATCAGATTGGATACATTATCAATTAGAAGATTTTTTATTACATTCTTCGGAATTTTTTTCGCGACTTAGCAATTTATTAAAAATTTGTAAAAATTTTTTCTACCCGAGTAAAAAAGAAATGATATAATCATATACAATATTGTATAGGAATATAGACTTGTATATGTTTATATCCGACACTATATGTTTCTAGATAAAATTATGTATTGGAAAAAATATTTAAATAATTTTTAATATAGTCTCAGATAAAGTTATATATTATTATATGTGGTCACATATATTATTTTATATGCTGTATATAAATATACAAGATTGGCCAAATTAAATACAACTCCGCATATAAATATATATGGTACCATGTCAAATAATATATTACATCAAAAAAGCAAACATTTTCTAAGTTAATTTTGATATTATTTTATGTAATTTTATACAAAAAAAAATCAAAATTGTTAAAGAAAAACAAATAATATAAATTATAACAAAAATTAATTTATATTTTTACTAAATTAAAATGATTAAAAACACAAAACTTGGAAGATTGTTGCTAATTCTAATTTTAATATAACCCAAAAAGAAAAAACCCTAAATGAATTCAATAACTACATAAAAATATTTGTTTTAAGTTTTAAAATTTATGGTCACAATTGACCTCAGAGTCTACGTTTGTTGACGTATAACGTCAGCAGCCACTTACAACCTAATGGTCCAAATTTTATTTAAAACATTTTTATGAAATATCAGATAATTTTTATAATTTTTAATATAATTTGATAAAATTTTACAAATCCACATTAGACCAAAATTCGGATCTAATTAAATCTAACAATATCATATATGATATTATTAGACAATTTTAGATAATTTCTGATACAGCCAATTTTGAGATCAGATTAGATCAATTAAGAGCTGCTACCAGATTAATTAAGATATAAATTCATAAAGGACCAGATTAATTTTTTTACTCGGGTAAAACAATTTTTAAGGGATTTAAAAATTCCAAAAAATGTTTGTGTCTTAGAAAATTTAAAAACATTTTTTCGGAACTTAAAAATTTTTCAAATGAATAAAATTTCTCCTAAAAACATTTTCAACAATTTTTTTACTCCAAAAAAAAATTGCCAAAAAAATTTTATGTCCGGGACTTTAGAAAATTTTTATAAAATTTTTAAGACTTAAAAAATTTAAAATTTTTTTTTTCGGGATATAATTATAAATAAAATCATATATCTTTTTATCTGCCATATCTAAAAATTTCCGAACTTATATGTCATATCCAATTTCATATAGATCGGTATATAAATAGATATAAATATGTATGTTATCATATTAAAAAATAAGGAAAAATACAATGCTTTATATAAACTTATATGTCCATATCAAAGTTCATGCATAACCATATATAAATATAAATAATTATATATTAGCATATATGGTTATATCAAATCTTTTTTACTCGGGTAGACTCAATTTACGGATCAAAACATATCTGAAGCAGATATGAATATATATGGAGTAGATCTGATTATATCCATTTAGATATGATCCATATATGTTTTTATCAAAAGAGATATGTTTTGATCCAATTATTTTTTTACACGGGAAATTCTAAGAAGTTATTTACTAAATTCTCAGAAGTCATTAACTAAATTCTAAGAAGTAAACTTCCTCAATTCAAAGAAGAGAAATACGATGACGTGTTTTTTAGTAAATTTTAACTAAACTTGAACTAAATTGTTTTTTAAGAAATATGTCTTAAAAATAAAGATACGATTCTTAGATTTGTGGAAAATTTCTTTGGCAGTAAGAATTTTTTTCCTAATATTTAAAAAATCCATTTAAAGAAAACTATGAACTAATTATAAGTAAATGAACTAAAATTGTAATACGAAAGTTGAGCTGAAAAATCATACAAAGTTTTCCGAATGGGGTTAATTCAAAAAAATGTTCCATTAAAAAATGGTCAAAAAAGTGAATATAAAAACAGTTTACTGCAATAGTTTTGAAAATTACATGATAACCGTTTTTAATTTTACTATTTTTATGGACCTGAGTAGGAGGCTTTGTTTAATGTGATGTCATTCTTAAAAATCGGAATTGAGAATTTACTGGTCTTTGACCCTGTCTACAGGTACATTCATGGTGTATCGGTTACAACAACCATGAATTCAGGTAAAATTAAAATTGTTAATTATGTCAACTTAAAATGCAACTCATAAAAATGTTTGATTATTGCCATAAATGATCGTAAAATACAATCTTGTAGTTAGTTGTTCATGCAAATGAGTGAGCAAATGATGGTGATAATGATGTTATTATGTTCGTAGTATTTTCTTTTTGTTTTGTTGTTTTTAATTCTAATATAAAGATTAAAAAGTGGTATAACGCCTTTTTTATATTAACCAACAAAAATATACATTTATGCACATAAAAATCATGGTTTGGAAGTAACCACCATCTTCAGTTATCATCATCGCCATCTTCAACGTACTGGTGGAACAGAACAGTGAATAATATGTACTAAATACTAATATTGGTTAATACAAACATGTGTATTAGAGTTGGCAGAAATGTTGGTTTTATATAGTTTTTTTATACCCTCCACTCTAGTGATAGAGGGTATATATAAGTTTGTCATTCCGTTTGTAACACCTCGAAATATTGGTCTAGGACCCCATAAAGTATATATATTTATGATCCTCGATCAATTTTAAGTCGATCTAGCGATGTCCGTCCGTCCGTCTGTCTGTCTGTCTGTCTGTCTGTCTGTCTGTCTGTCTGTCTGTCTGTCTGTCTGTCTGTCTGTCTGTCTGTCTGTCTGTCTGTCTGTCTGTCTGTCTGTCTGTCTGTCTGTCTGTCTGTCTGTCTGTCTGTCTGTCTGTCTGTCTGTCTGTCTGTCTGTCTGTCTGTCTGTCTGTCTGTCTGTCTGTCTGTCTGTCTGTCTGTCTGTCTGTCTGTCTGTCTGTCTGTCTGTCTGTCTGTCTGTCTGTCTGTCTGTCTGTCTGTCTGTCTGTCTGTCTGTCTGTCTGTCTGTCTGTCTGTCTGTCTGTCTGTCTGTCTGTCTGTCTGTCTGTCTGTCTGTCTGTCTGTCTGTCTGTCTGTCTGTCTGTCTGTCTGTCTGTCTGTCTGTCTGTCTGTCTGTCTGTCTGTCTGTCTGTCTGTCTGTCTGTCTGTCTGTCTGTCTGTCTGTCTGTCTGTCTGTCTGTCTGTCTGTCTGTCTGTCTGTCTGTCTGTCTGTCTGTCTGTCTGTCTGTCTGTCTGTCTGTCTGTCTGTCTGTCTGTCTGTCTGTCTGTCTGTCTGTCTGTCTGTCTGTCTGTCTGTCTGTCTGTCTGTCTGTCTGTCTGTCTGTCTGTCTGTCTGTCTGTCTGTCTGTCTGTCTGTCTGTCTGTCTGTCTGTCTGTCTGTCTGTCTGTCTGTCTGTCTGTCTGTCTGTCTGTCTGTCTGTCTGTCTGTCTGTCTGTCTGTCTGTCTGTCTGTCTGTCTGTCTGTCTGTCTGTCTGTCTGTCTGTCTGTCTGTCTGTCTGTCTGTCTGTCTGTCTGTCTGTCTGTCTGTCTGTCTGTCTGTCTGTCTGTCTGTCTGTCTGTCTGTCTGTCTGTCTGTCTGTCTGTCTGTCTGTCTGTCTGTCTGTCTGTCTGTCTGTCTGTCTGTCTGTCTGTCTGTCTGTCTGTCTGTCTGTCTGTCTGTCTGTCTGTCTGTCTGTCTGTCTGTCTGTCTGTCTGTCTGTCTGTCTGTCTGTCTGTCTGTCTGTCTGTCTGTCTGTCTGTCTGTCTGTCTGTCTGTCTGTCTGTCTGTCTGTCTGTCTGTCTGTCTGTCTGTCTGTCTGTCTGTCTGTCTGTCTGTCTGTCTGTCTGTCTGTCTGTCTGTCTGTCTGTCTGTCTGTCTGTCTGTCTGTCTGTCTGTCTGTCTGTCTGTCTGTCTGTCTGTCTGTCTGTCTGTCTGTCTGTCTGTCTGTCTGTCTGTCTGTCTGTCTGTCTGTCTGTCTGTCTGTCTGTCTGTCTGTCTGTCTGTCTGTCTGTCTGTCTGTCTGTCTGTCTGTCTGTCTGTCTGTCTGTCTGTCTGTCTGTCTGTCTGTCTGTCTGTCTGTCTGTCTGTCTGTCTGTCTGTCTGTCTGTCTGTCTGTCTGTCTGTCTGTCTGTCTGTCTGTCTGTCTGTCTGTCTGTCTGTCTGTCTGTCTGTCTGTCTGTCTGTCTGTCTGTCTGTCTGTCTGTCTGTCTGTCTGTCTGTCTGTCTGTCTGTCTGTCTGTCTGTCTGTCTGTCTGTCTGTCTGTCTGTCTGTCTGTCTGTCTGTCTGTCTGTCTGTCTGTCTGTCTGTCTGTCTGTCTGTCTGTCTGTCTGTCTGTCTGTCTGTCTGTCTGTCTGTCTGTCTGTCTGTCTGTCTGTCTGTCTGTCTGTCTGTCTGTCTGTCTGTCTGTCTGTCTGTCTGTCTGTCTGTCTGTCTGTCTGTCTGTCTGTCTGTCTGTCTGTCTGTCTGTCTGTCTGTCTGTCTGTCTGTCTGTCTGTCTGTCTGTCTGTCTGTCTGTCTGTCTGTCTGTCTGTCTGTCTGTCTGTCTGTCTGTCTGTCTGTCTGTCTGTCTGTCTGTCTGTCTGTCTGTCTGTCTGTCTGTCTGTCTGTCTGTCTGTCTGTCTGTCTGTCTGTCTGTCTGTCTGTCTGTCTGTCTGTCTGTCTGTCTGTCTGTCTGTCTGTCTGTCTGTCTGTCTGTCTGTCTGTCTGTCTGTCTGTCTGTCTGTCTGTCTGTCTGTCTGTCTGTCTGTCTGTCTGTCTGTCTGTCTGTCTGTCTGTCTGTCTGTCTGTCTGTCTGTCTGTCTGTCTGTCTGTCTGTCTGTCTGTCTGTCTGTCTGTCTGTCTGTCTGTCTGTCTGTCTGTCTGTCTGTCTGTCTGTCTGTCTGTCTGTCTGTCTGTCTGTCTGTCTGTCTGTCTGTCTGTCTGTCTGTCTGTCTGTCTGTCTGTCTGTCTGTCTGTCTGTCTGTCTGTCTGTCTGTCTGTCTGTCTGTCTGTCTGTCTGTCTGTCTGTCTGTCTGTCTGTCTGTCTGTCTGTCTGTCTGTCTGTCTGTCTGTCTGTCTGTCTGTCTGTCTGTCTGTCTGTCTGTCTGTCTGTCTGTCTGTCTGTCTGTCTGTCTGTCTGTCTGTCTGTCTGTCTGTCTGTCTGTCTGTCTGTCTGTCTGTCTGTCTGTCTGTCTGTCTGTCTGTCTGTCTGTCTGTCTGTCTGTCTGTCTGTCTGTCTGTCTGTCTGTCTGTCTGTCTGTCTGTCTGTCTGTCTGTCTGTCTGTCTGTCTGTCTGTCTGTCTGTCTGTCTGTCTGTCTGTCTGTCTGTCTGTCTGTCTGTCTGTCTGTCTGTCTGTCTGTCTGTCTGTCTGTCTGTCTGTCTGTCTGTCTGTCTGTCTGTCTGTCTGTCTGTCTGTCTGTCTGTCTGTCTGTCTGTCTGTCTGTCTGTCTGTCTGTCTGTCTGTCTGTCTGTCTGTCTGTCTGTCTGTCTGTCTGTCTGTCTGTCTGTCTGTCTGTCTGTCTGTCTGTCTGTCTGTCTGTCTGTCTGTCTGTCTGTCTGTCTGTCTGTCTGTCTGTCTGTCTGTCTGTCTGTCTGTCTGTCTGTCTGTCTGTCTGTCTGTCTGTCTGTCTGTCTGTCTGTCTGTCTGTCTGTCTGTCTGTCTGTCTGTCTGTCTGTCTGTCTGTCTGTCTGTCTGTCTGTCTGTCTGTCTGTCTGTCTGTCTGTCTGTCTGTCTGTCTGTCTGTCTGTCTGTCTGTCTGTCTGTCTGTCTGTCTGTCTGTCTGTCTGTCTGTCTGTCTGTCTGTCTGTCTGTCTGTCTGTCTGTCTGTCTGTCTGTCTGTCTGTCTGTCTGTCTGTCTGTCTGTCTGTCTGTCTGTCTGTCTGTCTGTCTGTCTGTCTGTCTGTCTGTCTGTCTGTCTGTCTGTCTGTCTGTCTGTCTGTCTGTCTGTCTGTCTGTCTGTCTGTCTGTCTGTCTGTCTGTCTGTCTGTCTGTCTGTCTGTCTGTCTGTCTGTCTGTCTGTCTGTCTGTCTGTCTGTCTGTCTGTCTGTCTGTCTGTCTGTCTGTCTGTCTGTCTGTCTGTCTGTCTGTCTGTCTGTCTGTCTGTCTGTCTGTCTGTCTGTCTGTCTGTCTGTCTGTCTGTCTGTCTGTCTGTCTGTCTGTCTGTCTGTCTGTCTGTCTGTCTGTCTGTCTGTCTGTCTGTCTGTCTGTCTGTCTGTCTGTCTGTCTGTCTGTCTGTCTGTCTGTCTGTCTGTCTGTCTGTCTGTCTGTCTGTCTGTCTGTCTGTCTGTCTGTCTGTCTGTCTGTCTGTCTGTCTGTCTGTCTGTCTGTCTGTCTGTCTGTCTGTCTGTCTGTCTGTCTGTCTGTCTGTCTGTCTGTCTGTCTGTCTGTCTGTCTGTCTGTCTGTCTGTCTGTCTGTCTGTCTGTCTGTCTGTCTGTCTGTCTGTCTGTCTGTCTGTCTGTCTGTCTGTCTGTCTGTCTGTCTGTCTGTCTGTCTGTCTGTCTGTCTGTCTGTCTGTCTGTCTGTCTGTCTGTCTGTCTGTCTGTCTGTCTGTCTGTCTGTCTGTCTGTCTGTCTGTCTGTCTGTCTGTCTGTCTGTCTGTCTGTCTGTCTGTCTGTCTGTCTGTCTGTCTGTCTGTCTGTCTGTCTGTCTGTCTGTCTGTCTGTCTGTCTGTCTGTCTGTCTGTCTGTCTGTCTGTCTGTCTGTCTGTCTGTCTGTCTGTCTGTCTGTCTGTCTGTCTGTCTGTCTGTCTGTCTGTCTGTCTGTCTGTCTGTCTGTCTGTCTGTCTGTCTGTCTGTCTGTCTGTCTGTCTGTCTGTCTGTCTGTCTGTCTGTCTGTCTGTCTGTCTGTCTGTCTGTCTGTCTGTCTGTCTGTCTGTCTGTCTGTCTGTCTGTCTGTCTGTCTGTCTGTCTGTCTGTCTGTCTGTCTGTCTGTCTGTCTGTCTGTCTGTCTGTCTGTCTGTCTGTCTGTCTGTCTGTCTGTCTGTCTGTCTGTCTGTCTGTCTGTCTGTCTGTCTGTCTGTCTGTCTGTCTGTCTGTCTGTCTGTCTGTCTGTCTGTCTGTCTGTCTGTCTGTCTGTCTGTCTGTCTGTCTGTCTGTCTGTCTGTCTGTCTGTCTGTCTGTCTGTCTGTCTGTCTGTCTGTCTGTCTGTCTGTCTGTCTGTCTGTCTGTCTGTCTGTCTGTCTGTCTGTCTGTCTGTCTGTCTGTCTGTCTGTCTGTCTGTCTGTCTGTCTGTCTGTCTGTCTGTCTGTCTGTCTGTCTGTCTGTCTGTCTGTCTGTCTGTCTGTCTGTCTGTCTGTCTGTCTGTCTGTCTGTCTGTCTGTCTGTCTGTCTGTCTGTCTGTCTGTCTGTCTGTCTGTCTGTCTGTCTGTCTGTCTGTCTGTCTGTCTGTCTGTCTGTCTGTCTGTCTGTCTGTCTGTCTGTCTGTCTGTCTGTCTGTCTGTCTGTCTGTCTGTCTGTCTGTCTGTCTGTCTGTCTGTCTGTCTGTCTGTCTGTCTGTCTGTCTGTCTGTCTGTCTGTCTGTCTGTCTGTCTGTCTGTCTGTCTGTCTGTCTGTCTGTCTGTCTGTCTGTCTGTCTGTCTGTCTGTCTGTCTGTCTGTCTGTCTGTCTGTCTGTCTGTCTGTCTGTCTGTCTGTCTGTCTGTCTGTCTGTCTGTCTGTCTGTCTGTCTGTCTGTCTGTCTGTCTGTCTGTCTGTCTGTCTGTCTGTCTGTCTGTCTGTCTGTCTGTCTGTCTGTCTGTCTGTCTGTCTGTCTGTCTGTCTGTCTGTCTGTCTGTCTGTCTGTCTGTCTGTCTGTCTGTCTGTCTGTCTGTCTGTCTGTCTGTCTGTCTGTCTGTCTGTCTGTCTGTCTGTCTGTCTGTCTGTCTGTCTGTCTGTCTGTCTGTCTGTCTGTCTGTCTGTCTGTCTGTCTGTCTGTCTGTCTGTCTGTCTGTCTGTCTGTCTGTCTGTCTGTCTGTCTGTCTGTCTGTCTGTCTGTCTGTCTGTCTGTCTGTCTGTCTGTCTGTCTGTCTGTCTGTCTGTCTGTCTGTCTGTCTGTCTGTCTGTCTGTCTGTCTGTCTGTCTGTCTGTCTGTCTGTCTGTCTGTCTGTCTGTCTGTCTGTCTGTCTGTCTGTCTGTCTGTCTGTCTGTCTGTCTGTCTGTCTGTCTGTCTGTCTGTCTGTCTGTCTGTCTGTCTGTCTGTCTGTCTGTCTGTCTGTCTGTCTGTCTGTCTGTCTGTCTGTCTGTCTGTCTGTCTGTCTGTCTGTCTGTCTGTCTGTCTGTCTGTCTGTCTGTCTGTCTGTCTGTCTGTCTGTCTGTCTGTCTGTCTGTCTGTCTGTCTGTCTGTCTGTCTGTCTGTCTGTCTGTCTGTCTGTCTGTCTGTCTGTCTGTCTGTCTGTCTGTCTGTCTGTCTGTCTGTCTGTCTGTCTGTCTGTCTGTCTGTCTGTCTGTCTGTCTGTCTGTCTGTCTGTCTGTCTGTCTGTCTGTCTGTCTGTCTGTCTGTCTGTCTGTCTGTCTGTCTGTCTGTCTGTCTGTCTGTCTGTCTGTCTGTCTGTCTGTCTGTCTGTCTGTCTGTCTGTCTGTCTGTCTGTCTGTCTGTCTGTCTGTCTGTCTGTCTGTCTGTCTGTCTGTCTGTCTGTCTGTCTGTCTGTCTGTCTGTCTGTCTGTCTGTCTGTCTGTCTGTCTGTCTGTCTGTCTGTCTGTCTGTCTGTCTGTCTGTCTGTCTGTCTGTCTGTCTGTCTGTCTGTCTGTCTGTCTGTCTGTCTGTCTGTCTGTCTGTCTGTCTGTCTGTCTGTCTGTCTGTCTGTCTGTCTGTCTGTCTGTCTGTCTGTCTGTCTGTCTGTCTGTCTGTCTGTCTGTCTGTCTGTCTGTCTGTCTGTCTGTCTGTCTGTCTGTCTGTCTGTCTGTCTGTCTGTCTGTCTGTCTGTCTGTCTGTCTGTCTGTCTGTCTGTCTGTCTGTCTGTCTGTCTGTCTGTCTGTCTGTCTGTCTGTCTGTCTGTCTGTCTGTCTGTCTGTCTGTCTGTCTGTCTGTCTGTCTGTCTGTCTGTCTGTCTGTCTGTCTGTCTGTCTGTCTGTCTGTCTGTCTGTCTGTCTGTCTGTCTGTCTGTCTGTCTGTCTGTCTGTCTGTCTGTCTGTCTGTCTGTCTGTCTGTCTGTCTGTCTGTCTGTCTGTCTGTCTGTCTGTCTGTCTGTCTGTCTGTCTGTCTGTCTGTCTGTCTGTCTGTCTGTCTGTCTGTCTGTCTGTCTGTCTGTCTGTCTGTCTGTCTGTCTGTCTGTCTGTCTGTCTGTCTGTCTGTCTGTCTGTCTGTCTGTCTGTCTGTCTGTCTGTCTGTCTGTCTGTCTGTCTGTCTGTCTGTCTGTCTGTCTGTCTGTCTGTCTGTCTGTCTGTCTGTCTGTCTGTCTGTCTGTCTGTCTGTCTGTCTGTCTGTCTGTCTGTCTGTCTGTCTGTCTGTCTGTCTGTCTGTCTGTCTGTCTGTCTGTCTGTCTGTCTGTCTGTCTGTCTGTCTGTCTGTCTGTCTGTCTGTCTGTCTGTCTGTCTGTCTGTCTGTCTGTCTGTCTGTCTGTCTGTCTGTCTGTCTGTCTGTCTGTCTGTCTGTCTGTCTGTCTGTCTGTCTGTCTGTCTGTCTGTCTGTCTGTCTGTCTGTCTGTCTGTCTGTCTGTCTGTCTGTCTGTCTGTCTGTCTGTCTGTCTGTCTGTCTGTCTGTCTGTCTGTCTGTCTGTCTGTCTGTCTGTCTGTCTGTCTGTCTGTCTGTCTGTCTGTCTGTCTGTCTGTCTGTCTGTCTGTCTGTCTGTCTGTCTGTCTGTCTGTCTGTCTGTCTGTCTGTCTGTCTGTCTGTCTGTCTGTCTGTCTGTCTGTCTGTCTGTCTGTCTGTCTGTCTGTCTGTCTGTCTGTCTGTCTGTCTGTCTGTCTGTCTGTCTGTCTGTCTGTCTGTCTGTCTGTCTGTCTGTCTGTCTGTCTGTCTGTCTGTCTGTCTGTCTGTCTGTCTGTCTGTCTGTCTGTCTGTCTGTCTGTCTGTCTGTCTGTCTGTCTGTCTGTCTGTCTGTCTGTCTGTCTGTCTGTCTGTCTGTCTGTCTGTCTGTCTGTCTGTCTGTCTGTCTGTCTGTCTGTCTGTCTGTCTGTCTGTCTGTCTGTCTGTCTGTCTGTCTGTCTGTCTGTCTGTCTGTCTGTCTGTCTGTCTGTCTGTCTGTCTGTCTGTCTGTCTGTCTGTCTGTCTGTCTGTCTGTCTGTCTGTCTGTCTGTCTGTCTGTCTGTCTGTCTGTCTGTCTGTCTGTCTGTCTGTCTGTCTGTCTGTCTGTCTGTCTGTCTGTCTGTCTGTCTGTCTGTCTGTCTGTCTGTCTGTCTGTCTGTCTGTCTGTCTGTCTGTCTGTCTGTCTGTCTGTCTGTCTGTCTGTCTGTCTGTCTGTCTGTCTGTCTGTCTGTCTGTCTGTCTGTCTGTCTGTCTGTCTGTCTGTCTGTCTGTCTGTCTGTCTGTCTGTCTGTCTGTCTGTCTGTCTGTCTGTCTGTCTGTCTGTCTGTCTGTCTGTCTGTCTGTCTGTCTGTCTGTCTGTCTGTCTGTCTGTCTGTCTGTCTGTCTGTCTGTCTGTCTGTCTGTCTGTCTGTCTGTCTGTCTGTCTGTCTGTCTGTCTGTCTGTCTGTCTGTCTGTCTGTCTGTCTGTCTGTCTGTCTGTCTGTCTGTCTGTCTGTCTGTCTGTCTGTCTGTCTGTCTGTCTGTCTGTCTGTCTGTCTGTCTGTCTGTCTGTCTGTCTGTCTGTCTGTCTGTCTGTCTGTCTGTCTGTCTGTCTGTCTGTCTGTCTGTCTGTCTGTCTGTCTGTCTGTCTGTCTGTCTGCCTGTCCGTCCGTAGAAAACACGCTAACTTTTGAAAGACTTTACAGAGGCTACTGAAGTTTGGCATATATGTTTGTCATTTACCTGGTCAGGTTGGTATTGCAATCCAGCCAAATCGGTCCAGTGGTTCAAAAGTTATGAGCAAAAGAGTAAATTTCGGCAAGGGTGTTTCGCGAATTTACGATATAAAAACCACGATAACTTTCGAAAGACAATAATGAGACTACTGAAGCTTGGCATGTATCTTTGCCGTTCCCCGGGTCTGTTTGGTATTAAATTTCAGCTCAATCGGATCAGTGGTTCAAAAGTTATAAGCAAAACCCTGAATTTCAGATTAGTTTCATCTAAAATGCCACGTGTTTTTACAAGTTTTAAAAGCATTGGTGGTACCAAAACAATGCTTCTCAAACTTGTTTAATTTTAAAGCAATGCTTTTTAAACTTGTTTAGTTTTAAAAGCATTGGTAACTTAAAAATTACACTCGAAAAAAATTTTACACTTAAAAAAAAAATTTTACACTCAAAAAAAAATTTACACTCAAAAAAAATTTATACAAAAAAAATTTTGTTTTTAATTTTTTACAAAAATGAGAATATTTTGTGTACATACGTACGTGCATTCACTCAGAAATATTTTTACAGTAAAAAAAATATTACACTCGAAAAAAATTTTACACCCAAAAAAAAAAATTAGTAATTTTTTTTTTTTTTTTAAATGACAAAAAAAGAGTTTTTTACTCAAAATAAAATATTTCTAATCAAAATTGTTAATTTTATCACGTTAAAAAATGTACTACCCTTTAAAAAAATGCATTGTGGAGGGTATTCATAGATTCGGCAAAGTCGAATTTAACTTTTCTACTTGTTTATTTTTTTTTGTAAATTTTCTACTCAGAAATTTAATTTTAAGAAATCTCAGGGCCCTCTTAAAATGCAATATGTTGTGTTAACATCAAGAAAAAAGAATACAATTCTAAATGCTATAAGTGCCAGGAGCAGCAACATATATTTTACCGGAGCGGTCACTCCAGCATATCTGAGGAAAACTCCATTATCCTCACTAGAGTGATGATCCCTACTGTAATTTGTTCATTATGATCTCCATAACCTTTGAGAGCAAATAGCAAGTGGTGATTGGAGAATAACTGGTAGTGCTTATGCACTACGGATGCAAACTTCAAGCGCTAGTTGCTCCCTAAAAATGACCTCCAAATATTTTTTAATTTTTTCCAGTAATCAGCTCTTTAATAAGCATCGTTCTAGGGGTATGCCCTAAAATTTTTCATTTTCGGGGCACGCTAATGTACACATTCAATGAAACAAATTTTACATATGGGGCAAAACGCGTCAACGGTCCACACCAAAAAACAAATGTTGTCCGATTCAAGTATAATTTTGGCAAAATATTAGGTTAATGATAGGTAGTATAAATTACAAATATAAAATTTTTTGATGAAATATTGGCAGAGTTACAGGGTTGGGAAGTTTTGATGTTTTTGAAAAGAATATATTTTGGTGAATTTTAATTCACACTTTGATGAAACAAAAATTATAATTTAAAAAACGAATTGTAAAGAATTTTTGACGGCCTTTAAAATGGCATTTCTGGTTTTTTTGAAAAAAATAAATTTGACCTCAAAATTCAAGGACAAAATATTAAATTGTAATTATCTTATAAGGGTCGCACTTTTAAATTTTTTTCACTAAGCCCATTAGAAACTTTGACATCTTTTTTAATTTCGGTTTTTTAAAAAAAAACTTTATGAGAAATCAATTTTTTAGGAGTATATAACACTCAAATTGTACTGAAATCGCTTTAATCTGTATATAATAACAACAACAAAAATCAATGCTTAAATAAAGTGTGTGTTGTAAACACACGCAACAAACATTGCACGCATAAAAAATAACGAAATTAGTACAGTTTGAGGGCTATGTACTTCTTAAAAAATTGATTTCTCATAAAGTATCATACATACCATTTTTTTTAAAAAAACCGAAATTAAAAAAAATGTCCATCTTTCTAGTGGGCTTAGTGGAAAATATCTAAAAGTGCGACCCTTATAAGATTATTACAATTTAATATTTTGACCTTGAATTTTAAGGTCAAATTTATTTTTTTCAAAAAAAACTCAAATGCCATTTTAAAGGCCGTCAAAAATACTTTAAAAGTCTTTTTTAAAATTATAATTTTTGTTTCATCAAAATGTTAATTAAAATTCACCAAAATATGGTTTTTTCAAAAACATCAAAACTTTCCAACCCTGTAACTCTGCCAATATTTTATCAAAAAATTTTATATTTGTAATTTAGAATACTTATCATTAAGCTACTATTTTACCAAAATTATACCTAAATCGGACAACATTTGTTTTTTGGTGTGGACCTTTGACGCGTTTTGCCCCATATATATTGCATCTTTGAAACTTGGAAAATTATGTAAAAAATCATATTTTTTAAAAAAAATTTTTTTAATTTTTTAGCAAACTCGATTGTTTAAATAATTTTCTATATTTTTTTTGTCAAAAATTACGCATTTTTTTCGTGTTTGTATTGTTGTTCATTGCCATCTGCCAAAAAACTTGTACTAACAATATATTTTACAACACTGTACAGAAAAACAACACTTTTTTTTCGTTAAAATCTGGCAACGCCAAATATAAAATGAGAGGAAAAATGATAGAGATAAAAAAACGCCATGAAAATAGAATAGCATCTATTTCGGCGGAAAAAGGTCGCGGAATTTTTTTTTCATACAAAATGTATGGGGACAGTTGCGGAAAACCGCTTCCCGCTCCAATTGTGGTTAATCTCTAAGGCTGGTTTTTATACCCTCCACTTAGTGATGGAGGGTATATATAAGTTTGTCATTCTGTTTGTAACTCATCGAAATATCAGTCTGGTAGTCCATAAAATATATATATTCATGATCCCCGATCGGTTTTAAGACATTCTAGCGATGTCCGTCTGTCTGTGGAAATGGTGATCACGACCAAAATACTACACGGATATGACTGAAACTCAACATCCCAGTTGGAAAATGTGTCACTGAGGAAATTTCCACAGTGATTCCTTGAGGAAATGTCTTCAGGTTCTGACAAATCATAGGTAATCCAGGTTCAAATCCAGTTGGGACTAAAAAAGGCGAAAAGTTTTTTCTAAATATGAGAAAGATAATTTATAAAGGAAAATGGATAAAAGTACAAACTAAAGGAAATACGATTTTTTTTGTATTTTTGCATGACCTACGTCATACATTTCCCCAAAGAAATCTTAAGTGACATGTCCCCAGAAGGTCAGCCCTGACCACTGCTGACTTTGAGTGAGGACATTTTGAAAGTTTGTATGAAACTGTCCTCAACTCAGTACATAGAGATGTCTTCTGTATGTCAGCAGTGACTCTGACATGTCACCGCTCCGTCACTGAGGATGGCTCGAGGATGTTGCCAACTGGGATATTTATTGGAAGTACTTCCGAGTAGTTTGGTATTGCATTTGAGCGATATCGGTTCAGCGGTTCAAAAGTTATGAACGAAAATGTAAGGACACCTCAAAAATTTTAGTACATTCAACATAACCTAAAAATACAAAATGCTTTAATTCGGCTGCTGGTTGACATATGTGAACACAATTGAACACCAAATGGTATTTAAACAAGTATGAACATATTTTTTGACAAAAAAAGAAAAAAATCGCGGATTTCTTTTTTTACCAATTTTTTTTTGCGGAAATTTTTTTTCAAAAAAAAAATTTTTTTCAAAGTAATTTCCTTTTAAAAAAAGTTTTTTGCAATAATCTTTTTGAAATTATTACATTTGGCAAAGACTAATTTAACTTTTTTACTTGTTTTGTTTAAACTAAGGTTGTTTTAACATTTTTAGTTGATTCCACCGAAAACATTTTTTTAATGTATAGATCATGTTACCAAATGAATCAGGTTCATACATGGAACCTAATACCGTAGGCGTTATTTACAAGTATACAGACCTTATTTACGCTTAAATATATTTGCAATCCTTGTCTGCTAACGCCACAGTTTGATATTTGTCAAGTTATGAGGTTTTGTCCAGCGTACAACTTTGCACAATATTCAAATGCATCGAAATTTATTTTTTCTACCCACCATACATGTTTATTAGGCAGTATCGATTTTAAATTTTTTGATGAAAGTGGTCGAAAAAGTTTCTTTTTTGTGTCAAAATGAGTCCATAAAATTTTCGTGGAATCAAAAATTTATTTTTTTCAAGCATAGCGGTTAAAGTAAAAACCCCCAAAATTTGGCACTTTTCATCTTATTTGTTGGCAACCAAGTTTTTTTTTGTTGGTGTTATCTATTTGGAAAAAATATATTAGGTTAGGTTTCGAAGGATGATTTATATAAAACCAACGTCCATATATGCCTTAATGTGACCTATTATGATCCCTTTTATGTTCAATACCTCCTCTCTTCAGTTAAATCGTCCGTATTGTCTCCCGTTAAACATCACATTTTGAAGCCTTTATAAAAGCTAGTAAGGTCCAAGGATTCCCGCTTCGAATATCCAATGTAAATCGTCTAAAAGATAACGCATGGCATTCTCATCGACAGCTTCCTCTACACTATCTACAGGTATCATCGCTCAATCTTCCTATTCTTACCATATGCTTACCTAATGTGTTATGTCCAGTTATCAAATTAATTACCATTCTCAGTTGTGTTCTATTCATATCTAGAAGAATTTGTGTGCGTTTTTCCAATTTTGCATCCCAATAAAATGTTGTCTGAATACATCTGTCTAAATTCGTCCATCTGCATAACCAAGTATCTCTGGATTTGATCTTAATCCCTAGTGTGATCATAGATAAAGGGGAGTAAATATCTGATTCCGCTACTCCCTTTGGAAGGCTGGCACCTTGTTTTGCTAGTTTGTTTGCTTTCTCGTTGCCTGGAATATCTTTGTGTCCAGGTTCCCAGCACAAAATAGGTCTTCCCTGTCTAGACAAGATCACATTCAAAATTTTTTCAAAAAACTTTTTTTTTGCGAATTATGGGACTTTTAAGAAATAAAAATCGCGTAAACGTAACTTCGTTAGTGATTTCTTCAAGTTAAGCCACTTTAAAAAATTATTGGTTGTTACGAAATCAGATAAAATTTTTTGGGGTTTTACTTCAACCGCGATGCTTGATGGTAAGGAAATTTTTGATTTTCACGAAAATTTTATGAAGTCATTTTGGCACCAAATAGAAACTTTTTGGTCCCCTTTCAACTTAAAAAAAATTAAAGTCGATACTGTCTAATGTTTATAGTATATGTAGGCTGACCATTCGTACTGATTTAATCAGTACATGTACTGATTTTTGATCACGTGTACTGATCAAAAAACGTTGCAATGATTTGTACTGATTTTTTGAAATATGTACTGATTGTACTGATTTTTGAACATTTCAACATAAAAAAATATTTTATTTGAAAATTCTATACAAAAACTTGGAAATTCAAGTTGTCAGAGTAGTTTTTTAAAACTTATAAGTTTGACAATGATATAATTTATAATGAGTTAATTCTAAGGAGCTTGGAGTTCGTGAACCAAGAGGTTTCTTAACGCAAAAATGTTTCTGAGCATAAGGTTATTTATATAAAAAGGCGTACAGAATCTTTGATGTTTTCTACAACGAAAAGTTTAAGGGATGATTGATGTTCTATATTTTTGGAAATGTAATGTAATTGCATGAATGCAAATGATTCTGATATTTTCGATGAGGTAATGTCATCAGAATTTATAGAAGAAAAGCGCTCGGAACACCAGGGCTATTTAAAGAACATGTGCATATTTTATGGGAAGTTTTCGAAAAGGAAAAGTTATCAAAACTAAAGGGAAAACGCACTCAGAATTGAGGGACTTTTTTTTTCTCAAAACATGTGGGTTTTTGTTATATTTTCTGAACTGAAACAATTAAATTATTCAAATTAACTTGTTTGAAGTCACATTAATTTTCTGCAAAATAACGACAACAGTTTATGGCAGTTGTTTTTTACAGTTGTTTTTACAGAAATACTAATTAAACCCAAGTTAGTTTAACCGACATTTTTTGAGTGTTGAAAAAACCATCAGTGCTTTCCCATAGAAAATACTTTTCAGAGAGTTATTTCTAGAAAAAAAAACTTGGGTGTACTGATTTGAGTTCAGAAAAAAATGGTCACCCTAACTAAGTATATGTTAAATTCACGAATGGTGTTTTTATTTTTTTTTGGAAAAAGGAGATGAGCGTGCGGTAAGTTCTATGCAGTCACGACATTTATTTGCCAATTTATGGCCGGTTAATGGCAATAATGAATATATTTTATATGACAATAAATAATTGTTGAGAACTTTTTTGTTGTTGATGTGCAAAACAAAATGCCCAACACGCAAGCTGAAATTAAAAATTGAGTAAATAAAGTGAACATTAAGTTACCGAATTCAGTGCAATATCCAATTCAAAAACTGTTATCAATACCTAAAAAACAACAACGACAATTAAAAAATAATGTGTATTTATATCTAAATTTATACTGCATCCCAGCAAAATAAATTTCATTTAAACAAGTAAAAAAACTATATTCGGCTGTCCCGATTCTATTAATACCCTCTATATTACAGATATTAAAGACTCGTTAACTCATTATTATTCTTTCTGTGTACTTAACCAAAATTTGGGAGTCGTCATATTTCTTTTCACACAAAAAATTATTGGCTAACAATTTTCAATTAAATCAATTGATCAACAAAATTCAAATTAGTCAATCAATGTTTTGATGAAAATTTTTGTTATTTTCTTTAACTGACGAATTACAACTTTTCAACATACCAGATTTCTTTGCTTTAATTTATTTAAATATGATGATTGGTACAACAATTTTTTTAATTGGAGAAATTTCAATAAAAAAATTTATTGAATCAAATTTTTCAAATTTTTTTTGTGTTGTGTCTTATTTTAATGAGATTTATTAATATTTTTTCTGTGAACTCTTTTTTTGGTTGGTTTGGGAGTTATTTCATTTTATTCGGGAATTTTTTCATTATGAGTTAATTCACTGACTCGTTTTCAAGAACCTCAGTTGTTTGTATATAGAAATTGATTCAAGTGCAGTAATGGTGATTCATTTACAAAGACATCCCTTTTTGCGGGGATACAATATAAATTTAAAATTTTTGTTATATTTTTAAATATATGCAAACAATTACACTATGCAACAAATAAAGATTTTTTTGGAAAACACAAGATCTTGACCAAAATATTCTTAACTTGTTTAGGCACCCTAATTAGCTAGTGAAGAAATTGGTCGATTTTGACACAAAAAAATTCTTAGAAAGCCCCACAACCGGGCCGAAATTGCCCCTAGCTATTAAACGCAAAACCGACCCCCCTTAGTTTTTCCCCCTAACATTTTTTGCAAGCAAATCTAAGCACTGTCTCCATTCCTTAAGGGGTTCCCATACAAAGATTACAGTTTTATAAAACAGCTCTAACTGCCTCAAAAGTGCCCCTACAGGAGTCAAATGTATGCTCGACCCTCCATTTCAACATCTCCTCAGAACATACGTACCCTCTATCTCTAACCTTTAAGGCGGAGCTGATTTCATAAAACAAATTTATAAAAAAAATGTATGTATGTATATATTTTTATTTTTTTATTTTTTTATAAATTTATTTTATGAAATCAGCTCCTACCGTTTCCATACATACCTATACCCTATCTCTACTCCCTATGGGGGCTCTCATAAAAAATTACATTTCTATATAATTTGCTTCCTAACTGTCCCAAAAGTTCCCTTTTTGATCCTTAACGTTTTTTTCGGAACATACCTACCTTCTATCTTTAACCGTTAAAGGAGTTCCCATACAATTAAAAAAAAAAATAATTATAAAAAATAGAAAAAAAATGTTAAGAAACCACTTTAATGGTAAAAAATAGAGATATGTTCTGAAAAAATGTTGAGGTGTAAAAAATATTAGGGGTCGTTCACACATTTGACTCCTATAGGGGCTCTCTTGGGACAGTTAGAGTGGTAGAAGCAACTTTTATAGAAAAGTCATTTTGTATGTATACCTTATAGGGAGTAGAGATATGGTGTAGGTTTGTTCGGAAAAAATCTTGAGGTGCAAAAATTATTAGGGGTCGGTCTTACTTTTGACCACTCTAGGAAGCACCATGGAGGCGGTAGGAGCTGATATCATAAAAAAATTATAAAAATATAAAAAAAAAATTTATGGAGACTGCTTAAAGGGGTATTAGACAGAGCGTGGGTTTGTTCTGAGAATATGTTGGGATGAACAAAATAATAAGTGTCGATCCTACATTTGAATCTTCTGGGGGCACTTTTAAGGTAGTTAGAGAAATAGGAGCAGTTTTATAAAAATGTAATCTTTGTATGGGTGCTCCCTTAAGAAGTGGAGTGTGGACAGTGCTAGGTATGTTTGCAAAAAAATTGTAGGGGGAATAACTAATGGGGGATCGGTCTGGCGGTGCTTTTTGTGGATTTTTTTTTGTCAAAATCTACCAATTTTAAGGTACACTCTAATTAAAATGATTTCAGTTTCCTACTATAAATGGGATAATTTACATAAATTGCGTAATTCTACTAAAAAATATTGGAAATTTACTCAACTTAAAGTAGTTTATTTTTTGAATTTGTTGAAATTTACCCAATTTATAGTAGGAAACTGGACTCATTTTTTTAGGGTGTACGAAGTGATCTTCATTAGCTTATTAGGGTGCCTAAACACGTTCAGATTGTTTTGGTATGCATAAGAGTTGTTCAGCTTGACCAAATATGCCAAATATTTTTTTCCTATATTTTATCAAAACCGTGCCAAATATTTTTTTTTTTCAAATATTTAATTAAAAAAAAATATTTTTTTAGCATAAACAGAATTTGTTTAACGGATGATTAGCCACATTTTTTGCCAAATATACTTAAGGAAAGCACCAACATAGATTAAGCTGATGGACGAAAATTGATGACACCATATTTTTGCAAGGGTTTCACTGCTTTTCTATGTCTTTGGAGGCGCATAAAAAGGAATTGGTCTCCAAGCTGGACAATTCATGTAAAGGGTTTTACTACCTTTTGCAAAGCTTAGAAGGTTTTCATTCTTTAATTCGATTTGGAATTCTAAATGAAAATTTAGTGTTTGCATTCCCCAATCACATTTTAGCGAATTGAATAAATTCACTTTAGATTCATTCGATTTATATATATCGAATGCATTCGATTTATTTGTCAATCAACTTTCACAAATCGAATGCATTCGACTTTCAAAAATCGAATGCATTCCATAACGAATGCAATCGATTTTCTTTTTGTCGTGTAGGCAGTTAAATACTGTGTGATATGTGCATTTTTAAAATTTTCGGGAAAACCCATTTTTTTGTATTCAAAATTAGGGCCCACAAGGGTCATAATATATAAAGAGAGTCGGCGATACTACGGACCAAAATTTGGCTCCGTTTTGCTCTTTCTATTTAAAAAATCGATTGCATTCGCAGCGGAATGATAAAAAATCGATTTTTCTAAATCGAATGCATTCATTTTTTCCATTCAATCGAATGAATTCCAACGACTGCATTCAATGTTGATTTATGAAATCGAATGCATTCACTTACTATAAAAATTAAATGGATTTTTTTTTTGAGCATTTTTTTCATTCTTCGAAGCTCCGACCTTTTGGTACACTGAAAGAATTTTGTTCATTACGGCTATGAAAACGTACATTGGTTATATGAAAATAATCATTAGAAGTCAGCCCGTGATGCCCTTCATAAAATTTATGAAACAAATTCATAGAAACCAGAAATTTATGAAAAAGTTCATAGGCTATGAAAAAAAAAAAATCATTTTTAATTCTATTTTTATTTATTTTAATATTTTATTTTTATTTATTTTATCATTTCATTTTTATTTATTTTTTTTATTACACTGCGGAACACTAAAAATAAACAAGAGTTACGACCATCATTTCTATATATTTCGGACATGCTGATTCTAATGGCGTACTCCGTTTTTCGATGTATGGTACAGTTTTCTTGCAAAATGTCGTTAAAGATTTGCTGATTTCGAGCCAGTTTTTTAACAAAAAAATTTGCAAAGTAAATGGTTTATAAATTTTATGACATGGAAAACAAAGATATGACTTGTAGCAACATTTCTTATGCAAATTTGGTTTGAAGCTTTTCCATTTAAGCCCTTAAATTCGCGAATTTCTTAATTTTGTAAGGTTTTTGCGAAATTAACAGCCAATTTGGTCTTTGATAAAAAACTTGCTTTTAATGAATCAAAAATGCATCCCTAACAATACGAATAGTGGACAAAAAACAGCTATATTATATGGACCATCATGATGAAAATCGCGAAAAACCGTTTTTCTGTATATGGCAGCATCACTTTAGGAGATGATTTAAGGTTCCATCTTTTAGTATATAATGTGGGAACCTTAAACAACTAACTGACCAAAAATTCGGCCAAAAAAGTTTTCATTTGCAAAAGTTATCTTAACAAAAACTATTATTTCAGTGTTTGTGATACAATAATTATTGTTTTTGTTAAGATAACTTTTGCAAATGAAAACTTTTTTGGCCGAATTTTTGGTCAGTTAGTTGTTTAAGGTTCCCACATTATATACTAAAAGATGAAGCCTCAAATCATCTCCTAAAGTGATGCTGCCATACACAGAAAAACGGTTTTTCGCGATGTTCATCATGATGGTCCATATAATATAGATGTTTTTTGTCCACTATTCGTAGTGTCATGGACGCCTTTATGATCCACAAAATGCAAGTTTTCTATCAGAGACCAATTTAGCGGTTAATTTCGCGAAAACTTAAAAAAATTAAGAAATCCGCGAATTTAAGGGCTTAAGATGAAAAGCTTTAAACCAAATTTATATTAGAAATATTGCTACAAGTTATATCTTTGTTTTCCTTGCCATAAAATTTAAAAATCATTAGCTTTGGAATTTTTTTTGTTAAAAAAGCAGCTGAAAATCAGCTAATCTTTAATGACATTTTACAAGAAAACTGTACCATACATCTAAAAACGGAGTACGCCATTCGATTCAGCATGTTCGAAATATATTGAAATGATGGTCGTACCTCTTGTTTTCTAAAATAGTGGTTAGTTTTGTCACGCAGTGTTATTTGTTTACAATTTTCTATTTTTAAACATTCTTATGTTTTTAACTTATCCCCACTGAGATTCGAACACAAAACCAGTTCTTCGTGAAGCTTAGTCTCTAGCCATCGAGCTAAAGTATACAAACAAATTATAAAACTTAAAATACAGTTTGGTTAATGTTCTGCTTTAACATATTGTGTTTGTATCAATGCTCTGCAACAATGCTCTGACAAAAGCTGCGTGTGTGTTTGTAGACAACAAAATTTTTGTGTATTTGCAAAAAAACGAACATTTTAAAACTAACAATAAGTGATAGTTGGCGAGATTTTTCTCCTTTGGTGGCGCTGATAGCTAAGGCGTCGACAATAATTTTCACAGCCGGTAGGTCTTGGGTTCGCATCCCACCAGGGCAGCCATATTTTTTTTTTAAACATGTTTTAAGGTTTTTTTTAATATATTTATTCAATTTTTTTAATTATAGTAACATTATTTTAATTATTAAAAAAATTAAAAGGCTTATGATGATATTTTTTCTATGAATTTAACAAAATCGTTGAATAAAATTCTATGAAATATTTCACAATACTAATGAATATTCATTCAGCCAGCATGAATTGTCTCATACTTAGATTCTATGTATTTGGTTTAATGAAATTTGTTTATAGATCTTGTGAACAATAATTCTTTCAGTGTAGTAGAATCGAACCTCTATAGTCAAGTTCTTGTTCACTGTTGCACAGTGTTATTAAAAATAGAAAAATAACACAATTTATTGTAAAAAGCAATAAACAGATTAACTTTGAAGCAAAGCACAGTTATGGTAAATATAGAAAAACGCTTCATATCACTAATGAATGAAATTCATTAACATTGTTTTATTACAACAACGTAATATTTCATATGCGGAATGAAATTTCGTACATATTGTGCAAGATTTTCATTAATTTTGATTCATTAGATTTCGTAGTTTCATTAAAAAATTTCATTAAGTTTTGCTTATAAAATTTGCTGTGTTTTGACACCTGTCGTGTCGCGTCTGCTTAGTCTGTTAGTTTGCGCACTCAGAAAAAAACAGCGGATCAGAGCGGTACGAAATAAAATATGTGAAAGTGTTTATTAAAATTGATTATTTTGTGATTTTTTCAGACTTTTTTATAAAATTGAAGAAAAGGAAATTATTTATTTTATATTTATTAAATTCGCGCTGTTTTATATTACTTCGTGGGTTTACTAATGTATTACAATTTAAGGTTGGAGTAAAATTTTGTGCGAGAAAACTAAGTGAAAACCATGAAGTGTATTGCACTGGCACGGATAGTGTTTTATTATTTTTAATTATATAAAAAGAAAAAGAAATAAAACTGGGTGAAAAGCCCACATTATTCAAGCTTAATATAAAGGTTGAAAATGTGGGACATTATGAATTATTTCATTTTAAAATTAAAATGTAGCATTTATTCAATGAAAGTACATATTTCATTTAAAAATAAAAAGTAGCACTTATTCAATGAAAGTATTTCATAAGAATTAAATACTTTTTTCAATAAAGTGATGAACAATTTTTGTAAAATACAATTTATATTTTGTATGAACAATTTTCATTAATTTCATGAAAATTGTTCTTTAAATAACATTTTATCATACCCATTTCATTAATTCAATGAAACCCTACATAGGTTTCTTTTTAACGTCATTTTTCATAACACTAATGTAGATTTTCATTATTGTCAAGTACAAATTTCTATCAGTGTACAATAGAGTGGCCATAGTAGAAATTTTTTTGAAAAGTTAAAGTGTTCGCACTGAAAAATGTGAGGTTGGGGATAAAAATAATTATGCATATTTTTTTTTGTTCCGAGTACCTCCGGGTTGAGCCTAAAGTTTGAAAAACGGATTACAAGGGAAAAATATGACTTTTTTTCATTTTCTCAATTTTTTGGATATTTTAAGTACAGTTTGAATTCAAATGGTCACTGAATTTTGATTAAGAGTTAATTGTCTATCAAATAAGGTGTTAAAAATTAAAATCGGTTGAAAATTAGCCGAGTTATGACAACTTCCCCCGGCAACTAACGTGTGGCAAACCACCTGATCAAGGATTTCGAGCCCCATTTTTGAAATTTATTGAAATTATCTACTGTAATTAATTTTTTTTATTCCTCAAGTTCCAATGTACTAAGAAGATACATATTTTTCATATTGCGTTCTGCTAACTTGTTTTTAATAAATGCTAAAGTGGTCTGAATTTTTCAACACTATTTTCAAATCTCCAATTTTAAATTTTTATTTTTTTTGTTAAAGAAATTTTGAAAAATTGGCTATTGGAGTTTAGGGATTTGTTAAGCACATATAAAGGAATAAAAACCCCAAAAATTGTAGGGTTTGCTGTTTTCATTTGGCTATTACAGTGATGTAATTTCGGCGGATTTCGGGAAAGTAGTGATTTTTGGCCCTTTTTTAGCTTTTATTTATTTATTTTTTTTTTTTTTTCAAACTTGATATGTTTTGGACCGAATTATATCAACACGAGATAGAATACTTCAATTTGCAAAATTAGGGCGAAATTGACACATAAAAAATTGCCCCTGTTAAGGGTCAAAGGTCAAATTTTAGAAAATTTTTAATTTTTAAACATTAACAGATTTTCTGAGTGGAAATATATGAAACTACTTGATATCATTTTAAAAGGTCTTACCATATGTCTTTTTATTTAAATTCAGAATATTAACCCTTTAGTGATGGTGGGGCCTATTCGACCATTTGAACAAAATACACTTACATTATCTCCATTAAATTAAAAAAATTATAGGCCCCAACAGCACTTAAGGGTTAAATTTTTAAATTTTAATTATTTGCCATATAGTTTAGACCAATTAAAATAACATCGAGTAGATTCAGCAAAATCCGCCCAGCAAATCTGTTAATGTTTAAAAATTTAAAATTTTCTAAAATTTGACCTTTGACCCTTAACAGAGGCAATTTTTTATGTGTCAATTTCGCCCTAATTTTGCAAATTGAAGTATTCTATCTCGTGTTGATATAATTCGGTCCAAAACATATCAAGTTTGTAAAAAAAAACAAAAAAAAATAAATAAAAGCTAAAAAAGGGCCAAAAATCACTACTTTCTCGAAATCCGCCGAAATTACATCACTGTAATAGCCAAATGAAAACAGCAAACCCTACAATTTTTGGGGTTTTTATTCCTTTATATGTGCTTAACAAATCCCTAAACTCCAATAGCCGATTTTTCTAAATTTCTTTAACAAAAAAAATAAAAATTTAAAATTGGAGATTTGAAAATAGTGTTGAAAAATTCAGACCACTTTAGCATTTATTTAAAACAAGTTAGCAGAACGCAATATGAAAAATATGTATCTTCTTAGTACATTGGAACTTGAGGAATAAAAAAAAATAATTACAGTAGATAATTTCAATAAATTTCAAAAATGGGGCTCGAAATCCTTGATCAGGTGGTTTGCCACACGTTAGTAGCCGGGGGAAGTTGTCATAACTCGGCTAATTTTCAACCGATTTTAATTTTTAACACCTTATTTGATAGACAATTAACTCTTAATCAAAATTCAGTGACCATTTGAATTCAAACTGTACTTAAAATATCAAAAAAATTGAGAAAATGAAAAAAAAGTCATATTTTTCCCTTGTAATCCGTTTTTCAAACTTTAGGCTCAACCCGGAGGTACTCGGAACAAAAAAAATTTTTTTTTAAATATGCATAATTATTTTTATCCCCAACCTCACATTTTTCAGTGCGAACACTTATGGATTTAACATTTTTTAATTTTTCTATATAACGCTATGGCCAGTCTAGTGTACAATAGGGTGGCACTTTTTTTCTCTTTGCTCAAATTATGACAAAGTGACACACAGTAAAATATTAAAATAAATATACCAACTGGTTGAACCAAAAAAAAAAAAATTTTAATGAAGGTGTTTTTGTCCATGTTCCTGAAAACAATATCTTAACTGTTTAACACACGTCTTTAATCAAGATTTCCAAGTAACATCCTTTCAAAAACTCATGTCTCGCAATATTTTGTCCCAATTTTTTTATTATTAAATGAAATCATTTTTTATTGCTTTCTGTGTTAAAACTGCTTTAAATTAATATTTTGTGGCAAAAATTTTGCATAATCTGCGTATCATTTTCTATTTCTATTAGTTGTAAATTTAAAAAAAACACAAAAAGTAAATAAAAAATTAAATCATTAATTTGATAGCATTTTAATTTAACGATAATTCTTCGTTCAACAGAAAACAAATCATATAGTCCGGGAGGTGGCGTCATTTTGACTCGATCATTTTAATACGGCTGATTTTCATATAAATTATAGACATTGTAGTGTTCATACGCGAATCGGGCGTCAGCTGGTCCAAAGCCGGGGGATGTGGAAACTAGGACGGCCTAAACATCCTCAATTTTGAAAAATTTAAAATCATTTTAATAAAGCTGAAGTTTTTATGGTGGATAAACAATGCAAAAAGTAATCCAAAATCCACCGTCAGCTGGCGCACCTCCGGGGGAATAACCGTCAGCTGCCCCTTCAAAGATGCAAAAAAGTGAAAAATTTAAAATCATTTTAATAAAGCTGAAATTATTATGGTGAATAAACAATCCAAAAACTATTCCAAAATCAACCGTCAGCTGGCGCACCTCCGGGGGAATAACCGTCAGCTGCGCCTTCAAAGATTTTAAAATTCACATACATATACCTAGATTTTTTGTATAACAAGGATTTTTTATGTTATTGTTTTTACTTTCACAGAATATAATTTTGACTTATCACATTTTTAGATTGATTTTTGAGTAATTTTTTTTTTATTTATACAATTAAAGCATTCTTTAATTGTCATTTAGTTTTTTGTTTTTTTTATATGGGTTTTTATGAAACCGATGTCTTCCGATCGGGATGAAATTTGCACCAAGGTTAGTCCTATTGGATAGTAGTTCAGGTACAATTTTTCAACGACATCGGTCAAGGACTCTCTGAGTTAGAGGGGGTCGAAATTTTACATTTTGGCCAAAGAGGTGTTTATTCTCATCCATGTAACTTCTTACCTATTGTTTTTAGCAAAATGTGTCCCAAATAGTATAGATAGCTATTTCTTCTTTTGAAAAAAAATTATAAAAAATTAAAAAAAAAAGTTTTTTGATTTTTTTTTTTAATTTTTAAAAATCCAAAACTTTTTTGACTTTCCTCAAATTGTGCATTTTTTTGTTTTTGACTCAAAAGAAAGCTTATGTCATTTTCTTTAAAAGCTATGTGGGATGGGAGTGGGGTATCTACGATTTTTTTTTTTTAACTTTGGAACACAAAAGACGGTTCTTAAATTTGCACTATTAGGCGAGGGATAGCAAACCAGTTTTCAATTTTGATTCGCGATACCCTCTAATTTTAATAGGTTCTAAAAAGAAGTTACCCTAAAGTGCCCCTAGTAGAGCCAAATGTATGACCGACCTCCATTATTTTATTAATTCCAACATTTTTTGCAAACATACCTACAATGTATCTTTAACCCTTAAGGTGGCCCCCACACATTTTTTTTATTTTTTATAAATTTGTTAAACCAGCTCTTACCGCCCCTACCGTGCCTCCTAAAGAGGTAAAAATTACAACCAACCCCTATTAATTTTTAGTTACCAACATTTTGTCCGAACATAATAACACTTTATCTCCCTCCACTCCCTAAGGGGGCACCCATAAAAAAAATGTATTTTTAAAAACTAATAAAAAAATAAAAAAATGTATGGGGACCCCCTTAAGAGTTCAAAATAAAGGGTAGGTATATTCTGAGAAAATGTTGAAGACAATATTGGGGGTCGGTCATACATTTTACTCTAGTGGCACCCTATGGACAGTTAGAGCGGTAGGAGCAAATTTTATAAAAATTTCATTTTCTATGGGAGCCCCCTTAGGAATTGGAAATAGGGGTAAGGTATGTTTAAGAAAAATGTTGGGGGCTGAAAATTATTGGAGGTTCGTCTCATATTGCACCCCTCCAGGGGCGTTTCTAGGGCAGTTGTGGGGCTTTTTGAGGTTTTTTACCTCTTTACGCCCAACTTTGACCCCGATGAGGGGTCAAAAATCAATCTAAAAATGTGATAAGTCTGAATTATATTCTGTGAAAGTAAAAACAATAACATAAAAAATCCTTGTTATACAAAAAATCTAGGTATATGTATGTGAATTTTAAAATCTTTGAAGGGGCAGCTGACGGTTATTCCCCCAAAGGTGCGCCAGCTGACGGTTGATTTTGGAATAGTTTTTGGATTGTTTATTCACCATAAAAATTTCAGCTTTATTAAAATGATTTTAAATTTTTCACTTTTTTGCATCTTTGAAGGGGCAGCTGACGGTTATTCCCCCGGAGGTGCGCCAGCTGACGGTTGATTTTGAAATACTTTTTGGATTGTTTATCCACCATAAAAATTTCAGCTTTATTAAAATGATTTTAAATTTATCACTTTTTTGAATCTTTGACGGGGTCTCCTGACTGTACCCCCCGGAGGTGCGCCAGCTGACGGCCGGATTTCGTGTGTACACTTAATAACCTATCATATATATGAAAATCAGCCGTATTAAAATGATCTAGTAAATCATGTCGCGACCTCCCGGACTAATATGAATGTATGATTTTTTTTGTTTAAAAGTCATAAAATTTTAAACGATTTTATAAAAATCGTTTCGTTTGTTTTTATTACTTTTTATTATATAAAGCCGTTTTAATACGATTTTAATAATTCATTTTAAATCATTTTTTGTGTTTGTATTTCTAAGACAAATTGTTTGATTTCTGATATGAATGGACATGAATTATTAAATTATTTTTTTCTTTTTAATTGCCTTTTGTGAAATAAACTTCAAAATCTAATATGATTTGTATCGATAGCGGTTTTTGTTTAAACTTCCTTTAGATATGCTTTAATTTTTATTTAATTGCTCATAAAATTTTAACAATGTTTTGTTTGGGAGCTGGCAGAAATATTGTAAAAACCATAGTTGTGCACTTTAAATAAAATAACAAATAAAATGATATTTTAAAATTTCTCAAAAAATTATTTTTTGGAATTTTGGAATAAAACCTCTCTTTTTATATCACAGAATATGTATTTTTTGGAATCGATTCTAAACCAACCTATTTTAGAATATGTCTATTATATTATTATATTTTTTGTGTTAAAGTACATAAAATGTATTATTTAAAAAACACTTATTATTTTTTGCGGTTTTTTGGTTTCTGGTAAGTAGTTTTATTTATTTTCAGCTGTTACACTTAGATCTGTTGCATGATTCTTTTCCAATTTGAGTGCTGTATATTTAGTTCATTCATTTTTAAAATGCTATAATGTAACTATTGCTTCACCATAAGCGTTTTACGATCATGTCATAAAATATTATTGCAGTAAACATGTACGTAAAGATTTTGGTCAGAATATTTCACTTATAATCGTGGTTAGTTTGTTTGTAGGTATAAAAATAAATCTGTGAATTATCATAATGTGTGGGTTATTTATTTTGGGTGAATGAAGATTATCGTGAGGAATTATCGCTACTTAATATTAATCCTAATGGTGTAGGTAAACATTAAAAAAATATTTTTGTTGTTAAAACCGATTTCCAAAGTATTCGAATAACCGATTTTTTCTATTTTTCCGGTTTCTAAAAACCGGTTTTTTAAAAAGGCCGGTTTTTATTTTTTTTTTTGTTATTTTGCATTCAATGTCGTTTTTAAGTAGCCATCTTTGCCATCAGAACATCAAACTTTGAAGAACAGTTTAAATATACCTTAAAAGAAACGATTGGAAAATATAGCCTGCATAGTGAACCCAACGACAATGGTCAAAGACTTATTGACTTTGCATCGTTTAATGAATTAGTTATATCCAGTACATGTTTTCCTAGAAAAAATATTCACAAACATACTTGGGCCAGCCCAGACAAGAAGACCAAAAACCAAATTGACCACGTGGCAATAAGAAAACGACACGCAGGAAACATTCTAAATGTAACAACCAAGAAAGGAGCCATCATAGATTCCGATCATTTTATGGTATTTGTAAGATTCCGAGCAAGGATATCAACCTTAAAAAAACACAAGTCCACAAAACGACAAAAATGGAATGTAGATAAACTGAAGAACGAAGATACAGCCCGACAATTTCAAGCCGACATAAATGCAAGAATTATTAATCAAAATACATCCAATTTAAACGTGCAAGATCATTGGAACATTATTGAGGAATCACTGAATAACGCAGCTACAACAACACTCGACATTAAACAAACAAAACGAAATGAACATTGGTGGGATAGTGAATGTATCTCGGCACTTAAAATCAAGAACGAAACTAGGAAAACCATGCTGCAACAACCTACAAGTCACAATACGGACAAGTTTAAAACAGAACGCCGAAATTTCAACAGGCTGTGCAGAAGCAAAATGAAATTACAGATGGAAAAGGAGATTCAAGAGATGATAGATCATTATAATAGCCAGAACACAAGAGAAATGTATAATCACGTCAAAAATACAAAACAAGGATTTCAGCCAAGAGTAGAATGTATCAGAGATCAAAATAACAATATGCTACACGTAAAAAATGATATCCTAAGAAGATGGAAGGAACATTTTAGCTTTTTACTAAATAATGAGAGCACGCACGAAATCGATGAGATAGAGCTTCATGATGATGGTATATTAGTTGAGCCTCCTACGTTGCAGGATGTGGAAAGTGTAATAGACAAATTAAAGGTTAACAAAACGCCCGGTTTAGATGGAAAGCACGCAGAATTCTTAAAATATAGTGGAAGAATGATGCACAATGAACTACATTCCCTTATAAAGAAAATATGGATAGAAGAGGTTATTCCTGATCAATGGAAAACAGCTGTAATAATACCAATACACAAAAAAGGTTGTAAATTGCAATGCAAAAATTACCGTGGTATATCCCTACTCAGCATAACGTATAAATTACTAACTTCAATAATAGCAAACAAGTTAAAACATTATTCAAAGGATATAGTCGATCGATCAAATTTTCGGTGTTCGACAAATTTTAGAAAAAGGCTCCGAATTCAGTACAAACACAGCACATCTCTTCATAGACTACAAGCAAGCGTTTGACAGTATTAACAGAACATATATATGGAACAGTACACTCAAAAAAAAAATATTGTAAAACTAGCAAAAAAAATGGTTAAAATTAGCAAAAAAAACTGTAGTTTTGGACGTTGCAAAAATTTTGGTAATATTAGCAAAACCATTTTGCTAATCAAAAAATTAGGGAAAAAAATGGTAAAATTACAAGAATACCATTTTATTTTTGTAAAAAATCAACCTTGTAAAATTATCAAAAAATATGGTAAAATTACCAAAAAAAAATGGTAAAATTGAAATAGATAAAAAAATTTGTAATTTGGTAAAAAAAACTGTTTTATTTAGTAATTTTTTTTCTCTGATTAGTAGTTGATTTAAAATTTGGTGCATATACTAAAAAAAATTTTGCCTGTTTTTGAGCACCACATTCTTTAAATGTAGTAATAGCAGCATATTACTTCAGTTGTTGGATGGTTTCTTCGGCTTGATGGTGGCAGCATCTTCTTTTGCCTTCTTCTCAGCAGCTGTAGTTGCAGTAACTGGACTTCCAACAACATCAAAATCCAAAATGATTTTTTTTTCACTTAAACACTTTAAACAAAAAATTTAAAGAACAACACTTCACTTTTTTATTTTTTTTTTCGTCATTTTTTTAGCTTAAGTAGAACAAATGAGATTTGCGTAGTAGTCTACACAAGAAATTTCTTACATTTTCAGGTAAAATTTGTAAAAAATTAACAATTTTTTTTCGAATTTTTAATTTTTTTCACATGTATTTAAAAAAAAAAATAAAAAAAAACTTTTGGATATTGAAGATTAGATATCTAACTATGTGTTAAAATTTAAAAAAAATAATTTTTCAAAATTATTAACTTTTTATTAACAATTTAGGTGGCAAATTTTAAAAAATTTTCATATAAAATTAGCAAAAAATATGGTAAAATTAGCAAAAAATATGGTAAAAAATACTAAAAATTGTGTAGCCTATTTTTCAGCGCACATGCAGTTGATGGATGTCTACTTTGCTATGGTGTTGGCAGCATCATCAATCTGCAATGATTTTTTTTCACACTAGAACACTTGAAACAATTTTTTTTTTTAAACTAAGAAAAAAAAAAAAATAAAAAGTATTACCATTTCTTTAAGGAAAATACTAATATTTTTGCTAAAATTATAGTAAAATAAAAAAAAAAAAACTAGCAAGAAAATATAGTAAAAATACCAAAAAATTATTGTATTTTACCAATAGTAAATTGCCAAAAAAACTGTAAATGTTAAATTTTTACAATTTTTTTTGCTAAAGTTTGGTTGAAGTAAATTACAACACCTTTTACTAATATTTTGACTAAGTTATTTTTTTGAGTGTATGAAGCAACTAGGAGTACCGGTAAAACTTATAAAGCTGGCTAGAATGGCAACAAGTAACAGCATGAATGTAATACGAGTGCAAAACGATCTGTCGGAACCTTTTCAAACTACTACCGGAGTCAGACAAGGTGATGGGCTATCAACCGAATTATTCATAATAGTAGTAGAGCAAATGGTAAGGAATGCATCAATTATAGCGCCAGAAACTATATGGGGTTCAAATACACAGCTGTTAGCGTTTGCTGATGATAAAGACCTGATTGGAGGGTCAGTGAATTCTATGAAGGAAGCATTTCAGAGACTGTACAAAGCAGCTAACGAAGCAGGTCTACATATCAACGAAGATAAAACTATGATAATGCTAGCGGGTAATCAAAATTGGAAAGCAAGGTTCGGCAATCAAATTAATATCGATGACTACAGCTTCGAAGTGGTTTAAAATTTTAAATATCTAGGTTCCTTTGTAAACGCCGAAAATGATTGCACAGCCGACATTAGAGAGAGAATAAAAACTGCGACAAGAGCATTTTATGCCCTTATAACATATTTTAAATCAAAAATTATTTCACCACAGATAAAGATCAATATATACAAAACGGTTATCCGGCCAGTACTTACATATGGTTGCGAAGCATGGACCCTAATAAAATCAGAGGCAGACCCGTTAGATATTGCTGAAAGAAAATTTCTAAGGCGACTTCTTGGACCAGTAAAAGTAACATCAGATTTATACAGAATAAGAACGAACGATGAGCTAAATAAATCATTAAACGACGCATCCTTGTCAGCTCTTATAAAATCACAGAGGTTAAGATGGGCTGGCCATGTAGCGCGCTTTAATTCAGACTCCACTATCAAGCGAATTTGCTTTGGTAAACCAGAAGGTAGAAGAGTAATAGGACGTCCAAAAGCCCGTTGGATAGATGGTGTTTTGGCGGACTGGAATTGCACCAGTGCAATTCCAACCAGCAATGTGAATAGAAGTAGCTTAAAGTTTATTTGTGTTTGTGTAATTTTTTAACACTGTCCCCTGATAATGAAATTCGATGAATTTCGAAATATTGGAGAAGTAATGTTTCTTTTGTTTTACAAAAAAACATGTTAAAAAGTGTAGTTTTTCAGAGGCTGTTTTAGTTTTTCAAGGGGGAACTTTTTACCCCCTAGTCCGATCTTATCCATTATCGAACGTTAATGGCCATGAGACATATTTGAGCCCATTTTCAGGGGTCTAGCTTTTTTATTTTTGATTTTTGATGCTTGTTTTGTTTTCCTTTTTTGTTGTTTTGTTATACTTTTTTTATTAAATATATAATTTAAAAAAAACGAAAAACCGATTATTCGAAACCGGTTACAAAACCGAAAACCCGTTTTTTGAAAAAGACGAATATTTGACAACTCTAGATTTGGCTAGGTTTTTCATACTTGAAAAACCTAACCAAATCTGGTTATAATCGGTCCATTTTTGGACTTATGAAAATTTCGCCCGATATTCACGACTTATTCACTTTAGTCGGTTTATTGGCAACAAATAGAAGCATGTTTCACTCAAATTTGGTTTGTGAGAGTTTTTTACACTTATTAAAGATTTGACAAAAGATAGATTCATGGTACTATAGATCCATGGTACATATGGTAGATGTATGGGACTATATGGTCGGTCTTGACCGATTTTAATTTTCTTATATGTTTAGTTTACATTTATTTTTGACTACAGAGTTTTGCTCGAGGCTTTTTTACTGCTGTATGTTAAATATTACCTTGTTTTTAAAAAATCCATTAAATTTAAATGCTAAAATGTCAACAAACCTAGAAATAGAAACAAAAATAAATAATTTAAATTTTTTGTGATATATTAATAAGTTTATTAAATGTGTGTGATTATTTTAAAAATAATTTTATTTAAATAAATAATGTACACTGAAATGTAATGTAATGTACTAAATTTAAAAATATAAAGATAATTGAGACCCTGTGCGGTCGTAATGTGAGTACTCTACGGGACCCCAATATGTCGGGTCCGAACATGCTTAAAAATTGCGACCTGTATCGTGTTTACACCGTTTACATGGACAGACAGACAGACGGGCGGACATCGCTAAATCGACAAAAAAAGTGATTCTGAGTCGATCGGTATACTTAAATGGTCTAGGACCAATACTTCGGGTAGTTGCAAACATCAGCACAAACTCATTATACCCTTTACCACAGTGTGGTGTAGGGTATAAATAGTAAAGCATTTACTTAAATATATCTTAAAAGTAAGTAAAATTGTATTTAATATAACTTTAGTTGATTTTATACACAGGAAAAATATTTTTAAATAATGAACCCTTTGGGGTCCCAAATTGTGGGGACCGCACATGAGTAGGTGCGTATCGATTTTTATTTAAAATTTTGACCAGATTCTCGTTTTTGAGAAGAATTTCATTAAAAATGATTTTGGCAAAAATAAAACTTTTGACAAATTTTTAAGGTTTTCAAAACAAAAAAACTAATATATTCGAATATTTGTTTGATTTTTTTTTAGTTTTTTGCTTAATAATCTAATTTTTTTTTAAGATATCCGAAATATTTATTTCGAACAAATTATTATAACTAAACCAAAATAGAAATTATTTGCTTAAGGTTTTTATAGCGCTTTGATGACTTTAAATAAAGCGTTCCCAAAACACTTGTTTACAATGCTTTTAAAATGCTTTAATCTATCGTAGATCGATGTTAACATTCTGATCTCCTGACAGCACTTTGAAGATGGTATACAGAACGCTGGTGCAATTGTCCACAACGCTTTAACAACGATTTTGCAATTGTGTTTTTCTGCCTGGATAATTTCAGGTTAGTAATTTTTTTCAGTGTATATGAAATAAACGATTAAAAAATCGTTAAAAATAGAATTTAGCGCATACAAAAAAATATATAGTTTCTTTTTGATGTTTTATTAAAATTTATGATTTTTCTTTAATAATTTTAAAATACATTTGTCATCAAAAATATATAAAATCAAATTTTTTTTTAATTAAAAATAAAACATTTTCTCTTTAAAATAAAACATTTTCTATTTAACACTAAATAAATCTGAGGGAAATACTCAACGGTAAATTCCCTTTAGTTGAGTAAAAATTTCAAAAAGAAGCAATTTTTTTATAGAATCGTATAATTTTAACTCAATATAAAAATAAAAATTCTTCACTACCCACTCAATCTTCAAAAGACACTAAATATTTAAAAAAAGAACAAGAAAAAAACAACCTTAAAGAAAATTTTGCACAAAAAAAATATATTTACTTTATTATTGTATGAATCGAGAGCGAAAGAAAAATTAGAATTGAAATTCCCAAACTCACAATTAGAAAAAGTTTTTTTTCTGCTTTTGTTTTGGAATTTTTCTGTTTTTTTTTTTTTTGTGATTTTCTTTGCGATTAATGAGCTGCACTGTAAACAGCACTGTAGGAATCTTTAAAAGTCGACCGAAGCAGTGATAAACCGTAACGTTGGCAGCACTTTTCTCAACTACCACACTAAAACACATGCACACAAATCCACACACACACACGCTTAGTTGTGTAAGTATGATGGCTGCTTTTAAATATATGATGGTGTCATTTCACTCACACCAAAATGGCAGTCATAAAATTGAAATATAGTTTTACCCTTTACACTTTCATCACTTTAATGAGTGTCACAAAGTCATTGACTACTATAGTTGATTCATTAGTTTTAAATCATAAAAATACCAAAAACAAATATGGAAACATAATAGAATTTTACAATTATGGTGTTTAGGATTAACAAACACTAGTTAAACTGAATGCACTATAGAACTGTACAGGTTAAAAACGCAATATTCGTCCTTGTTTCCGTTTCTGCTTTGCACGCCCCTTAAATTCCGTTGTGGTATTTTTTGTTTGTAGGTTTTCTTAAATTTTAAAGTATTTTTAAAAATGTTTTGTTTGTTGTATTTTTTGCTTAGCTAAGATTTGTTTGATTTTTTTTTCTGTTTCTGTCCGGTATTTAAAAGCAGCCGTCGCTATTTCAATTGTTTCGAGTTTTTTTTTCGTTTTATTTTAACTTTTAAAACTCATTGACGACGCCCAAATGCCTTAATCCTTGAAGTTGTTGTTTTTTTTGTTCATATTGTATTTTAAAAAAAGTTTTTGTGTTGTTCTTCATCCTTTTGTGTTGTTGCTATTTAATGTATTTTTCAACATATTTGCCAATTTTCACTTGATTGGGTGCAGTTTTTTTGTTGTTGTTGCCAGAGATTTTAGATAGACATTTTTGAAACACTTTACTTTTCTAAGTCGTTCGAAAGTTTTTGTTAAAAAATGTGAATGTTTTCAGTGCATTTCACTTTAAAGAGAATAAATACTGGGTGTTATGATCAAATCATAAAAAACAAGATGAAAATTAATAAAATAACAGCAGAAAGATAAATTACAGTAAAACTTGGATAGCATTACTGAACATCGAAAATGCGACTGGGACTCGACCTTATAGTCTTCATAACAATAGTCAAAAATACGCTCTCCAAACTTTTCTATCACATCAGGTTTTTGAGTTTGAGGTCAAAGTTCAAAACAATCGTTTTGGGCATTTTTAGAAACTTATAGCGGATAAACCCGACGTTATGGCGTCTTAAAAATAAGTCGAGGATGAAGCTAAAACATTACTCCTTAGGGAAGAAACAGAACAAGCACGGTACGGGGGACAATGACGGGGGACGGCAAAAAATGCCATTTGTTCGTTCAGTGGTGCTAACTTTTAATAAAATTAGAGTAATTTTACGGAAAAAAATCGCTTATCACATAGTCAATGTGATTAAGTTGGCACTACTGTACGTTTGTTACACCATTGTGTATGAAAAATAAAAAAATCTTGTGAAAATGCGGCAACCCTGGAGTGTGAGAGGGAGGGAGATTGGGAGAACCCGGAGATAAAATAAAATAAGTTTTAATTTTTTGTCGTGCCGGCCACGGTTTTAAACTGTCAAATCGTATGGAAAAAGTCGTGCCGGGCTTGTTCTGTTCCTACCTTTAAGATGCAGAACACATTTGATCAGTCGCCTTAACCCTTTGGGCAGGAGAATAAGACATTATTGCCTTTCAATGATGTCTTATTCTCCTATATCGAAAAAACGTGTTTGCACTCAAAATATTTTGTAGGCAAAAACAAATGAAAAACACATTTAAAACCAGTGAATAAACAATTAAAAACCATCCCAGTAATTATTCATTTGTTTTAACAAACATCAACATTTATTTTTTACTGTTGACAAAATTTTCTTAAATAAATAACATTAAACATTAAAAAATTACGTTTTTTTCATTCTTTTTTACCAACAAATTCGAAAAAAATAACCTACGAAAACATTAAAAATTAATGATAGTTCTGTTATTTTTACCAACAAATTAAAAAAAAAATAACCTACGAAAACATTAAAAATTAATAATTTCGTATGTTATTTTTACAATTTTCTATTGAAATATTTTTTTACAAATTTTTAATAAAATTTTGGGGAATCGATCCCGCAATCAACTACATTCTGGCCAGACACTCTACCCATCGTGCCAAAGTCACTTGATACAAACATGTTTTTATATTTCTATAAATAATTTTTTGAATTTTTTTCTACAAAAAAAATAACCTACTTGTGTAGGTAAAAACTAATGATATCTCATTAAAAAATACCAACAATTTAAAAAGAAATGACTTACACAAATCATTAAAATCATCAAATCATTAAGAATAATCAGTAGTTTTTGCTTACAGAACAAAAATAAATGACTTTAAAGATTAAATGTTAATGAAAGTATTTATTTCTTAGTGTTTTATTTTTGAAACAAAGGACAGAGTAGTCATTAATAAAAACTGAACATCAAACAAATGTTTTTTTCTTTTAAAAAACGACTAAACGGAAAACTGAAGTGAGGTTGAGATTGCTAGAAATAGAATTGTAGTGTTGGAAACTGTCAAAATTTATTCTGTAGAATCTATAAATATTCACATATATAAAAAACAGTTTTCATTAACAAGACAAACCGACATTTAAAATCCTACTGATGATGACACTAACTGGGGTGTTTGAAACCGGTATAGGAAATACCAGAAATGTCTATAATTTTTTGAAATTCAATTTTTCTTCTGCATTTTTTCAACTTGAACCCTTATAACAAATATAATTAGAGCCCGTGCTCGATCTGTACTTACAGAAAAAATCAAAGGAAAACTTTTTAAATAAACAGTTAATGACATAATTTTTTGAGTGAGGGAGAAAAGTCCTTATTGAAAGAAAATTGGTGCTCCAACGGTTAAAGCGACTGATCAAATGAGTTATACATCTTAAAGATCAATGTTTGAGCTTTATCCTCGACTTATTTTTTTCCGCTATGAGTTGTCAAATAATTTCAAATACGCGATTATTTATATTTCAAATTTCTCACAAACCTGATGTAATGGAATTTGTGACCAGGAGAATAATTCTAATTATGTGTATGAAAAGGCCTTCCATTCGCATAAAGTTTTTTTTTCGTATGATTTGTACCGGAAAAAATATTTTTGGTAATAAGACTTCATTCATAGACAATTGGTGCTCTAAGGGTTAAGGCTACTGTCCAAATGAGTTCAACATATTAAGAGCATTGCTAAAGCTATACCCTCTACTTATTTTTAAGTCGCTATCACATCGGGTTCATCCGCTATGAGTTGTCAAAAATGCCCACAACGGCGACTTTTTTGAATTTTGACCTAAATTTTCGCAAAAACCTGATGTGATGGAAAAGTTTGGAGACCAGATTTGTGATCATTACAACAATTGCAATTAACTGTATATGGTTTTTGAGAACTTTGCGGTCAATATTCCTAAAATCGCCGTTTTGGTAATTTTTCTCATATCGGATAAACCCGATGTGATGGCGTCTTAAAAATAAGTCGAGGATGAAGCTTAAACTTTACTCTTTAAGATGCAGAACTCATTTGGTCAGTCGCCTTAACCCTTTGGGCACAAATTGTCTTTCAATGATGTCTTAGTCCCCAGTATCGGAAATAACGTGTTTAGGAGAAAAGTCCTTATTGAAAGAAAATTGGGGCTCCAACGGTTAAAGCGACTTATTAAATGACTTATACATCTTAAAGAGCAGTGCTGGAGCTTTATCCTTGACCTATGTTTAAGTCGTCATAACATCGGGTTCATCCGCTATGAGTTGTCAGGCACCAATTGTCTTTCAATGTTGTCTTATTGCACAGTATCGAAAAAAACATGCTAGGGAGAAAAGTCCTTATTGAAAGAAAATTGGTACTCCAACGGGTAAAGCGACTGATCAAATGAGTTATACATCTTAAAGACCAATGTTTGAGCTTTATCCTTGACTTATTTTTAAGACGTCATAACATCAGGTTCATCCGCTATGAGTTGTCAAATAATTTCAAAAACGCGATTTTTTGTTATTTTAAATTTCTCACAAACCTTATGTAATGGAAACGTTTGGAGACCGGATTTGTGACCAGGAGAATAATTCTAATTATGTGTATGAGGTGGCGTTCCATTCGCATAAAGTTTTTTTTTCGTATGATTTGTAGCGGAAAAAATATTTTTGGGAATAAGACATCATTGAGAGACAATTGTTGACCTAAGGGCTAAGGCGACTGTCCAAATGAGTTCAACATCTTAAGAGCATTGCTTAAGCTATACCCTCTAATTCTTTTTAAGTCGCTATCACATCGGGTTCATCCGCTATTAGTTGTCAAAAATGCTCAAAACGGCGACTTTTTGAACTTTGACCTCAATTTTCTCAAAAACCTGATGTGATGGAAAAGTTTGGAGACCAGATTTGTGATCATTAGAACAATTGCAATTATCTGCATAAGGTTTTTGAGAAAATTGGAGGCCAAAGTTCCAAAAATCGCCGTTTTGGGCATTTTTAGAAACTTATAGCGAATAAACCCGATGTGATGGCGTCTTAAAAATAAGTCGAGAATAAAGCTTAAACATTACTCTTTAAGATGCAGAACTCATTTGGTCAGTCGCCTTAACTCTTTGGGCAACAATTGTCTTTCAATGATGTCTTAGTCCCCAGTATCGGAAATAACGTGTTTAGGAGAAAAGTCCTTATTGAAAGAAAATTGTTGCTCCAGCGGTTAAAGCAACTGATCAAATGAGTTATACATCATATAGAGCAGTGCTGGAGCTTTATCCTTGACTCATGTTTAAGTCGTCATAACATCCGCTATGAGTTGTCAGGCACCAATTGTCTTTCAATGATGTCTTATTCCCCAGTATCGAAAAGAAAGTTTTTGGGGTAAAAGTCCTAACTGAAAGACAATTGGTGCTCCAGTGGTTAAAGCCACTGATCAAATGAGTTATACATCATTAAGAGCAATGTTTGAGAATTTTATCCTTGACTTATTTAAAAGTAGTCATAACATCAGGTTCATCCGCTATGAGTTGTCAAATAATTTCAAAAACGCAATTTTTTGTTATTTTAAATTTCTCACAAACCTTATGTAATGGAAACATTTAACGACCGGATTTGTGACCAGGAGAATAATTCTAATTATGTGTATGAGGTGGCGTTCCATTCGCATAAAGTTTTTTTTTCGTATGATTTGTAGCGGAAAAAATATTTTTGGGAATAAGACATCATTTATAGACAATTGGTACCCTAAGGGTTAAGGCGACTGTCCAAATGAGTTAAACATATTAAGAGCATTGCTAAAGCTATACCCTTTACTTATTTTTAAGTCGCTATCACATCGGGTTCATCCGTTATGAGTTGTCAAAAATGCCCACAACGGCGACTTTTTTGAGATTTGACCCCAATTTTCTCAAAAACCTGATGTGATGGAAAACTTTGGAGACCTGATTCGTGATCACTAGAACAATGGCAATTAACTGTTTAAGGTCGCGTACCAGTCGCATCAAGGTTTTTTCAAAATGCTTAGTCGCGTAACCGGTAAAGAAGTTGGAGCTTGAAATCGCATTACACATTGGCCCGTCCCAAATAAAAATTAAAAGTCTATTTTAACAAAAGTTTTATTTTAAATTTCAAATTTTCAATACATTTTTTGAAAGTCGATTTTAAAAACAAAAACAATTTGTATGGAAATAAAATTAAAAGCTCATTTTAAATTTATTTTATTTTCTTGTGGTAAAGCTGATTATGTTATATTTTGATCCCATTGATAACATTTGGATCTAAATGTAAAGTCTTATCATTTGGATCCAAATGATAACATTTTAAATCGCTTACATTTGGAGGCCCAGAAACAACGACGAGGACGTGGTGAAATGTCTGATCTCATTTTTTTTTATTTTTATTTTTTTATCTATAAAAAAAAAAAATTTTTTTTTTATAAATTTTTTTTTTTTTATTTATAAAAAAAATAAAAAAAAATGGGATCAGACCTTTCACCACGTCCTCATCGTTGTTCCTAAGAGTAATAAAATATTATTTCATAAGTAAGAAAAAAAAGTCCAATTCGACTATGAGCAAAAAAACAGCTCTTCGAAATTTTTGGGGCCTTGGTTCAACAAGGGTTAAAGATGTTATTCAATATAAATTATTCAATATAAATAAATTAGATAAAAATTTTGATAAAAACACATTTTCTTGAAATCCGGTAAATTCATATTGGTCCACAGACTAACTGGATGAAGGAATTTAACCAAAAATTTTTTTGTACAATCCCTGGGATGTATTCAATGAAATCAAATGAATAAACTAATATATTTTGAAATTTTGTTTCATTAAATTTTTAAAATTGTGAAAAAGTAGTTTTGAGCTCCATGCTAAAAATGTGCGTTTTTTTTTTTTGACTCACGTTTAGGGGGTTATCGATATCCGAAAAAAATTAAAAAAAAAATTCTGAATATTTACGAATTAATGCTACAAATTTTTTTTTTTAATTTTTTTTATTTTTTATTTATGTCCATTTTTTCAAAAACCCCAATTTTGACCCTCGATGAACGAACAGAAGACATGGACAGATTTTGATCATTTTGGTTTTAAAATGCTTGTATTTACTTAAACTAACTTTCCCGCACTATTAATAGTTGATTTGAGCACTTCATTGGAATACGCACTACCCTACTGCACACACGCAGAGAAAAAGTATGGTTGCGACATGATCACGGCAACTATACTATGATCTCTAAACCTAGTTATGATTGCAGCAATATAATAATAATTGCTACATCCAAAAGTACAATATGGTTGTTGTAACAATGTTATAGTTAATTATATTCTTGACACACCAAAAATTTGAACATACTATGATTATAACAATCATTTCATAATCACAACTAATTGATTTTTGCAAACATTGTCAGGCTTATTCATCAGTTCAGTGTTTTTCCAGCAAGCATTTAGTCGCAAAGAAGCCACTTACAATTAGGTCTTTAAAAAATTTAAGGCAATTTGAGTTAAAAAATTGGATCAACGCAGAAGGAAGTGAAATACAAAAATTTACTTTAAATAATTTATTTATTGAGCTGTTTAAAAATAACTTTCCTTTTTAAATAAAAACTTCATATCGAAAATATTAAAGTGTTTTTTGTGCATTTTTTACTTACTGAATGTGTTATAATTGCTGAAAATAATTTTAATTTTGTAACAAATATGTTATGATTGCAGCAAATATGTTATGATTTTGTCAATGACTTAATAGTTTATACAATCATTCAATGTTAGCTGACAAAAATGTTATCGTTGATGAAATTTTTTTAGAAAAATGTCATATGTTTATTGCACATCATTGATGTAAAATGCATGTTGTCACTAAATTAAACCAAAATTAATAAAAATGGTTTCATATTTATAAAAATAACATTTACAAACAAAAAATAAATTATTGGTGTGAACTTTATCAAAAAAATAAGTAAGAGTCCCCGCACAACAATGTCGGAGCGGTTGACGTTTTCGGTCATGAGAGAGTATAGGCGCAAAACAAAGACGGCAGCCGAAAATTCTGTCATATGTTGATTTTTACACTATTTTTTCACTTTTTCGTCACTTTTTTATTAAAATTAATTGTATTTTTAATAATCAATATGATTTTTTCATATTGATTCCTTTTTTGCTGATTTTTTTTTAATTTTAATATTTTTTCTTTTTAGAGATCATATTTTTTTGTTTACTATATTGAAAAAAATCTAAATATTTGTAAAAAAGTGGCAACATTTTCATTTCAAAAATTAAGGGAGAGAGAGAAACCGACATAAAAATAAAATTGATTTTATTCTAGCGGATTTCGGTCGAGCGTTTTTTTATGCCAAATTTGTATGAAAAAAACGTCACCGACATTGTTGTGCGGGGACTCTAATGAAGAATTTCTATAAACGTGTGGTATTAAAGCATAATTAATTTTCTCAATTTAAAAAAAAAAAATTAAACTGGAATCATATTATGATAATTATACAACATTTAGGCCATTATTGCCGCAATCATATAATGATTAACATTCCTTGTTGCCTTCAATCATATTAACATTATTGTAACAATCATATTCACAATCATAATATGACGCTCTTAAATCATGATCACCGCAACCATATTTTTTTTCTGTCCGTTAAACGAGATAGTGCATCTTCCTTAGATACTTTAAAACTTGTTTATTCCAAAAAACATTTCATTGTAATTTTAATCCCCGACTATCCAGAACGTTCTATTGTTCGACACTGATATCAACCCCCCCCCCCCCCCCCCCCCCTTGGGGACTTTTCTTGTAAGATTACAGGAAAATCCCACGATAGATTTTTCTGATGGGAGAATCGAGTTCAGAGGTTTGAAATACATTATGGTTTGTTGGTCTGGTTTCTGGGTCACAACCATTTTTTTTGTGGGGCTGTGTTATCATCACACCCTGTATTTGACCGAAAAAGTTAAAATAATTTAATTTAAAGACTCTTCCATTTCAATACACATTACCATCTACGTAAGCAAACATCAACTACATCAGCACCATCTCCATCACATACATCCAATCATCAATCCATTTAACCAAAGTTCTTTAGAAACTAACACAATACAGCAGCTCCAAAACACACCATCATCACCATCACTATCAACATCATTATTCTCATTGCGTATGCAATTGCTGCAGCTGTTGCCTCATCACCACTGTCATCACAATGCCAAAAGATGTGAAGAATGTTTGCAATGGTTTTTCACATCAAAACTATATTCCTTTCAGAAAAAAAAACTTATACAATCCATCGATGTTTGTATGTGTAAAGTGTCCTCGGAGACTGGTTCAGAAAATTTTATAAACATGGTAACAACACAAACAAGCAAATATAAAGGAAAATGGAAAGGAAGCATTCTTATTTAAACTGTATTGTGAAAATTTTTATCATAAAGTGGTAAAAACTATGGTAAAAGTTTTTCTATACTCTGTGTGTGTTAAATATTTTCCATCTTATTTTTTCTATAATTTTATTAAGAACAAAAGCAGAGTTTCTAGCATTTAAAAGAAGAACCAGGATATGAAGGATGCTTTTATACATATATGTATGTATGTGGATGTTTGCAATTGTAATCATGCTTGAATTGATTGAGTTTTTTTTGTATTCTATTGTAGAATTATTTCCTTTTTTCTTTATTTTCCTAAGTTTTCTATTCTTTTTTTTTTTTCTTTGAATAAAAATTACACCCTTCTTTTACAAAACATATACAGAAAGTATGAATGTCCTTCAAGTAAATTGCAATTTTTTTATTGCTTGACAATTAAGTAAAAAATAAACACAGAAAACTGAATCCTTTAAGTTACAAACACACACACATAGATTTTTACATACACATACACAATAATTGAATGTGTTCGTCCTGCTAGTTGTTCATACTTGCATTTTCATTGAATAATGTTGTGTGTTTGATGCAGCTTGTACAATAACAAGGATAATAGTAAAATGCAATGTACATGTCGTCTCCTAAAATGCAAAAGGACTTTTTCAAGTTAAATTTTTTCAAAACAGAAAAAGTTCCTGCTATACGTGATATTTATTAATTTTGAAGCGCGGAACATGAATACTTAAAAAATTTGGAAATCAGTCATACTGTTTTCAAGATATGGCCATTTGAAATTTTATAACAACACCAAGGATCAGGAATGATAAAATTAGTGCAATTGTACTTTTTTCAGTACAATTATTAGGCCAAAAGTACGGTAGTACTCCACTGACTGATTAAGTACAATTTACAATTTTTTTTTTTTTTTTTTTTTTTTTTTTTTTTTTCGTTCAACTGTTGACAAGTGTGGACGTGTTTTAATTTATCTCCGTGCTATTAATTGAATTTTTGAAATTGTTCGTAATAGGTATTTTTGTAATATTTTCATGACCACATCCAGGAAAATGAAAATATGGACACAAATGATACCGATTTAATTCGAGGCTCTGCCTCACCGACTGGTGCTGGTCCTAGCACTGGTCTTAGGGTTGCGACCTTGAAGTCCGACCTTGATTCTGGTAGGGATGCTCAGCCTAATATTGGTGGTAAAAAGAAAAAGAAACTTAAACCATCAAAGGTCAGGCACAACCAGAGACGGCTTTGTTTGAAAATAATTAACAGACTAAGCCAACTTGATGGAACGAAGCTCTCCGAACGTGAGAGGGCGTCGCTATCATGGGCGAAAGGAGTCATTGAAGAACAGGACAAACTTTCGGCAATGCGCGCATCTGACAAACAGAGCGCTGTTTCGGCCTCGTCATCGAAGTCTGGTAAAAGGTTGCGCTCGCCCGACGAGAAACCTTTACCTAAGAGATCTAAGGTGACCGGCAACGTCTGGACTCAGTCTTTTAGTGAAGTGGTTAAAGGTAACTTCGTTAGGGCTGTGATAAACAGGCAAAATGGGGATTGTAGTATTCCAAGGGACAAGTGGAGTTTAGTTGAAACTAAACTAAATGAAATCTACTATAGGCTCCTTGAGAGTATGCCTGATTTTCTACCTACTACTGTCAACGCAGGTTGGTATCAGGGGCGAGTAAAACTCGTTGCTTTTGGGAACGAAAGATCCGCAGCCGTGTTTAAGGTTGCCATTAGCCAAGTGGGAGAGTTATGGCCTGGAGCCAGACTGGACGTTGTGGAAAAACATGATATCCCCTCGCAACCCAGAGCTCATGCATGGATCCCAATGGCTACAAATGACACTGCGGTGATTCTTAAGATGATAAAAGTCTGCAATCCTGACCTTCCAACTCAGAATTGGCAAATTGCCAGATTGGGTGAGATGGAGGGCGCTCGTCGTCAAGCAGTGGTCTTGGTTAATGAGGAATCGCTTCCGCTTTTAGCCAGGAATGACGGCATTATTAGATTTGGATTTTTTCATATAAGAGTCAATGTCTACAAGGGCGACCAGAAGACTATTTTGGACGCAGACAAGCCAGTGGCAGAGTCGGCTGGGGAGGAGAATCTGGAAAAGGTTGATATTCTGCTAGCCGATTCTAGGCTGATGGGAGATGCATCTGGCATTTTTGAAACCGAATCTGGTAACGAATGCGACCTCTGTGATGGCATGGAGGATAAAGCTGATGCCACGATGGGTGACATTCAGGACGAGGCCCATGCAGTGAGGAATTCGGAGAGTTCTGTTGCCTCCGATTCAGAACAGATGGGATATATATCTGGCTTATTCGAAACCGAATCTGGGGACGAATGCGACCTCTATGATAACACGGAGGATGAAGCCAATAACACGGTGGTGGAAAGGATGGTGGAAAAAAAGCAAGATGTTGCGGTTCCTACAAATAAACCTCCATCACTGTAAGGCAGCCTCAGCTGCACTCTTGCTGCGCCTGACGACAGGAGCAGTTGACTTGGTTTTTATCCAAGAGCCCTGGGTGCGGGGTGGCAGGGTTTGCGGATTGAAGACCCCTGGGTTTAAGTTGGTGGTTGCCAAAGGTGAGGGCTCACCAAGAGCCTGCATCTTGGCAAAAAATGGCTTAAATATATTCTTTTTATCAACTTTTAGTGATATGGATGTTACAGCGGCTAGCTTTGAGCTTCATGGGAAGTCTATTTGGCTCGCCTCTGCGTATTTTCCTAATCCGGGGTCAATACCCCCGGAGAAGGTTGTCGGTCTAATTCGGGAGTCTGAATCTAGGGGACACCAGTTAGTAGTGTGTTGTGATGCTAATGCACATCATTCGATATGGGGAAGTACAGACACAAATGATAGAGGCGAATCACTTTTGGAGTTTTTGTTAAGCACTAACCTCTATATTTGTAACAAGGGTGGTGAACCAACTTTCGTTACAAGTACGCGGCAAGAGGTTCTTGACGTAACACTTGTATCAGATACATTGTCTGATAGAATTGATGACTGGAGAGTTTTGGAAGAGCATTCTTTCTCAGATCATCGCTACATTGAGTTTTTACTCAGGGAGCGTGCCCCGGTTGAGACAGTCTCTAGAAATCTGAGGAGAACAAACTGGGTGAAATATAGGGAGACTTTTTCTTTGCTTTTGGATGAAGTACCCTTATCTAAACCACATAGTTTGGCGCAAATTGACTGTCTGGTTGACCATATAACAAATGTTTGTAATAGGTGCCTGGATGCGTCTTGCCCTTCTGCAAAGCCTAGAGGGAAAAAAAAGCCACCTTGGTGGTCAAATGAGCTGCAGACGAGCAGAGATTCCTGCAGAAAGCTCTTTAATAAGGCTAAATTTTCAAGAGCGGACGAGGACTGGTCTGCATACAGGCTGCAACTTAAGAGTTATAAAAAGATGATCAGAAATGCAAAATGTGATTCTTGGAAAAACTTCTGTGGAAACATAGAAGACGTTTCTGAGGCATCCAGGCTGCGCAAGGTTCTGGCTTCTTCTCCTTGCACCCTGGGATACCTGAAAGATCCTAATGGGGTGTGGTCTTCCTCCAGTGGAGAGTCGCTGGATCTCCTTTTAAACACGCATTTTCCGGGCAATTCCATGACGCCGTTTCAAGCTTTGGAACGTTCTGACGCCCAAGCATCTGAAATTGCTTCGGAAATAATAAATATGCCAACATTAATCTGGGCGATAAAAAGCTTCAGGCCCTATAAATCCCCGGGACCTGATGGTATAATCCCGGCTGAGTTGCAGCAAGTGTCGGACTTTATAGCCCCGTTGCTGTATAATCTATACACAGCATGCATCAACTGGTCGTACATTCCTTTGAAATGGAGGGATACCAGAGTCGTATTTATCCCGAAGGCTGGGAATAGTTCCCACACAGCTCCGAAGGATTTCAGACCAATTAGTCTGTCTTCTTTTTTGTTAAAGACAATGGAACGAATGATAGACTCATATTTGCGTAGAGTGATTGACCCGAGGTTGCTTTCGACAAAGCAACATGCATACAGCAAGGGACGATCAACGGAAACAGCTCTTCATGAGCTCGTTGGTACCATCGAGAGATCGCTTTCGGTAAAGGAGTACACTATGGTGGCCTTTCTTGATATTGAGGGGGCTTTTAATAATGTCATCCCAAAATCGATAATATTGGCATTGTCTGGTCTGGGAGTAAAGCGTGGAATCGTTTTAATGATGGAAAGCCTACTTGCCAGTAGACGTATAACGTCTGAATTGGGAGCGTCCGTCATATCTCGATTTGTCAATAGGGGCACACCACAAGGAGGTGTTCTTTCGCCGCTTCTTTGGAACCTGGCACTGAATTCAATGCTACTATCTCTAGAAGCACGTGGTTGTCATGTTGTCGCATATGCTGACGATATCGCGATAGCGGTAAAGGGGAAGCATCTGCCAACATTGCGGGACATTCTTCAGGGTTCTCTGAAAGATCTGTCTAAATGGGCAAGAGACTGTGGTCTAGGAGTTAATCCTAGTAAAACAGAGCTTGTTTTATTTACAAGGAAAAATAAGATTCCTGCTTTTGATCCTATTTCTCTGGACGGTACTGAAATCACCTTCTCAGATGGAGCCAAGTATCTTGGAGTATTTCTGGATAGGAAGCTGAATTTCAGGCGTAATATTGAGGAACGGGTGAGAAAAGCAACGATTGCTTTGTATTCCTGTAAAAGGGCCATTGGAAAACGATGGGGTTTTAGCCCTCAAGTCGTTCATTGGATCTATACAGCAGTGGTGCGTCCAATTTTGCTGTATGGAATCATTGTCTGGTGGCCTGCTTTAGAAACAAAATCGAACTGTGTCTTTATCACGAAGGTACAGAGAATGGCGTTAATGTGCATCACTGGTGCTCTTCGTACTACACCTACGGCTGCATTAGAAATCCTCCTTCACCTGATACCCTTGGACATATTGGGTAGGCAGTGTGCAGCTGCGTCGGCAATTCGACTTAATAGCACGCTGCAATGGAGGAGCAGCGATTGTGGCCATAGCGCGATCTTGAAAAAGATAACAATACCACAAAATGTGGATTGTGCTCCCTCTTTGAGCCTCTTTGAGCGCCACTTTACCACTATGATACCATCCAGGGAGTCTTGGATGGGGGATACTCCGGGAAGTGGAGCTACCATAAATTTTTACACAGATGGATCGAGGCTGCACGAACAAGTGGGCTTTGGGGTCTATTCGGAAGAGCTTGGATTGAGCCTGGCTCGTAGATTGCCAGATCATTGCAGTGTCTATCAGGCAGAGATGCTGGCAATAAAGGAAGTGGCTGACTGGTTGAGCTGCAATGTCTTGTCTACAACCGCAGTCAACATCTATACTGACAGTCAAGCCGCGGTCAAGTCCCTGGATTCAATGTTTCTGAAAACAAGATCTGCCCTTAACTGCCGCACGTCTTTAAATGAGATGGCCAAGCAGTTTAACATACGACTCATATGGGTCCCAGGGCACAGAGACATTCCAGGGAATTGCAAAGCCGATGAGCTTGCAAGACTAGGAACTACCTTACAGGTTCCAACAGAATTGGAATGTGTTGGTATGCCTCTAGAAACTTGCAAGCAAAACCTACGGCTTTGTTCTGCGACGGAGACTAATCAAAGATGGGCAAATGGATGGACGTGTGAGACAACACGACTGATTTGGCCTTCTCTTAATCAGGGGCGCACAAGTGAGCTGATATCGCTTCCAAGAGGAGAGATTTCAACGGTGGTTTCTATAATTACCGGACACTGTCTTATAGGGAAGCACGCAGAGCGGTTAAATGTGCCGTCGAATGACTTTTGCCGAAGTTGCATGGATGAAGAGGAGTTGGAAACTATCGAACACTTTATTTGCCATTGCCCGGCACTTTCTGGTCAGCGACTTGCTTCACTGGGATCTAGGGAGCTGTACGATCTTTCAGATTTGTCGGATGTCAAAATTCAACATCTAAGGAGTTTCATAAGAAGCTCAAACTGGTTTAACGACAGGGACTAGTAGGGAAACCTATTACGATCCCGTGGTATCACAATGGACCTCAGAGTCTACGTGTGTTGACGTAAAACGTCAGCAGCCACTTACAACCTAACCTAAGTACAATTTAAAAATATTCGTGATTCTCTTTTTTTTATACATATTAAAAATGTGTATTTCTAATCACATTTTTTTTCGAATCTTTTAAGAAACATACGAACTTTTTAGAAAAATCTTCGAAATCAGCACCATATTTTCAAAAATCAACAAAAGATTTTTTTTATTGTTTTTTTTTTAAGATCTAGTACCACTCTGTGGTGCAGGATATATTGAGTTTGTGCTGATTTTTGTACATGCTCAAAATAATGTTTCTAGATCAACTTTCTAGTATACAGATCGACTCACAAGGGAAGTATCTCAACCCTTATGAACCGATTTGCCTGAAACTTAAAATACATATAAATGAGACGATTTTAAGGTTGGGGTGTATCGGCTTATCGGCCATATCAGAGTTTTAAAATGTCGTTGTCCCCTTATGAAACAAAGTGGACCTTCGGGAAAATTTTGCGATGCCCGTCCGTCTATTGACGGTAAAAAAGTACAGTTTATTATACACATACACACAGAAAATAGATTCAGTTGTTGCAACTGAATTGTTTGCCAACTGAATTTTTGCGGTTGCACCAACTATCACAATATTCAGTTGCCTCTACTGCCAATTCAGTTGTCTCTACCGGTAAATATCTATCATAAGAAGAGAATATTTTTATGATAAAATTGATATTGGTTAGAGTGATCGAATTTTAAAAAGCGTTATATAGTTGTACCAATCAATATTTTTTTAAACTGTTTCTTTTAAAATAAAATTTTTTATATATTTTTCAAGCAATTTTACTAATTTATTTAATTGTAAAAATTTTATAATTTAAAAAGTGAAATAAATACATACAATAGAAAAAATAAATTAAAACCGAAAAAAATTTTAAATCTAATAATTTTTCTAAAAAAAATTGTCTCAGAATCTGCAAGACTTTCTAGAGCAAAATTAACTCGAAATCAAAATATGTATATCTCTTAAGAAAAAATGTCAATTAAAAAATCGAAGAAATATTTCAGACTTCTAGAATTTTTTATAGAAACATATCTCAGAATCCGATGTTTTTTCAATAGAAAAAAATCTCAGAACCCGCGAATTTTTCTACAGAAAGAATGTCTCGGAATCTGTAAAAGAATATCTCAGAATCTTCTAAAGAAAAAATGTAGAAGCATTTTTCTATAGAAAAAGTCTACGATATAAAAAAGTTTTAGATTCTGAGATATTTTTTCTATAAAAAAGTCTTAGATTCAGAGACATTTTTAGTAGAAAAAGTCATATAGAAAAATCTCATATTCTGAGCCATTTTTGCGGTTGGAAAAAGTAGCTGATACTGAAAAATGATACTGAGAAATGTTTTCTACAAAAAAGTCTTATATTCTGAGAAGTTTTTCATATAAAAAAATCTCTAATACTTATCGTTAAATTATAAATGTATTACCACTCCTTGGACGAGACTTCTTAGGAAGAAATATTTCATACATAAGTATTTATATATTTTTTTTGTATTTTGCTTAAAATCGGGTTTATTGTCATGTTATGCGGTGTTATTTCATCATTAGCATCTGCATTGAAACCACATGTCCAAGTGTCTGAAATAAATTTTAATTAAATATATTGCTAATATTTCGGCAACAGTTTTACTTACCCGCAGGACTTGCAACATTTTTTATAAGTTTTTGCATCAGTTTTCTTTAATAATCCAAATTTTGGTGAAAAAAACGTCTGAACACAACTAAATTTTTATTTTATGAAATTATTATTTTAATTTTTTTTTGACGTTTAATTTGTTTAATCGAAATAAAATCTCATCAAACAATTATTAGTCAAGAGTGCCAATAAAAATTAATTTTTTAGTAGAATTTTATTACCAATAAAAAATATTTTTAATTTAGTTAAGTTAACCAACATTTTCTGTTGTCGATACACATTATCAATCCAGGCAAATAATTATTGGTCGAGATAGAAAATGTAGACTAAACAAAACAGTTGTACTTACTGAATATTTTTTAAAAGCATTATAAAATTTTCGTTTTTGTAAATTAATCAACTTATTAGTTGCTGATACATCAATTCGAGTACGACTATCATATAACTATTACTGTTGTTAATAATTTGGTAAAGTGATAAAAACTTTACAATAACAACAAAAAATGTTTCTGGTTTATTGAAAATCGGTTTTTATAATCGTATTCCAACTAAACAATTCTCTGTGTGTATTAATACGAAATAATAGTTGGGTTACAAAACATAAAAGCCGTTTTATACTTGTTTATAGCACAAAATGTAAGCTCTAAACTTAAAATTTTATGGGGGGGTAATTTTTGACCCCCATCCAATATGGGTTAAAGACGTCCTAGATCGGTAAGATTTAATGACAGACTTAAAATTATTTAATTGAATGCCACGACACAAAAAAAACGTTAATTTGCCCAAAAATTAAATTTATAAGATTTTATTAATCCAATTTATTGATAAAACCAAAATTTACTTGAAATCCGCTAACTTCCCCCCGCGATTCCCGAAAAGTTGCCCGACGGATATCCACCATATTTCAATTTTTTTTCTCCAATGTGTTCTTAATGAACTCAGAAAGAAAAAATTATATGAAAAAAGGTGTGTTTAGAACGCCCCCAAATTATGCCATTTTTTTGGTATCAAGTTTAAACGGGTTGTGTGCAAGATTTTACAGCAAAAAATAAGAATAATTCTTAAAAAAAAATTTAACCAATAAAAAAAATTTAAAGAAAAAGATTTAAAAAAAAAATAAATTCAAAGTTTTTTTATGGTTTCAAATTTTTTTTAAATTTTTTAAGTAAATATTCTGTTTGGAGATGTTGTTCAGTACCTTGTCAAATTTAAGAAGTCATTTCGTGCCGGAAGTTAATATTCTTATGGAGATGTTGTTTGGGCCGTTGTCAATAAAAAAAAACTAAACTTATGGCCTTTTTCATTTTAGATGACGAAATACAACTAGAGTATCTGTTCCAAAGATGGAATATTAAAATTTAATTTCGGTACTTAAACCATTTAGGGAAATATTTTTTATATTTTTTATACTTGGGTATTTTATGAACGAACTAGTTCAATTGAACAACTCCGTACGTTGAACTACATAACCTAGTTCATACAGTTGATGTCTATCGCTCTTTTCATTCTTTGAGCTCATGCCTTTAAAGAGCCATTTATGAATTTTTAAGTCGCATTCACGATGTTTGTGTATTTTCATATTTTTGAATTTGACTATCTTTTTTAATTCAGAGTTAAACATATTCTATTCTGGAGTTTCCAATCTGCGTTAACATAGCCTATGTTAACCGTTAACAGAGAAAAAATACACCTCTGTGAAAGTGCCATCTCTAATAATGTCATTAAAAAAATATGAAAACAAAATAAATATGAATAATTTATATGAAGTTTTAATAAAAAAATATTAAAAACATTTAGATTTAAATAAATTAATTAAGTACGCCAATTTAAATTTCGTGAATTCGTGAAATTCTGAGAAAGGTAAGTAAAATTACATTTCGAATCTTTCAGAACTCCAATCTGCATTTTGCACAGTTAACATTTCAATCTGGGGCATGTATTGGATTGACTCCGACATTGTAAATTATTTCACTTCTATTCAAAAAAACATTTTTTAGTATTTTATTCTGTTACTGGTGTTTTTTTGAACAACTTGTTTAAGATCGCAAGTGTGAGTGCTATATTAGCGCTAACCGCAAGCTACACAGAAAAAAAAAAATATGGGGAAAAATATGTAGAGTATCACTTGTTTAAATTAAAAAAAAAATGAGTAATTTTTTCTTGACGCAATTCAAAACTTACCCAAACGTTTTTAAATAAAATTTAAGTAAATAGTTTAATAAAAAATTTAATAGTTTTTTGTGTTTTTTTTTATTCTCTTAGTATTTAGAATTCTCATTTAGTTTATAGTTTTTTGTATATGTATATAAAAGTTTGAAATCATCTTTATGAAATTTTTCTATGTCTTTAAGACATAAGACATTAGGATTCGGTAAAAGTTTGATTTTTTTTTTTTTTGTAAAAACCCAGCAAAATTTTCTGTTCCAAATAATCGGTTCCGGAACCCATCAAACTACCCTGCAATCGGTTCTACTTAACATTCCAGAATCAATGATTTTTGTTTGAAATTGTCCCGAAAGCAATCGTTTTTTAGAGCAAGTAGTTTTTTTGAAAAATAATTTTACATAGAAAATTTTGTTGTGATTACCGTAGAATGTATTCAAGAATCTATTGAACCAGGAATTTGTTCCAAAAAATTTCCCTGGGAAAAATTGTGAAACTTTTTAAAATTTCACGAAACTTAGTCTTCTAAATTCGATTGTTCTAAGTCCAAAAAAAACGATAATTCGAAAATTAATACGACGTCATCATATTCTGACCTAAAGAATTTGGGTTTAAAATATCAAAACTAATAAGTCGCAGAAAATATTGCCCCAAAATGACTTGATGTATGTCATAGTTACAAATGTTTACGCCAAACTTGAGTTGAGGACAATTATATCAATATAATAGTACAAAAAAATTCAATAGTACCAACTCAGTCATCCCTGATGTGCTAAAACAGAGTTATTAATAAATTGCAAAGGCTTGCCTTAAGGTGTCATGAAGTTGTAAGTAAATATTGAACTTTTAATTAATATATTTTTAAGAGTTAGAGGAGTAAACAAAACTATGTATATTAGACTAGGTCGAAATCCTACAAAGCGTAAGGATCGATTGTCCTTAGTGCGGGAAATTGGTAGTGGGTCGGTCAAAAACTCTATTAGCGCATCGGTGTTCAAAATTGAGATTTTGGTCAAAATGGACAAATTTTCAAAAAAATTTAAAAATATAAATTTCATTTTATTATTTAAATTTTTTTTTATTATTGCACTTAATACTAAAAACGTATGTAATAAATATTGGAATTTTATGCCATCGTTAACATATTTTTATTTAAGATACAAAAAAAATCATATTATCATTTCGGCTTAAAAATCTGTTAGTGGGCCACTTTTGACCTTTTGTTCAGAAGGATTAATGCTTTCGGCAATATCAAAATTATTTATGACTATTTTGAATACAAAAATTTATTTTTTTTTAAATTTTTGAAAAACATGAAAATTTTGGTAAGGGACATTTTTGGTTGCACGCACATACGGGTTAAAGATGTCCAAAAAAATTTATGTTATAGAATTAAGTCGATATGATTAAATAAGGACATACAACACAATATTCAACACAAACATGATTTTTCAACCCTTAATTTCATAAAACAATAGTTAAAACCTAAAAAAACTCAGTACGGTACACTTTTGGCCTCTGACAATTAGGGTTAAAGATGTCCTATAAATCTATCCCTTCAAAAATAAGTTACCATGATCAAATGGAACAAGATAGAGCATAATATTGGTCAATTTGTACAATAATATAGTTTGCAAGAAATAAAAACTCAAAAAAATGGCAAAAAATCGATTTCCTTGAAATCTGCGCAATTTAAATCGCTCCCCACAAAAAACTACCGAACGGATTTTTGCAAAAATTTAAATCTTTAGTCTTTATGATGTTTTTAATAACATTGAGTAATAAAATCGATATATTTTGCAATTTTAATAAAAAAAATATAATTAAAAAAAGGGGTTTTGAGAACTGCGCCAAAAAATGAAATTTATATTTTTAAAATTTTTTGGAAAATTTGTTTGCACTAAGGACAATCGATCCTTATACTTTGTAGGATTTCGACCCAGTCTAACGTACACGTTTTATACTCCATTATTGTATAAAATTAGCGTATTGCAATCTTTGACATTTGATTTCTCGAAAACAAGACAAAACACATCTCTGAAAAATCAGAACAGATAGAAAAGCACTTTAACTTTTTTTTTTTAAAAATTAAAAAAAAAAAAAAATAAAATTGCGGCATGTTTTTTGATAAATAAATTTAAGTTTAAATTTGAAAAATTCAGAACTTCTTCTGAAAATTTTCCAATTTTTATTTTTTTAATCAATAGCCTATACAAAAATCTATAAAAAACTTTTGTCTTAAAAACTTTACTGTGTTTCATTTAATTTGCATAAATATTGAAGTAAAGATACTCAGACAAAAAAGTTTGATATTTTCAATATTTGAACACGCCTACAAGTCCTTTTTTTTTTTGAAAAAACTTAAATTTTATTTTTGTTATTTAATAGTACCCTAAGGGCGAATACTTTGCAAATGATATCCCATTGAAACCACTATGGTTTTTCTGTAGTGGAACAGTTGGTGTGGAATGCCTCACATGTTATTTTGATAATCATACTATGATCCTCAACAATTATAAAATTACCATTTTTTATCATACTATGATTAGAAAATATCATAATATGATCGCTACAATCATATTATGATAAAGTTCACAATCATACTATGACCCTCTTCCATTATGGTCGCCGCAATCATGATTCTTCTCTGCGTATTTAATTGAAGAAAATTGTGTCCCAAACTTAAGTTAAGTCTTTTTTGGTGTATTTGATTCTGTATCCGTAGAATGTTAAAAACCTTTAAAAAATTATTGAAAAAGTTTTTACAATAAAAGTCAAACAAAATAAAAAATCATTGCTCAAATGATGACCTTAAAACTGATCAAAACTATTATTCTTTATCAATTTCTAATAACCATAACTATCTTCTAAATAAATTTTTATACCGACTTGTTCGTATAAATACAATATATAAAGTCATAAAGTATTGCAATATAATGCTTAAAACAATTTTTAATAAAAAAAAACAAAATTGCTAAAAAAAAAACAAAGTAGAATTTATGGCTAACAAACGGTCCATTAAAACTCTCATACAACAATAAATGGCTAAAGTACCCCCCCATTTCCACCAAAATACAACAAGCATCCAACCAATATTAAAACTTCTTCTTCCACCCATGTTAAGAGTAAAAATATCTTAAACCAGCATAAAAGTCGTAAAAAGATTCTATATATAGTACTAAAAACGTACACAAAAATACATCACATATTCCATGAGAGATAGACCAAACTATTAAAAAAATACAGAAAAAAAAAATTATGTTGGCTTATTTTCAATCAAAATGTTGTTTTATTAACAATTAATTTGTTTGTATTGACAAATTGTGTTGTTGAATAAAAAATCGTTTAATTTAAAAGTTTTAAGCAAACAAACAATACAATTTATTTCTTCTGTGTAATGCATTTACACAGAAAAAAATATGGAGGAAACAAATTCGAGTAATCACTTGTTTAAATTTAAAAACAAAAATTGAGTAATTTTTTAATTGACGCAATTAAAAATTTACTTAAAAATTTTAAAAACAATTTAAGTAAGTAATATAATAAAAATTTAATAGTTTTTTTAATTTTTTTTTAAACTCTGATAGTTTTTTGAATTCTCGTTTAGTTAATAGTTTTTTGTGTATGTATTTGAAAGTTTGTAATCGTCTTTATACAATTTTCCTATGTTTTTGAGACAAAAATGTCTTTGGTAAAGTTTAAAAAAACAAGTTTTTTTGTTTTTTTTTTTGTAAAAAAATTTAAAACTTTTTTAAACTTTAAAAAAAATAAATATATAAATTTTGAGTAAATGTTTAATTGTGTCAATTAAAAATTTACTTAATTTTTTTTTAACATTTAATAAATTTTTATTAAAAATTTACTCAATACTATTAAATCGTTTACTGGTGCAAAATTGAGTAATTTTTTAATCAATAGTATTAAAAATTTACTCAAATATTTTTTTTATTTTTTTTTGTGTAATTGGAGACAAAATATTATACAAATCAACATTAATATTCTTCGGTTTTCAAAAATTAAAAAATATTCTTCGATTTTCAAAAAAAAAAAAATATTATACAAATCAACATTAATATTCTTCGATTTTCAAAAATTAAAAAACTGGATAATATGTATCACAGAAAAAAAAATAATTATTATATTGACCCCGATATATGTAAATACAATTAATTTTTTCACTGAAAGTGCTCCTATACGGAAATTTGTAATATCAACAAACGTTTGTAAATTTTTATTGTTGAAAAAAGATTTTTTTGTTTTCAATAAAGAAATTCAACAAACGCAAACACGATTTGTTGATCTGACAAAAGTTTACAAATCTTAAATTTTTTTTAACAAAGAAATTCAACAAACACAAACACAGTTTGTTGATCTGACAAATGAAATTTTTTTTCAACAAAGAAATTTAACAAACACAAACACTACTTTTTGACATAATAAAATAATTTTGAAATAAAATTACTTGACTGAGTTTGTTGAAAACAAAATCGAAGTTTTATGTTATGGACTAACAGGCGGCCGTTTTTAGTATATGTTTGGTTGATATCATGTTTGGTTGATTTACAATTGATGTTTGTTGATTTAAATTTGACGATTTTATTTTCTGTGTAGTGATATTTTTCAGATCTTTTTGAATCTGAAATATTTATAGCCGACGTCACAGCGGAACTCAGAGTCTATGTGCGCTGATGTGGATATGAAAGGTTGTAATATGAAAGGAAACAAAAATATTTTTGGACCATCTTTCATGGAATAAACGATATAGATTTTAATTTTTGCTGAAAAAAGGCCAAAAATAAATGTAAATGATTATACTCATACTTACTAAATGCGAAGTATGTATATTTTTAGCCAAAATATTTGTATATACTCGTTTAGAAAATGAAAGAATAGAAAGAATTTTTAATACATAAATACAATACAATTATTGTAAATTTTACGAGCACAAATATAATTCAAATGTCCATTAATTACATGAAATAATGGGGTCCAAAAAATGAACAGCAGTAGTGTTGTTGCTGTTGAACACTGAATAGCATTGCCGAACAATGGAATTGAATTCTACAAAATCAGCATCTCTTGTTGTCGGTGGGCACTTCTTAAAAGGATGTTCACGAAAAAACATTTGTTTTTTTTTTTGTTGAAAAAGTTTTATGTAACTATGTAACTGAGACATTATGTGCTTTCTCAGCCGACATGGTTTGTTTTTTTTTATAAAAAAAATAATTTTTGAATTAGCAAACTCTTAGCAAATTTTTTTGCTAAAATGGATACTTTTACTAAATTGTCGTCATTAATTTTAAGAAAATAAAATAAACTCTTCTGTAAGATTTAGTTTTTATACACACAAAAAGCGAATTTTTATATTTACCCATATTTGTGAGTACAAATAACTTTTTCATTGAAAGTGAAATTTCTAACATCAACTAAATTTGTAACATTAACTAACATTTGTAAATGTTGATTTTTGTAAAAACCATTGATAATCGCGTGTGTAAAAGTTCTCTTAACTCATTCGATCCTCTGTTCGATTTTTCGAACAGTACACAGAAAATAATATCGTATATTTTATTTTAATTAAAATTTTAATTGTTTTTTAATTTAATATCAATTAAATTTGTAATTAATATAATTAATTGTTTAATCAAATTTTTAACTTTTTTTAATTAACGTTTTAATTGTTTTTTTTTTAATTTATTATTAATTAAATATTTAATTAATTTAATTAATATAATTAATTGTTTAATTAAATTTTTAGCTTTACTTATTTTTTTTTGTTTTCCGAGTATGTGCTTTTTTCTTGCATTGTTTTACTTACAAAAACACATACAAAAGTATAAACAGTTTGTTGAAAGTTTTTTATTTCTCATATATATTTTCGAATTCTCATTTTGTTTATAGTTTTATGTGTATATAAAAGATGTTTACCTAACTTTATAAACTTGTCTCACTGACTTTGTCTTTGCGGCCTACATAAATCACTTTTTCCAGCAAACAGCACGATAAAAAGGGTATTTTTTGACCTGGTGTCTTCTGATTTTTTTCATATTGTGTACACAGAAAAAAAAATTTAATAAATTTTTAATACTATTGAGTAAAAAATTACTCAATTTTGCACCAGTAAACTATTTAATCGTATTGAGTAAACTTTTAATAAAAAATTATTAATTGATTACTAAAAAATTTGAGTTAATTTTTAATTGACACAATTAAAACTTTGCTTACAATTTTTCGTTTTTTTAAGTAATTTGTTAATTGTGTCAAGTAAATAGTTACTCAAAATTTATCAATTTATTTTTTTTTTAAGTTTAAAAAAAATTCAAATTTTTTTCCAAAAAATATTTTTTCAAACTTTACCAAATATATTTATGTCTTAAAGACATAGAAAAATTGGCAAAAAAAAAACCTTCCGCACCAAACGCAATTTCTAAAAAGTCACCCTTCCAATAAATGAATTATATAAAAAATATCTTGTGAACACTTACGGATAAAAATTAAAACGCCCGGACTTTTACTGTTGGAGCTACATGCTGCCAAAGTTGACGTTATGAATAGTTAACGTTATGCAGTTATGGGTTAAACCGCCAAATATTAATCTTGAAGGAATCAAAATGTTTCTCCAAAAAGTCAAAAAAATCGTTTGAGTCTCATATTTTCTTAGTTTTAATCAAACTAAGAAAATATAGACCAAATTTCATCTCGTTTGGTGCTGGAACTTTTTTGACGGAAGCAAAAAAGTAAAAATGCAATTCTTATTATTTTTTATGGCCTTTTTGGCTAGAGCAGGTACATTTTGATATTTGCAAAAAAATCCAAAAAGTCATAACCCTAATGTATATTCACAAAAAAATATAAACTAAATGTGAATTTAAAACACCAAGAGAATAAAAACAAATAAAAAAAAATATTAAATTTGTATTAAATTATTTACTCAATTAAAAAATTACTCAATTTTTTTTTTAAATTTAAACAAGTGATTACTCAAATTGTTTTTCTCTGTACTATTTTCTGTGTATGAAGACACCCTATGGAGCCATTTAGACATTTCCATTTACAGCCCAGCAAAAAAAGAGCTTACCATTCACTACAAAATTCACCACAACTTATGAACCAGATGTACTTCTTCTTCAACTGAAACATTGATGAATTTAATATGGGCGTGACACACAAAGTATGTTCTTTTTTTCGCCACTTTTCAGTGGCGAAAGATTGACACTTAAGTATAACATATATCACTAGTGTTTATTATGTACATATATATTAACATTTTTATCACAACTTCTGAAGTAGTGATCCGGATGTTAATATAACTTGACCTTTTGGAAGCGCTTTTTCATCACTTCTTTAGAAGTACATATTTCTTGACATTTTCGGTGTTTCGGATTTAGAACTTCTAAGTGATTTTTTCACATCTTTTTGTAAGATTGATTGAAAGAGTATTTTTTTGTAATATTTATACTAATAACACTGTTCGACAGCAAAAACCTCCCAGTGAAATTTCTAACTGGTCCTTATAGCTTTTGGTCTCCTGCTTCCAAGTATACCGTCTAAATGTTTCTAGCACGTACCGTTTTTAAGATATTCGCTGTTAAAAAGTAAAAAATAAACAATATTTTAGCACTTTTAGGCGTCCAATATTACGCCCAGCAAAAACTTACATTACCAAGTAATGAAATGCGTAATGGGAAATTCAAAAGTTATAACTACTTCTGATTCGAATTACCTTTCCCATTACATTTACAAGCAAATGTGCCAAATGTAATGATTATCAAACCAATATTAATAACTAATTACATATATACTTATAGGTAATGAAAAAATTATTTTAAAAAAAATTTAAAAAAAATAAAAAAATATTTAATTTTATTTTATTTTTATTCAAAATAATGTACAGTGAGTCAAAAAGTGAAAATCTAGTTCTGAAATTTTTTTATTTTATTATAATGACTTATGTAAGTCATTATTATTAAGTCCTTATTTTACATTTCAAAGTAATGCTAAAGGTAATTTTCTGTCATTACTAAGTAATTAGAATGGTAATGATGTGTCATTACCAAGTTTTTGCTGGGCGTATTCTTACTTTGCTTCCATCAAATAGGACTTGATTTCATATAAAAAGAACCTCCTGATTCCAGAACTGCAATCCAAATTTTTCAAGCATGTTCTGTTTTTGAGATATTCGCGTTTGAAAATTTAAGTGTGATTTATAAAGAATATAAGTGCGTAACAGTAGAGTTTAAGTTTTTCAAACGCCAATATTTCAAAAACAGTACGCGATAGAAAAATTTGGATGCCAGATTTGGAATAAAGATGCCTTATTTTTACTAAATCGAGTTCTATTGGGTTTTGAGCAACTTAAGAATACGTTACAGAGGAGACAAAAATATTTCAATATTAAAACTCGAATATCTTAAAAACCTTACGTGATAGAAAAATTAATTTCATTGATAACACCGCGCAACAAATCGAAGGTTTTTAGCTCCGATTTTAAGTTTCATATAAAATTTTAAAAGATTTTGACTCGCTGATTCTAAATCTGTGCTCCAAATTTTTCCATCACGTCTAGAATTTTAATTATTCGCGGTTGAAAATGCGAAAAAAGTTTTGCGTGTTTTGAAAGAAAGCCTGCACAGCAGCCACTGGGTGGAATAAAAATCTGGTATAAAGCGTTGGAGTAGCATTGAACTATGATCTCAAATATGTATATTATCAAAAAAATTTGAAGTTGTTGCACTATTATTGGCCAAACATGTATTGTAAAAAAACACTGAAAAAAAATAGAAAAAGCTCCATTATTAAAAGGCTCTAAAACAAAAACCAGATGATCAATCTTTAGTGTGATGAGCTCAAATTTAGGCAAAAGTTCATTCTTTGTTATAGACTTTTTAACCCATTAAAGACATCTTCCCGTTTATACGAAAAATAACACAGAAAACTTAAATTTTTAAAATATTTTTTTTTTTAGTTTTTCTTTAAAAAATATAAAAAAAACTAATCCCAGCAAAACTTTGGTAATGGGTAGTGATTATATAACACATTACCAGGTAATGTATATACCTTATTTGTAGCATTATTTTAGGATGTCTTACCAAACATTTGTTCCACAACGTATTATTTTAAAGTGAAAAATAATGCTCTACTAATAATTTGTTACGTAATGCATGATTATTGGAAAAAATGTATTTCATATTTATTATTTCTAAACATTAAATCATGGATGACTTATATTTGGTTACTTTATGTATTATTTGAAAGTTTGAAATAATGTATTATTTATAATTGGATGCATAATGCATTACAATAACATAAAAAATAATTATTTTATAAAAAAATGCATAAGTTTAAACTAGAGATGGGCTCACGACAGGAAATTTCTAACGACACACACTCACGAGCATATTTTATCTACTTACACTCACTTACAATCACGTAAGTAAATTTAATACAAAATTACTTTTTCACTACTCGTAACACCTTATATATTATCTTCTGGTATGCTATATTATTTCATTTCTCGTAACCTATAAAATATCATATATTTTACACCTTACTCGTATTCTTCGTTATAAATTTATGACTTATTTTATACCTTACTGGTATTCTTTGTGATAATGTGGATGCATTGCTTTGAGTCTCATCGCCTGTTAAAATCATCAATGCTGCAATGTATAAAATAAGAGATCCTATACCTTATTTTATACCTTATTTGGTAATCTAAGTTTTGCTGGGCACTTTATACAGCGTTCACACTTGCTGTTTTGAAGTGTTTAGAGTGAGATGTTTAAAAAAGTCTTTGTTCTGTGTCCATTACGTTTTTATTCTGCTACTGGTGTTTTGTTGAACAACATGTTTAAGGCCGCTAGTGTGAATGCCATATTATATAAATTGGTTCTCTTTATGTTTAAGAGAGTTTTTACATGTAATAGCATAGGCAACACTAAGAGAACCAACTTTTTGAGAGAGGAAATTAAATGGTAGCCAACCAACCTGATACCCACTGGACAGGGTTGTCAGATTTTTTTCACGCTCATCGCCAAATCGGATGTAAAAAATCGCCAGAAATCGCCAAAATTCAAATTTTTTCAGTTTTTGTTAAAAATAATGATTATTTTTATTTAAAAAAAATATATTTTGTTTTCTTAATAATAGCCCAAAAACAATAATACTCAAAAATCGCCAAAAACCTAGAAAAATACATAAAAATCGCCAAAAGTTTTTTTTTTAGTTTGTGTAATTTTTACTTCAATTGGTAATTTATAAATTACTCCATATAAAAATTTGCTAATTATTTCTAAAATCTGTCTATGGGCAATAAATTTCATTCAAAATTCATTTATGCTTGTTTTCTGCACCAATGCAAAAAACCCAAGCGATCCATAATAATCGGTCTTGAATTTTTCTTAATTTTTCTTACTCGCTATTTTTACTCAACAACAGTTTATAACAGTGTAAAATTTAATAAAAAAAGTATTAATTATTTTTTTTTTGTGATTCGGAAATTTCAAGGTGCCAGGAGATCCAAAAACTACAATTAGCTCCCCTAGACACTTGAAATTTCCCAAATTGTTTTTTTTTTGTTTAAATTCATAAAGAGCCGCTTAGACTTGTAGAAAGTCTGTTAAAAACGTTAAAAAAAATTGTACTGTCTAAGCGCAGCAAAAGTAAATAAAATTTGATAATTTGACATACGGATGGCTCTACTCATCTTTAGAAATTATTCAAAAAATTATTTGACTAAATCGCCAAAGAAATCGCCAATCATATTAAAAATCGCCAAAAAATCGCCACGTCGCCAAATCGAAAAACTCGTCGCCAAACACATTTCAAAATCGCCACGTTTGGCGAGAAATCGCCATATCTGACAGCCCTGCCACTGGATTATACTTTTGCGCTTTATACCAGATTTGTATTCCACTGAATGGCTGCTGTGCATGCTTTCAAATAATGCAAAAATCGTCATTTTTCGCATTTTCAACCGTGAATAACTAAAAATCTGGACGTGATAGAAAAATTTGGAGAACAGATTTGGAATCAGGAGATCAAAGTATACTAAAATTGATCACCAGAATTAAAACCGGAAAATGAGTGTTGAGCGGTGTAATCTAACGTATGTATATACTTCGAAAAAAAAAACTATCCGCTTTAGTTCGTAAATGTATTTATTTAATTTAGGACCAACTTTTTTTTTGATATAAGATATGAAATTTGAAAAATTTATCAATAATCGATTTTCGTCTTTTCGATTTTTTAAGCTCTAAATAAAGAGAAAAGAAATGCCAAATTTTGTCACCATTATTGCAAAACCTAAATTGTTTCAGTTGAAAAAGAAGTTCATATGTTGTGGTGATTTGATTTGATTCCTAAGCACATATGAAAAAGGTACTTCAAAATCATTTAGCAAAGAACTGGTGAAAGATGTTTTTATTGTTATTTTGTAGCATTTTTGGAAGTGAATTTAAAAGTACACAGAAAAAAATATCGTAAAATCAAGAGTAACAAAACAAATTGTTACCAACGAAATACTAGTTCAACAACGTTTTTAATTGTATCAACAATGTGTATTGTTAATGTGACAAAAATCCGGTTTTATTTCCAATTAAATGCATGAATTAAAATCATTGTTAAAGATTCCACAAAATTCACATTAATAACACAAACAATTTATAAACTCATTTAATCAAGCACAAATATATGCGACGATAGCACGGTGGTAGTGTGTTAAACTAGAATCATGAAGGTTTCGGGTTCGCTGCCAGTTTGCGGAACAGTTTTTTATTTTTGTTTTTTTTTTTTATTTGAGATTATTTTTTTGTTATCCTATTTTTAGATTTTTTTAAATTTGTGTGATGCAACATTAATATTTATTTTTAAATATGTATAATGCCACATTTTTTATTATTGTTAAAAACGCAAAAAGTGCATATTGAAATCACAGACACCTTATGTACGCATTTAGTCAATTTTAAATATACATGAGGAATAGCACGGTGGTAGTGTGCTAGCTTCGAATCATGAAGGTTGAGGGTTCGCCGCCAGTTGGCGGAACTTTTTTTTTTTTTTTTATTTCCAATTTTAGTTTTTTTTATCATTCTAATTGTAGGCTGTTTTAAATATGACGTTTAGTCAAATACAAATATGTATAAGGATAGCACAGTGGTAGTGTGCTAGACGCGTAGCACGAAGGTTGCGGGTTCGATGCCAGATGGCGGTAGACTTTTTTTTTATTTTTTTTTTTCTATTTTTAGATTATTTTTTATTCTATTTTTAGATTTCAGATTATTTTTTATTTTTTTTTAGATTTTACAAATTTTTCAATTAATTTCGTTGTTAATGTAATAATGAATGAAGTTGATTTTTTTCTCAAAAGTTACAAATGTCATTGTTGTATTGACAAAATCCAATGTAGGCTCAGTTTCAATTAAATGTTTAATTGTATTAACAATGAAATTAATTGTATTGACAAATTTTTTTTTTCTGTGTACTTCCTACGAAATATGAAGTTCGGCACCTATTGCTACTTTGTATGTAGTGAAACCACTAATTCTTTTTGAACCACTTCGTTTATTTTTTGCTGGGAGTTTAATTAAATTCCAAAAACTCGCGATTTTAATTTTTTCAAAAATCACAAAAAAATAAAAAGTGGTGTAGTTTGAAGAGCTATAACTTCTTACGTACATATCGGATTTTTGAAATCAAAATTGAAAATAAAAGCTAAAGTCCTCTACTTTAAACGTAAAAGACCAAAAAAAAATGTGTCATTAAAAAATGCATTCTAAATGCAAATGCATTTTTTGAGTGCATTTTCATCAACTTTTACCCCTTTTGATTTTTTTTGTTAACATATTATAAAAGTACAACATTTTAACAAACAAATTTACTCACCATTTTAATGGGACACAAAGGTCTTCTATTTTAAATATTTTTTTTTTAATTTTGCTAATTTTTTTCCATACAAAAATGAAAAAAAGAAAGTTTTTTTTTTTTGATTTTGTAAATTATTTTTTTCTAAATTGCTTTGCAAAGCATTTTTGAAGAGCCATAACTCTATAAGTAAATATCGGGTTTCTATAATCAAAATTGAAATGAAATGCTAAAAACCTCTACTTTCAACAAAAAAGTTAAAAAAAATTGAGTCATTAAAAAAATGCATTTTTAATGCAGTAAAAAATTGCGTTTGCATTTAAAATGCATTTTTACGTTGAAACATTTTTTGTAAACTTTTACGTTTTAAGTAGAGGATTTTAGCTCTCCGTTTCAATTTTGATTATAGAAATTTACTTAAGGAGATATTTACTTAAGGAGTCATGGCTCTTCAAAAATACTTTGGAAAGCAATTTAAAAAAATTTATATACAAAATTTTGAAAAACAATAAAAAAAAACTATTTTTTTTTCATTTTTGTATGGAAAAAAATGAGCAAAATTTAAAAAAAATATATATTAAAAATAGAAGACCTTTGTGTCCCATGAAAATGGTGATTGAATTTAATTGTAAAAATAATATGATAATATAAAATTAAAATTTAATAATATGTTAACTAAAAAAATCAAACGGGGTAAAATTTGACGAAAATGCACTCAAGAAATGCTTTTGCATCTAAAATGCATTTTTTAACGACACATTTTTTTCAAATTTTAGGTTAAAAGAAAGAAGTTTCGCTTTTAATTTAATTTTGATTATAAAAATCCGATACTTACTTAGGAAGCCCTTTCAACATCAGCACTTCTTATTTTTATACCCTCCACTCTAGTGATAGAGGGTATATATAAGTTTGTCATTCCGTTTGTAACACATCGAAATATTGGTCTAGGACCCCATAAAGTATATATATTCATGATCCTTGATCGATTTTAAGTCGATCTAGCGATGTCCGTCCGTCCGTCCGTCCGTCCGTCTGTCTGTCTGTCCGTTGAAAACACGCTAACTTTTGAAAGACTTTACGGATGCTCCTGAAGTTTGACATATATGTTCCTTATTTACCGGGTCAGGTTGGTATTGCAATCCAGCAAAATCGGTCCAGTGGTTCAAAAGTTATGAACAAAATAGTAAATTTCGGGAAGGGTATTTTTCGAATTTACAAGATTAAAACCACTATAACTTTCGAAAGACAATTCTGAGGGGACTGAAGCTTAGCATATATATTTGTTGTTCCGCAAGGCTGTTTGGTTTTGAATTTCAGCAAAATCGGTTCAGTGGTTCAAAAGTTATAAGCAATGCACTGAATTTCAGATTTGTTTCACCATAAACTGTTGAAAACTCGTTAAACAAGTTTTATAGCATGGTGAAATACCAGCTTTTTAAAACTTGTTGTTGTTTGTTTTCTTGTAGTGGGGTGCATTTTAGTTGTTAGACAAGTAAATATTTGTTATTGTTTTGTTATTTTTTTTGTAACTGTATGTAACGGTGTATAGTAAGAATTTTTAGAAAAAAATCAAATGAAGTAAAATGAAAAGTAGGAAATATGTGAAATATTTTTTTTTTGTATTGCATATACATAGGAATGAAACAACAAAAATATTTTGCAAAGTAATTTTGTTACTCAAAGAAATTGTACACTAAAAAAAATATTTACACTAAAAAAATGTTACACTAAAAAAAAATGTATACGTAATTTTTTTTTTTAATAAAATGTCACACTCAAAAAAATGCTGACAGTCAAAAAAGTTTTACACTCAAAAAAATTTGATTGATTAAAAAAAAGTTTTACTCAAAATAATATATTTCTAATAAAAAATTTGTGATGCAATTTTCTTAAAATTTTTTTAGAAAATTACTATCAGATGACATTGTGGAGGGTATTCATTAGACTGGGTCGACCATAAAGGAGAAAAAAAAAGTTCCCTTTGTGCGGGCTTTATTTTAAAGCTTACCTCGAAAAAGTTCCATAGCCAAAATATTAGATTTTTAGGTCGCGATTTGGTACCGCCGAAATCGTTTTTTGTTCATAGCTTTGTCATTTGATGTCCGATCGTTGTAAAAAAAAATTTGTTAGAAAGTCCTCAGCGAGTACTAAATTTGACCCATATCTGGTTTTGACCTCTGAGGTCATCTTCGTGTTATAAGTGTTAGTTTCTCAGCTTTCTACCCCCTTAAATGATTTTTATTTTTCCATTAAATTATAGCACTAAGAAAATCATAAAATCCTTCCCTTGGAAGTATCCAGTTAAATTAATTAACAAAAAAGTTACATTTGATTTAAGATTTTCATATACAATATAAAGAAAATTAGAAAAAACACTTGTTATTATGCCTTTAAACTATATTTAATTTTTTTAGTTTGTATTTAAATACATACGAACAAGTGTTTTAAATCTTTTTCTATGGAAATTTAAAATTGAATGTAACTTTTTTGTTAATTAATTTAAGAGGGTACTTCTAAGGGAAGAATTTCATGAATTTTTTAATGCTATAATTTAATGGAAAAATAAAGATCATTTAGGTGGGTAGAAAGCTGAGAAGCTAACACTTATAACACGAAGATGACCTCAGAGGTCAAAACCAGATATGGGTCAAATTTAGTACTCGCTGAGGACTTTCTAACAAATTTTTTTTTACAACGATCGGACATCAAATGACAAGGCTATGAACAAAAAACGATTTCGGCGGTACCAAATCGCGACCTAAAAATCTAATATTTTGGCTATGGAACTTTTTCGAGGTAAGCTTTAAAATAAAGCCCGCACAATGGGAACTTTTTTTTTCGACCCGGTCTAGTATTCATAGATTCGACCAAGTCGAACTTTATTTTTCTACTTGTTTTTTTTGTGATTTTAAATAATGAAAATCGCGAGTTTTTTGGAATTTAATAAAACTTTAAATGGGAATGTCTAAATGGCTCCATACACAGAAAATAAAATCATCAAATTTAAATCAACAAACAGTAATTGTAAATCAACCAAACTTGATATCAACCAAATATTTAGTAAAAACGGCCGCCTGTTAGTCTATAATACAAAACGTCGATTTTGTTTTTAACAAACTCAGTCAAGTAATTTTATTTCAAAATTATTTTATCATGTCAACAAATAGTTTTTGTGTCTGTTGAATTTCTTTGTTGAAAACAAAAATAAGATTTTTTACGTTTGTCAGATCAACAAATTGTGTTTGTGTTTGTTGAAATTCTTTGTTGAAAAAAAATTTAAGATTTTGTAGGTTTGTCAATACAAATAATCCCAGCAAAACTTAAATTACCAAATAAGGTATAAAATAAGGTATAGGATCTCTTATTTTATACATTGCAGCATTGATGATTTTAACTGGCGATGAGACTCAAAGTAATGCATCCACATTATCACAAAGAATACCAGTAAGGTATAAAATAAGTCATAAATTTATAACGAAGAATACGAGTAAGGTGTAAAATATATGATATTTTATAGGTTACGAGAATTGAAATAATATAGCATACCAGAAGATAATATATAAGGTGTTACGAGTAGTGAAAAAGTAATTTTGTATTAAATTTACTCACGTGATTGTAAGTGAGTGTAAGTTTATAAAATATGCTCGTGAGTGTGTGTCGTTAGAAATTTCCTGTCGTGAGCCCATCTCTAGTTTAAACTTATGCATTTTTTATAAAATAATTATTTTTTTGTTATTGTAATGCATTATGCATCCAATTATAATAATGCATTATTTCAAACTTTCAAATAATACATAATGAACCAAATATAAGTCATCCATGATTTAATGTTTAGAAATAATAAATATGAAATACATTTTTTCCAATAATCATACATTACGTAGCAAATTATTAGTAATGCATTATTTTTCACTTGAAAATAATACGTTGTGGAACAAATGTTTGGTAAGACATTCTAAAATAATGCTACAAATAAGGTATATACATTACCTGGTAATGTGTTATATAATCACTACCCATTACCAAAGTTTTTTTTTATGCACATTAGAAAGGTATTTTTGTTCATTTTTTGCATTTGATGACCGAAAAAATGTTGGAGTTTCAAAAATGCATTTTAAATGCAGTTTTGAAGTGCATTTTTCAAAACTTTTACCCCTTTGAATTTTTTTTTAATTGTCATATTCGAAATGTTTACAATTTTTAACTCAAAATAATGTCTTGCTAATAATGGACCCACTGTGAATGCTATTTTTAAAGAAATTTTAAAAATTTCCTTGAAAAAAATTTTAATATTTTAAATTATGAAAACATTTTTTTGTAGCAAGAATTCTAAATTTTCCAAATATGCTAATTAAAAAAAAATTAAAAGGGGTAAAAGTTTCTAAAAATGCACTTTAAAACTGCATTTGCATATAAATGCACTTTTAAACCACCAATATTTTTTCAGTTTATTAGATATTAAAATAGACTTACATACCATTCGTATGCGCTATAAATTGTTAAAATGCGATAAGTAGTTTAAGAAATACAACAGCTCAAAGTCACACAAATTTTGTATATTTTTGACTTTATTAAAAACGAAAATCGTGAATAAAATCGCGAGTTTTTCGAATATTTTAGATCTGATGGATGAAATTTGAAATTGGCTCCATAGAGAATCTGTATGAAAATATAACAAAGAACAGAAGACCCTTGGTCAGATTTTTTAAAATGTCTCATTGAATGAATATATTACAATTTAATATGTTTCCATTTTTTTTTAATTAAATTTTTAATTTATATAATTAAAATTTTAATTATTTTTTTTTTTAATTTTAATATCCATTTATTTTTAATTGACGACATACAAATATTTTTAATTTATATGCTCATTTTTGTAAATGGTCCGGATTTAATTAATTTTTTATTAAATCAACGAATTTTTTAATTAATTCTTTTTTTTTCATTTTTTTCTGTGTGTAGATTGCGCAGGGGTAAAGTTTTTTACGAAATTCTTCATTTCAGTGCAATTTTACGGGACTACAAATTGTGGGTATGTTTCGACATATATACAAAAATTGTGTATATATGAATGGAATTGATAGATGGCGCTGGGGTGAAGCTATTTAGATATTTCCCGGCAAAACAACGTTTGCGGATTCAACTAGTATCCCACACAAATGTCTATTTAAAATTTGATAAAAATTAACATAATAACCGTACTATAACCGGGATCGCACAGTGGGAAAAATTGCCAGTCTAGCGGGAAATAATTCAAAAAATAACTAACAGTTTTTAACAAAGTTATAATGCGATTTTAAATTGGGATAGTTACTGCGTTTTAATCCGTTAAGAACTTAAAGTTTAGTTAACCCATTAGGGAAATACACACTATCAAATGTTGACAATTTATTGGGCTATCGCAATTAATTGTTTATAATAGTAAACTTGTCATCGCCGTGTATCGGAAGGGGTAAGCCGTTACCTACCAAGTGTTTGTTTTCTTTTAAAGGGTGCTATTAGGTATATTACCTATAAATTTCCATACGTTATCTGTTTTGCAAGGGCTCCCTCGTAACGAATTACATAAACAACGTTTTTTTTAACTTGTTTAAATTCTTATGGAGCTACAAAAAAACGCTGTCAGATGCTGCTTAATCTTTAATTATAGATTATTCTACATATAATCAAGTATTACTATTCAAAAAATTAGCTGCGTAGGCCTGCGTAGCGATTTTTTAAAATTATTTTTGTAATTTTGGTCTTTCAATAATTATAATTCTATATGTTGAAAATTGCGAAGGATTGTTAGTAATTTGTTTTTAACATAGTAGAGCGTCGAAATCTTGAATAAAGTTCGTGATGAATTAAAATTATTTTTGATTTAATGATTTTTAAATAACCGATTTAAGTCGCATTCAGTTGGTGGAAAAATTCTTAATAAAAATATTGTTACGAAATACTTTATTTTTTCGCAATTAAAAAAGTCGTGTCTAAATAATAATAAATTTAATACTATCATTTGAATTGGTTAATAAACTCTTTTTTTTGACATGTCATTTCAACGGAGAGAGATATTTGAAGTTTGGCGTAAATGCGACAGTGCTTCTGATCGGAACTCAACAGTTATCAATTATATCTTGTCCAAACTTGGAAATAACATCTGCAACGAGAATGATTGCTATAAAAAACTAACTGTTAGTGTGCGAGATTTGTGTAGTAAATTTAAATGTAGATGGGCCAGTGTTTCTCGCAATTTATATAGGTTTGAAAATCATTACAATATATGGTTGAATGAAAATATAGATTTTCTAGTAGAAGACGAAGAACCAGGACCGTCACAACCTCGAGGGCGTCCTTTGAAGACTTTTTTGGAAACAACAAAAAAATCCAAGAGGAGTCGTGTTTCGGATCTTGTACAAAATAACATCAAGGAATAATTATTGGTCGCTACAAAAGTAAGTCTGTACAAATCTAAAAAGAGAGATGCAGCCCAATTATTGGATGAAATTAAAAAAACGCCAAAAAGGGCTACAAAGATGAAAAGAGCTGTATTTTACCCCTCTGAAGCACCGACATACACACCAGAAGAGGCAATGGCCCTATACATTGACAAAAGGTTAACTAAAAATTCGTATATGCTTATGCAATCAGGTGCTAAGACTCATATTTTAGTTATATGCTGGATGTAGGGTATATGTCCAAATGTTATCAGATTTCACTAACAATATTTGATTACCCCTTTTACTTTTCAAAAAGTATAAAATTCTTATTTTAAACATAATTTTCCACAGCTAACAGGTACAAAAAAAATACTCCTGAGGTAGTCGTATATAACACCTTTTGGGGCACCCTGTATTGAACAACAGTTTCTTATTATTCATTATGCAAAAAGCTCATATCCTTAGCTATAAAATCTCCAAGTATTGTTATCGGATCGGACCAATAGTTTAGAAGATATGATTTTTTTCCTGCCAGATTGGTGTTTTTTCCCACTGTGGATCGCTTCGAAATTGTTTATAGTATTTTGTACTTATTCATTAATAGATTTTGGTTTACTTCGAGTTCCTAAACAAAAAACTAGTTTTTTTTTATTTTTTTATTTTTGCAACATATTTTTCGTGAACATCCTTTGGCCACTACCACTCATTTATATTGTTAAATAAAAGAATCTATTGAAATAGAAAAAAAAAATAAGTATTTGACGTCTGTATAAATATTCGAGACGCAAATGCCAAATATAAAAGGATGATATCGTTAAGGTATGTAGTTATGTAAAGTATATAACAAACAAATGAGAGTACATAAGAATCCATCCAAAAAAGCTTAATCAGACCTTTTAAGGGTGGTTAGTAAAAGTTTCTTGACTTTAACACCAAAACAAACTTTAAGTCTGCACACTAGAAAAGCTTAAGGCCAAAAATATACCCCCAAAAAAAATATCCCTTTTTTAACAAACATTTCTTTTTCAAAAATATACCTTTTGGGAATTTTGTTACCAAAACAAAAGGGAAATTTTATTTGTTTCTTTTAGTTGCAGACTTGAATGAAATTGTACTTCACATACACGACAAACTGGAACAAACCAATGTGTAAAATATTGAGTATCTATGTGAAGGCAAACTATAATTTGTATATGCTCAGATACATTTCATCGGAACACATAGATACTCGTACATGTACAAGTTGTTTACATTTGTTTTCTACACACATGCAAACGTGATACTTTCACTATACACATAGATACTATTTTGAATGAATGTGAAAACGTGTGTATGTAGTTTTGTATCTGTGTGTAAGTGTGTATGATTGTTTACACTATCTGTGAGATATTTAGATACAAAACAGCCGGTTGAATGTTGGTTGGTTGCCAACAGTCAAACAAGCACGCGTAGACCAACTCAAATGAACACAAAACGTTGAAAAGCACACATCCGCAAAAAAATCGTAAAATATTTTAACTTTTTTTCTAAATTTAAACAAAAAAAAAATAGTTAATTTAAAAAAAAAATCCAAAATTTAAATTAATTTAAACTAAAATTCACCAAAAGTTAATTAAAACAATTATTTATAAAAAAGTGTTAGTGTTGAACGAGAGAATAAGAAATCAAGGTACTATTTGTTGAATTTATCCATGAAAATGAATATAAAAAAAATTTTTTTAATAATTTTTTATTACAAAAAAACTTAAAACAATGTTTAGTTATAATTTGTTATTGTTTTGATTTATCTGAAGGTGTTTTTTTTTTGTTTGCTACAAAATATACAGATTTTTTTATTTGTCAAATCATGTTTGTATTGTATCTGTATCTTCTTTCAAAATCTGTGTTCTTAACAGTTTCAGTGTATTTTAATTGTATATGTGTGTGACTGTGTTTGTATAAGTGTGTATTATTATGTATGTGTTGGTGTGATTAGTTAGTATTTTCAAAATACTTTCTTTAAAGTATGCAAAAAATCTTAAAAAATATCTTGGTTGCAACAATTTTTTTTTTAAATATTTATGCCTGTTTTTTAACTGGTTTATTTTTCAACGGTGGACTACTGTTACCACTTCCATTCGCGTTGATGGCTTAAATGAAAATGTTACTTAATCGACTTTAAGCTTTGTCATCATATGCATGAAAAGTATCTTAACGATTCTTAATGCAAAGTTGCAAAAAATATATCTTAATACCATACATGACGCACTTGTTCCATAATATTTTTAGCAAAAACTTGATTTTTTGGTTTTTTATTTTTTTATTTTTTGTCATTAAGTTTAAGTTTTAATTATATTCATTTAAGCAATTTTGTTGTAATAAATGCCCTATACCAAGCTTTTCCATCAAGTATTGTGTATAGATGTGATATTAAGAAAATATTCGTCTACACTAAAAAAAAAACCATTAACTCAAACTTTAGAAAAATTTTCTTCAAAATAGTTTATAAATTTTCCCACAATTTAGTTAAATTTAACTAAAATTTTGGAAATTTTCCCAACTTTTAGGAAAAAATTTTAAATCATGGACTGTTAAATAGGCAATAATTTTCCTTAAATGAAATTCCCTAATACATGAAAGAAATTCTTACCGACAAAGAAATTTTCCCTAAATAATTGAAAAAAATCTTTATTTTTAAGCCATATATCTAAAAACAAAATTTAGTTCAAAAAATTCAGTTTTAGGACGTAATTTCCTACCAATTAGTTTATCATATTTATCTTCTTTAATTTGAGGAAGTTTTTTCCACAAGTTTAATAAATTTTTCATAACTGGAAATTGTTTTGTTGATTCATGTTTCTTTTTCATGTAGTTCACATTTTGTTTATTATTTGTAGCATATGAAAAAGAGAGTTTGGTATTGTATAACAAGTAATAAATTTAATGTTTCCATTTTTTCTACACATATATGTGTTAGGGAAAAAATAATATTTTAATCACAACTAAGGCATTAGCTTTGGCGTGATTTCCCATAGTCTGGGAACAAACGTTAAAGACAAAGTCTTTGTTGTAATTTAACTTTAAAAACTAATGAAATTTATTAATTGACCATAAGAAACAAACGTTTTTTTATATTTTAAATGAAAAATGTACATAATGAGAATTCTGTGTGTATTCACATGCTATTCTATAAATAAACCAATAAAAATATGAAATTAACTAATTTTTAGGAAAAAATGTCCTCATCAGAAACGTTTTTTTAACTAAAAAATGGGAAATTTTTTTCCACTTTTTAGTTCAATTTGTCCTAATTTTTAAGAAAAATATGGACTAAAAAGTAGGAATACATGGCAATGGAGCTAAATCATTATCAATTTTCCTTGGATTTAGTTAATTTTCCCATTTTTTAGTTAGTTTTTTTTCTGAGTGTATATCAGGGTTTCTCGTTTAATTTTACTTCGCGACCACTTTTCTATATTTCAAATTTGTTGTTAAAAAAACAAAAAAAAAATTTAGAAAACATATTTAAGATCCCAAAAGTTGACCGGTTTTTTTCGAAATCAAAACAATTTTTGACTTTTTTTACAAAAAAGTAAAATATTTTCTTTTTGGTGCTTAATCGAGGACCATGAGACCTATGGGGAACAATAGTTGAATGAACCATGTTTATAAAAATGAAAGCAGCAAAAATTGCAACATATTTTTGTAAAGTTTGAGAAAGGAATTGTGTTAAAACACCTCAATTTAACCGAAAAAAGTAGCATTTTTGACCTCACCCCTTTCGAATTTGATGAAACTTGGAATATGGTTGGTCCCTTACAAAACTATTATTGTGCCAAAATTTGGAACTTCTGGTAATTTTTCTTCCCGAGAAATGGGGCCTTGAAAATTGCCAAAATCGTATATATTTGATAAAAGTGTTTTGACATTTTTTTTGAGAAAGGTCAAAGGTCATTGGTTTTAACCTTAATTTTCGGAGAGCTATATCCCAAAAAACGATATTTTTAAAATTTTTGAAAAGACATATGTTATTAAAGATCATCCGTACTACTTAAGTTTAAGTTTTCAGGATGGAGACTTCATGGGAACTTTTATTATTAATAGAAACATAGTGACAGGAAAGAAAAGGCGGTGTATTCTTCCTTAGAAAAAAAAGTATTATTTTTGTCTTTGATATTCTGGTACAAAGTTCACTTTTCTGAATGTTTTTGACCTGCTGAGTCCATATATAACCTTTGAACCGGCCTGTCGCTATTAGTTTTCGAGATATCTGCACATAAATGTGTAAAAATTGCTAAAATGGTATTGCTGTGGTTTTTGAACATTAAGGAGCAGATATCTTGAAAAGTAATAGCGATAGGCCAGTTCAAAGGTCATATTTGGACTCAGTACATCAAAAACATTCAGAAAAGTGAATTTTGGTACCAGAATCTCAAAGACAAAAAAATTTTTTTTTTTCTAAGGGAAAATACACCGCTTTTTCATTTCTGTCACTGACTTTCTATTAATATTAAACGTTCCAAAGAAGTCTCCATCCTGAAAATTTAAACTTAAGTAGTATAGGTGATCCTTAATAACATATATTTTTTTTCAAAATTTTAAAAATATCGTTTTTTGAGATATAGCTCTCCAAAAATTAAGATTAAAATCAATGACCTTTGACCTTTCTCAAAAAAAATCTTGGTGAATGCCCTTTTAAAGGCTGTCTCATTACCTATTATTTGAATGGGACCTGTATTATTATTACTTTTCGAGACAGATTTATTTATTTCAGAATACTTTTGTCAAATATATACGTTTTTGCAAATTTTCAAGACCCCATATCTCGAATACTGGAATGACCAGAATCCTGAAAAATTGACACAATCTCTTTTTTGTTAAAGTTAACTGAATTTGGAGGGGGTAATGTCAACTCGTCGGTTGAATTGATGTGTTTTAGCTCAATTATGGAATCGGGGAATTTGTTTCTACAAATCCCAATTTTTTTAGTAGAAACAATTAAAATACAAAATTACATGATCATATCCGAAGTAGTTAGATCTTAAATTTGGATGAAGAATTGAGAGCAAAAAGGGGACCAGCTAAAACATCTATTTAAAACATTTTATCTAATTTTGAAGGTCCAAAAAGAGCTTGAATCTGAAAATTTCCATGCTTATAAGCTTGTGGACGGATAATTAAGATGAATTCTAGCCAAAAAAATGAGTTTTTTCCATTTGGCTAATTTTTAAGGACCCCATAACATTTAATATTTTTTAAAAGTCTCCCTTTGAGTAAGGAAGATTAAAATTGACATGCACACACAGAAAAAAATATTCAATTGAAAAAAACAATTAAATATTTGCTCAGCTTAAAATTTGACATTCAATTAAATTTTACTTGAATCAATTAACCATTTGCTCAAATCTGAAAAATTCACAAAAAAATTCATAAACACAAAAAAACCCATCATAGTAGGCTTTGAGTAACAATGCGATGAACGCTGTTGCGTTTTTTGTTTTAGTTTTCGTTAGTCGTCAAATAGAAAAGTACTTACACGCACACAAGACAAAAAGAAACAAAATAATATAAAGCGCAAAAAAAAAACAATTTAAACAAAAGACTGACAAAAAACACTACAACTGTAAAATAATGATTAACCATTCACTCAGATCAAGCATTGGATTAATCAAAAATAACACAAAATTATTGATTAACCGCTCACTCAAATCAAGCATTGGTTTAATCAAAAATAACAGAAAAATAACAATTAACAAATTACTCAAATCAAGCATTGGTTTAATCAAGGAACAGTCAATGACTGACCTACAATTTTCGTGCTTGATCCAACAATTTTCCTCATTAGATGACTTTTAATTAAAATAATGCTCAACCTGGTGTATTTCGTGCTTGATCTAACAACTCATTTTTATCTGTGCATAGTACGGACTAGAGATGGACGCGTTAGTGAATTTTTACTCACACTCGTTCACTACAGGAATTTTCAAATCACACACTCACTTACTACTAAAATTCTTATACTCACAATCACGCACGATCACGTGACTAAATTTAATCCGACTCACATTCACGTGCACTCACACAAGCTTCACTCACACTCACGTTGACTCACACTCACGAAATTTTTATTTATACAAAAAAAAATTCAAAAATTGCAAATTGAAAATTCTAAAATTTTACACACGCAAAATAATCGACACATGCAAAAATCTTACTCGCACATAGTCACTCACTCAATATTTTTTTCCACTCACAAACACGGGAGTGAAATTAAATTCAGTCGCCCGCGTGATCGCGTGAATCACGCCCATTTCTAGTACGGCCAATGAGGAAGACCTAGATATTTGATGTCAGTTGAAAAGGGAAAAAGTGGCGTGGTAATTTTATTAAAACACCTGAAGTGTTCATTTTTATATTTTGATAACTCACCAATTAAATTAATTACGCAAACTCACGCAAAATAATCGGCTCACGCAAAAATTTTACTCACGCACATTCACTCACGCAATTTTTTTCTCACTCATATTGAATTCAATCACACGTACGCATGATCCCGTGAATCACGCATTTATCTGCTCATTTGCCCATTTCTACACTCAAAATAATAACTCTGTAGAATACTCTGTAAAATGACTGTAAACTCATTTTTACAGATATTTTACAAAGTTTTCTGTCAAACTACAGATTTAAAGAAAATACTTTGTATTTTGTTGTGACAAAAAAACAAAGTTTCATCTGTTATATTATTTTTAACTTTGTAATCTTAATTATACGGTTAATTAACAGAGTTTTCTGCTAAAATACAGATTTACGCGAAATGCTCTGTATTTTTTTTAATCAAAAAACTAAGTTTTATCTGCATTTTTACTTATTTCTATGTAATCTTAATTTCGTTAAACACCAAAATTTTATCTGTATTTTTTTTTTTGAGAAAATGTTAAAAAAGTACCAAAAAAATCTTTTCAACAATCTTATAAAAATTGTTTTTTACTAAACTTTTTTTTCTGTAATATTTTGGTTGCATAAAATGCATTTTAAAAATATATGTAAATTTACAGGGTTTTTCTTTGCTAAATTGTGTTTTATTTAACCAATATTTTACTAACAAGTGAGAGTGTTAAATTCGGCTGTGCCGAATCTTTAATACCCTCCAACATATAAAAAAAAGTAAAAAAAAAATTCAGGGGCGTTTTTTTTGGGGGGGTCAGTAGGGGTCATTAGGGGGCACATAAACCCATGCAGTAAATGTTTAAAAATTCATTTATTATGCTTTTGAAGATTCAGTAACACAATTTTATCATTATTTAAAAACATTTTTAATGTCCACATCCACAAAAGGGGGGCGGGCAAAAAAAAAACGATTTTTTTTTATTTCCTGGGTCCAAGCGCAGGACCTTGGACTTTTTCTGACATCAAATTGTTTCATTTGCTTAACAGAAATACAAAAAAACCTGAGAAAATATGGCGTTTTTCAGAGGTTAGTTAAGTTCTTCAAGGGGGAACTTTTTCCCCCTGGTCCGATTTTGCCCATTTACGAACTTAAACTGCCTAGGACCAAAAGACATATTCCTGCCAAACTTGACGAGTCTATCTCTTTTATTTTGAACTGCATTGTGTCTTATACAGACGGACGGACGGACGGACGGACATACGGACATTCTAAAAAAGTCTTAGAATCGATCATAGATCAATAATATATATACCTTATGGGGTCCCCTACCGATATTTCGATGCGTTACAAACGGAATGTAGTTGGAGGGTATAAAAACTAGGTAAATTAAAAGTTTTTTGTGTCAAAATCATTTTACAAAGTTTTATAGTAAAATTAACAAGAAATCTTGCTAGCAGGAAAAGTATGGTGTACTCTGTTAAATAGCAGAGTTTTTCTGTAATTTAACAAAATTATTATTTTTAGTGTATAAAACTCTGTAAAATGATTTGGACAAAAAAAACTGCTAATTTACAGAGTTTCTAGTAAAATATTGATTAAATAAAGCAACATTTAACAAAAAAACTCTGTAAATTAAATATATATTTGTAAAATGCATTTGATGCAACCAAAATTTTACAGAAAAAATACTCTGTAAATTTACAGAGTTTAGTAAAAAACAAGTGTAAATATACAGAGTCTGGTTAAATGCATGTTATTTTGCAAAATTTTTATAAGATTTCTGAAAAGATTTTTTTGATAACCTTTTCGGTACTTTTTCATTGTTTTCTCAAAAAAAAAAAAATACTGATGAAATTTATTTTAATTTTATTTTTATTCGTCCTTTTTTATTAAGTATTTTAATAAATAAATATTCGAGCTCGAGGCCTTACGATTTTTATTTTTAAATAATTTTTATTATTCTTTTAAACCAATATTTCGCCTTTCTTTGAGAGGCATCCTCAGGGGAATATTAATTGTTTACGTAAAAACAAAAAATTTTAAAAAATACGTTGTAAATCCACCATCGTCTGTGCAATACCAGTTTTTTGTTTTTGTTTTTACGTAAACAATTAATATTCCCCTGAGGATGCCTCTCAAATAAAGGCGAAATATTGGTTTTAAATAAAAAATAAAAATTATTTAAAAATAAAAATCGTAAGGCCTCGAGCTCGAATACTGATGAAATTTTTACAGAAAACTCAGTTTTTAACTATGAAATGATTATAACATAGTAATAAGTAAAAATACAGATAAAACTTCGTTTTTTGGTTACTAAAAGTAAAAAGTATTTTGCTTAAATCTGTATTTTAGCAGAAAACTCTGTTAATTATCTGTAAAATAAATATTACAAAGCTAAAAGTAATATAAACAGATGAAACTTTTTTTGTTACAACAAAGTATTTACTTTAAATCTTTATTTTGACAGAAATCTCTGTCAAATATCTGTTGAATTGAGATTACAGTCATTTTACAGAGTATTTTATAGAGCTATTATTTTAAGTGTAAATTTACACTGGCTACCAACATTTGGTGTGAGTGTATAATAGATTCGGGTATTCTTTAATTACATAACAAGTTACTCTGTGTATCTTTATCCGTTTTTTTTTAAGAGGTAAGTACCAAATAAATACCATTTTACCCAATTGGTAATGTAACGTAAGTAGTATAGAATTCAAAAAAATTTTTAAATATATATTTTTTTCGAATTTTAACGTATTTAAAATAAATTTTTTACAATTTTTTTTTTTATAATAACTTAAACTTTTCGATTTTTTCAGTTTGTTTCTTTCTTAATTATAAACAATTAAAACAAAACATATATATTTAAACAAAATATACCGACTCTGACTGTCTCAAAGTATGTCAACTCTCTCTCTCTAAATATAGTACAACCCTGACATTGAATTTTTTGATTTTTCGCTGTCCAAAATGAACAACCATAGAAATCAACGACCCTTCTTTTCTTTTGTTGTGTGACAAAAATTACTGGTAGATTTTGTTAATGGTTATTTTTTTTTCATAATAACATTAATTTTCTCGTTTCTTTTGATATTGACATTCGTTAACAAAAAAAAGAAAAAAAAAAACAGAAAAACAAGACAGAAAGTCGAATATCAAATACCCTAAAAGCGGTTAAGAATCAAAAATTATAACAGGTTTAAAAGTGGATGGCTGCTAGCGATCCATTTCGTTTAGAACGTACATATTAAGGTTAAGATAAAAAAAAAATTGACATAAAGATGAGCTCTATCGGTTAAAAATTACCGTGCCGCACGCACATTTAAGTATGTTATTGAGAACGAAATTGGGGCAAAATTAAAAATAAAATAAAATGTGATAAGCTAAACACGAATATCCAAAAAATGTAAAAATCGGTTGAACAGTTTTCGAGATATTGTCTTTTGAAATCTTGAGATTTGGTTTTAAAAAATTTTTGAATTTAAGAATTTTTTAACGATATCTCGAAAATCGTTCGAGCGATTTTAAATTTTTTTTGATATTCGTGTTCGGCGCATCAAAATTAATAAATTTGATGTTATGCTTGACATATAAGTTTTTTTTAATTTTGCCCCAATTTTGTTCTCACAAACAAACTTCAATGTGTGTCCGGCACGCTAATTTTTAACCGATCGAGCTCATATTTTTGTCAAACTGGTCAAAACTTGCGCCAAAAAACTGTAAATTTGCAATTTTATTTGTAAAAAGCTTGTAATATTACAAAATTATTGGTAAAAAGCTTGTAAAATTACTATGAATTCTCGTAAAATAGGAGGTAGCAAAAAATCTAGTAAAATTACGAAACCTTTTTGTAAATTTTATCGTGTCAAAAAATTTTGAAATTTACAATTTTATTGGTAAAAACCTTGTAAAATTACAAAATTATTGGTAAAAAGCTTGTAAAATTACTAGGAATTTTTGTCAATATGAGGTAGCAAACAAAAAAAGTTACAAATTTTTCGTGTAATTTTATAAGGTTTTTTTGAGTGTATAGGCCCGTACCAAAGAAAAATAAAAAGTCTATTTTAACAAAAGTTTTATTTTAAATTCAAAATTTTCTTTAGATTTTCTGAAAGTCGATTTTAAAAACAAAAACAATTTGTATGGAAATAAAATTATAAGTCGATTATAAATATATTTTATTTTTCTGTGGTAAGGCTGATAGACTTAAGGGCCGTTTTAGCTCCACGGGAATAGAAATGTACTCCAAATTTTCGTTGAACACAACTCTAAAGTCAAACATTTGTTAAAGCGACAATTTTGAAATTTAAATATATCTCCAAAATTGCTTGTTCAGCAGATGAATGATTGTATTACAAATGGAATGACGAACTTAAATATTGGTATTCTTTAACTCTTTTAAATATGATGGTATACACATATTTTCGTACGCACCCCAAGCATAAAGCCAAAAAAAATATCTACACCTATTATTCTTTATACGATTTTATTTGACTTTCTTGGAGACCAACTTGATTCAAGCCAGTATGTTTGATACACAGAAAAAATGAAAAAAAATTAATTAAAAAATTCGTAGACTTAATTAAAAAATTAATTCAATCCGGACCAATCACTAAAATGAAAAAAATGTCATTAATTAAAAATAAATGAATATTTATTAAATTAAAAACTTAATACAATAAATTAAAAATTTTAAAAATAAATAAAGTTTTAATTATATAAATTAAAAATTTAATTAAAAAAATTTTTAAAAACAACTAAAATTTTTAATTCTATAAATAAAAAAAATAATCAAAAATAACTACAATTTTTTAAAAATATATAATTTAAAAAAACACTTTTTTTTTTAAATAAAATAGTATAAAAAAAATGTTTCTTCAAACTTTACCAAATATATTTATGCCGTAAAGACAAAGTCACTAAGCAATTTTATAAAGTTGATTATAAACCTTTTATAGACATATACACATAAAACTAAAAACAAAATGAGAATTCAAAAAATTATATGAGAAATAAAAAAAAAACTTTCTGCAAACTGTTTATACTTTCGTATTTTTTTGTAAGCATACAACGCAAGAAAAAACACACACTCGCGCACACAAAGAAAACAAAACACAACAAAAACAAAAACTAAACTAAGTGGAGCTAAAAGTTTAATTAAACAATTAATTATATTAATTAAATATTTAATTATATTAATTAAATATTTAAAAACAATTTAAATGTTATTTAAAATAAAGGCTAAAATTTAATTAAACTTTACATAAAAAAATTTAATTAATATTAAATTAAAAAACAAATAGAATTTGAATTAAAATAAAATATACGATATTATTATCTGTGTAATAGCATTTGGATTTAATCATGTTATGTTTAAATACACTGTTCAACAAATTCAGAGAAATTTGAAATCTCATATTAAATCAACGAGGAGTTCTTGTCAAATAGAAGCTAGCAAAAAAAACAAACTTTTCTTGTCATTTTACAAGGTTTTTGTTTGAGTGTACTGTATTACAAAAAAAAAAATTGTTTGGGATATTGGAAGAACTAGCTGATAACTGGGTAAACATTACATCATCATCTTTTAAATTTTTTATGTTTGAACTTGGAAAAAATTGACTTAGAAATATTTTTAAAAAAATTTCTAGCAAATATCTATAAATAATTTCATTTTCCAGCGCTACCCTCGTATCTCATTTAATATTTGCTGTATCTGGGCGTTATCAAGCTTAAATTAAAGCTTGGAAAATTTCCTTTATAGCATTGTTTCAAAAATAGTCGATTGATAATAATCAGGTTTAGTATTGATAACTTTCCTTTAAAGAACTGCTAAAGAATATGCTGTTCCATTATTAGTTTGAGAGCTGTATATAATATGGAGCTCGTAATTCCAAATCAGTAATCCGAATTTTTCTAGCAATTTAAAGTTTTCAAAATATTCGCATTTGAAAATATAAAAAAAACACATTTACAACAGTGGTCACAGTTGTAAATGTTTCAACCACATTTTTGAGGTTGTCGCAAACGTTCATACGGTTGTTACAACCTTAATTCGGGTATGGCACCTGCAATATGGCTGTAACAATCGAAATGTAGTTGTAACAACTAAATGAGCGGTTGCGCCAACCTCGAAAATCAGTTTGCAGATCCACTGCTACATATTATTGCGTTGGTGACCGAAAATATCACTTATTATACCCTACACCACACTGTGGTACAGGGTATAATGAGTTTGTGCTGATGTTTGTAACTACCCCAAAATTTGGTCCCAGACCCACTTTTAAGTATACCGATCGACTCAGAATCACTTTTTAAGTCGATTTAGCGATGTCCGTCCGTCCGTCTGTCTGTCCATGTAAACGGTGTAAACACGTAATTTTTAATCAGTTGACTTGAAATTTGAAACTTAAACTTCTTTTGGCCCAAGGAAATTGGCCCATTGAAATTGGAAAAAAATCGGTCCATATTTCGACCTAGCCCCCATACAAAGGTCCTCTTTTGTTTTGACTCAAATGACTCTAATAACCGCATTATAATAGGTATCGTTTCAAAATTTGGCAGGTAATCATATTTCGTCTACACAAATCGCCGTTCCAAATTTTAAATAAATCGGACCAGTTCTTCTTGTAGCTTCCATACAAACCACCTTCCCGATTTTCACATAAATCTCTCAAATTTCATGAAAATAGAAAATATTAAATTAAAATTCAGTTTGTGTATGTTCAACGCGTACTTTAATAACCTTATCAAACCTAATTATCATCGGACCCGATTTGGACTCAGGCCCCATGTGAAAGTTTCGCCCGATATTTAGTTAAAGCGATTTATTGTCAACAAAAGTAAGCCTATTTCACTCAAATTTGATGTGTGAGTGGTTTTTACACTTATTAAATAGTTGACAAGATATATATCTAATCGGTCCATGTTTGAACTTGGGACCCATTTTCCGGGAAACTCTGGTGTAGGGATTTATATGGTCGGTCTTGACCGACTATAATTTTCTTACTTGTTTTTGTATAAAATAGACCTCTTGCTAAAAGATGGGCGCTGGTCACCTTATTTGAGTGATTCACGTGGATCACGCGGAACTTTTTTTGAGTAAGTTTTTAGATTTGATTTTTTTAAAGATCATTATTTTTTTTTTTGGTTTTTTGAAAAACAAATACTTTTAAAAACTTTTTTTAAAATTATAGTGTGAGTAGAGCTAACGTGATTCACGCGTGAGCGTTATTTAACTCACATAACTAGTTAATGACTGTAAGTAAATTAAGTGCGTGAGTGATTTCGTTATTGCTTGCGTGAGCGATCGTGAGTCAAAATCCACTAACGCGCCCATCTTGCTGCCGGTTTTCGGCCCCTTTTTAGGGCGTCCATATAAAAAAGTATAACTTTTATGCAAAAAGCATAATAAACGAATTGGTAAACATTTGTCATGAAGGAGAAGGTGTCCAAAAATAATTCCTACACTCAAAATAATAACTCTGTAAAATACTCTGTAAAATGGCTGTAATCTCATTTCAACAGATATTTGACAGAGTTTTCTGTCAAAATACAGATTTAAAGAAAATACTTTGTATTTTGTTGTGACAAAAAAACAAAGTTTCATCTGTTATATTACTTTTAACTTTGTAATCTTAATTTTACAGATAATTAACAGAGTTTTCTGCTAAAATACAGATTTAAGCGAAATACTCTGTATTTTTTATAACCAAAAAACTAACATAGAGGGTCTCCCTGGTGTCACCCTCCGATCTTCATGAAATTTGGATATGTTGTTAAGAACGAAAATTAATTCGACGCATATTTTGTTTTAGCGGCCAAAACTCATTTTTAGTCGATTTGTATGGGGGAAATTGACCTTTTTCAGTTTTTTACGATTTACGCCTATTTAAACAAAATTAATATAGGCATGTGTGGTATCAGATTAAAGGTATTAAAAATACCTATCTTGTAGTGCTAACAACGGGCCAAAGAAGTTAACACTTTTCGACTTATTAACAAAAATGTCCTAAAATTTTGGTATTTTACTCAATATGACGAAAAGTTGTGCATGTGTGGAGACGTTCTTAGCACACGTAGATAGGTATTCCAAAGACCTTTCATTTGGTATGCAACATGACTAGGTTTCTTTGCATAATATAGAAGATAAATGAAAAAAACTGAAAAATGGCCTTGTCTTCCCCCTCCTTTTTACCCCCCTAAATATGAATTTGGGGCGCTTAAAAAAATACGTGTCCCTTTATTTATTTATCTACAAAATAAAACCAATTCCATAAAGATCCGCGGGTAACACTAGGTAGACTTCCCTTGTAAGTTTTATTGCTACCTGGAAAAGTATAGTATAATCTGTAAAATAAGCAGAGTTTTTCTGTAATTTAACAGAGCTATTATTTTCGGTGTAGTAATTTTACAAGCTTTTTACCAATAATTTATTTTACAAGGTTTTTACCAATAAAATTTTAAATTTACAAATATTTTGGCGCAATAAAACTTACAAGGAATTCTCGTGAATTTGCTAGATTTTTTTGTAAAATTATCTTGGAAATTTGTAAAATTACAAAAAAAAAATTGTAAAATTACAAAAAAAAAAAAAAATAATTTCGATTCAAATTTGTTTGTTAAAAAACAAGAAAAACTGTCAAATATCGGTAAAATGGGATTACGAGACTTTTTCTAGTAAGTTGACAAGGTTTTTTTTGTGTGTTGTAATTACAATAACGATTTAATTGAAAAAGAACCAGCACCACCAAAAAAATTCTGTGTTGTAATAATATTTGAGGCCCTCATCTGAAGACCGCATAACAAGGCTCTGATGTACGAAATTTATGTAATGTAAATGTAGCAGAAACAAAAAAAGAAACAAATATTATCACTATCCCAAAAAACAATATACGAACAAAAAGTAAGAACTGTAAACAATTTCATGAATGAATCCAGTGAAGAAAAAGCTAAACAAGTTGATGTACAACAAAACATTGACTTTGACGTTAAGTTTTATTAGGCACACTTGGCGTGACGCTTTGTCATAACGTCAATAATAGCAACAACAACAACGACGACGATAACGAATAGCTAAACTTCAAGCCGTAAGCGTTAACGCATTCACAAATATGTTGCTGCCGCGCTGCTGGATTCATTATGACGTCGTTGGCTGACTGATGTTGACAATAATGATGTCTTGTCATCATAATCATAAACATTTTCATCATTTCATTCTCATTTAACATGTTTTGTTCGTTTTCGTATATTTTTCTTCTTCTTCTGCTATTTTCATTTATTTATTTAGTATTTTTATTTGTTATTGAGTAAGGTTATTGCCTAAAGTATCTGCCGTTTGATACAAGTAGTAGCTGAAATGTTGTTTTTTTTTTTACTTTCGTACATCAGTTTCATCAAGTTTATTTTGATTTGCGTTACTTTTTCTGTAACAGACGATTTAATGCTGTCATTAATGCCAATAAAGGCTTGTTAATGAAATCGGAGTGTTATTATGATTCAAGCAATAGTATATTTACTTTAAGACTAGACTTGTATGGTATTAAGTTGATACATAAACAATCATGTGAAATATTTAAGATATGTTTCCCAGCAAAACTTTCGGTTGCAATTGATGAACTTTATTAAAATTTCTTGAAAATCAAACTTGAAATATTTAAAAAATTATAACAAACTTTTATTTTATTTATTTAAGATAAAAAAAATTAATTATATTAACAAAGATTCAATCAGAAGTGATTAAAAAATTTAATGTAAGAAACTTTAAAAATTTTCTTACGTATAAACAACACAGAAGGAATTGAAAACGAATTCTATTCGAAAAACGCGGTTTCAATAAATTTTTTGATTAAAACTCCTCCGATAAAGAAAATTTGTTTACCAATCACCAAATTAATTTTTTCAATCAAACATTTTTCGATTTTGATCACAAATTTCGTCAGTTTTTTAGTTGAAGTCAATCAAAATAATGATTGATATAACGAATGAATTGTTAGCTTACTGACAAACTTATAAAAAATGCTTATTTTTTGCTTTCCAATATGTTTCCAACAATAAAAAAGTAAAACCGGACTATTTTTTTATTTTTTTGTTAATTAATGTATTTAAATAAATTAAATCAAAAAAATCTGGTATGTTTAAAAATTGCAATTCGGCTTTAAAAAAAATAACAAAAATTGTGATCAAAACAATCATTGATTCTTTTTAATTTTGCTGATCAATAGATTTAATTGAACATTTTTAGACAGTTATTTTTTGTATGTATATTCGGCTGTACCGAACCTTTAAATTCCCCCACTAGACTGGCTTTTTATGTATGGCAACAAAAATCAATCGGTTTAAATTAACCCGTGGCGCCCGGCGATGAAAGTTTTGGATTTTTAGATATTAAAAAAAAACTATGTCTTGCGACACATCATGCTTATGAATTTTAATGTGTTCACTCAAAAAAAAAAACTGTAATGTTAGCAAAAAAATCTTGGAAACCTACAAAAAAAATTTGCTGATAAAACTTAAATTTTATTTATTTCAACTTAGTTCATACACATTTGAGGACCCCTTAGGGTTCGGACCCGATATGTCCAGACCCAAATGGGCCTAGACATAGTTGGGTTCCTTAAAAATCGTCATAGTTTTTGATCCAAAATTTGTGTCCGTTTCGCTCTACCTTGCTTAGTTTTTGAGATACGTGATTTTAGGGGACCACCGGGGTTTTGAGAATTACAAAACTCGATAACTTCAAAAATATTACTTGGATAGCTTTTGATTATTTTGCGGTCTTGTTCTGCGTGTTGAGAGCTACAAAAATGGTGTCGGTTTTTTTGTTGTGTCGGCAATATTTACCGAGATATGACCATTTTAAAATTTTCGGGAATGCTAACTTTTTTGGATCCAAAGTTAAGACCCATTATGGTCCACACATGTGAAGAGGACTGGCAAAGTCCGAAAACCAAAAATGGCCTCCATTTTGCTCTATCTGGCTTAGTTTCCGAGATAGCGCCATTTTAAGTTTTCTGAAAATAAAAAAAAAATTACCATTTATGTTTGCTAATATTAGCAAAAAATCTTGTACAAATTTGGTCAACTCAATTTTAAATCTAGCAAAAAAAATTAGTTCAAATTTTGTTTAAAATTGCTAATGCGCTAAATGAAGTTTACAAGAATTTTTTGCTAACATGCTAATCTCAACTAAAAATTTGCTAAAAGTTAGCTAACCAGCATTAGCAAAAAAAAAATAATAAATCTACTAATGTATTATTTTGAGTACTTGAATACGAATATCAAAAAAAAATTAAAATCGATTGAACGGTTTATGAGATATCGCAATTTGAAATTTGCAAAAAATTGCATTTTGTTGTCCTACTTTCTAGAATTTTTTTAAACTTTTTTTTTCCTTTACCCTTTCATAGAGCTTGACACAGTCTTTCATTTAAACTTAATTTGAGCCATATGGGATCATTTTAACTAGTGGCGCCCTTCGATCAAAGTTTTGCATTTTTGGAAAATTTTTACCAAAATTTTGGATTTTTGAAAAAAATATCACGCGATAAATTATTTTTATTAATTTTGGTATGCTGAATACAAATATCAAAAAATATCTGAAAACGGTCCAGCGGGTTTCAAGTTATCGACATTTAAAATTTGTCAAATAATTTCCAAAAATGGCGGTTTTTTCCGTTGACTTAAACTTAATTTGAATCAGACCATTTTAACTAGACATGAGCTTAATCGTTCAGTTGAGTGAGCGCTCTTTCATCTAGTTTAATCGCTCATTTGTTTTCTTCGTTCAACAGTTCGTGAACGAATCATTTTGATCATGTACAATATTTGTAAAAATAACATCAATGCTTATAAAGCGTGCCAAAAGAGAAAAAAAACTAACGCCTAAGGACAAAGTTAAGAAAAACAAGTAAGAGTGTTAAATTCGGTTGTGCCGAATCTTTTATACCCTCCAACACGTTTAAAATTAAAAAAAAAATCGCAGAGGCGTCTTTTTTTTTGGGGGGGGGGGGTCGGTGGAGTTGTTGGGGGACACCTGTACCCCCGCTTTATATGTTTACAAATTATTTGTTTATGATATTTACGCTTAAATAATAAATTTGATCCTTATTTTTAATTAATTTCTATAACCACGCCCCCAAAGGGGGGCGGCCTGCAAAAAAATCTAATTTCCTAACCCCCTTGGTCCAAGCGCAGGTCTATGAATGGCATACAAATGTTACATTTGTTGAGTAAAAATTAAAAAAGAATCGTAAAAATATCGTATTTTTCAGGGGTCATTTTAGTTCTTTAAGGGGGGGGGGACTTTTTTCTCCCTGGTCCGATTTTGCCCATCTTCGAACTTGACCTTACCAGTAACATAAGAGATATTCTTTCCCAATTTCAGGGGTCTAGCTCTTTTAGTTTGGACTGCATCGTTATTTCTACAGACGGACGGACGGACGAACATCGCTAGAATGTCTTAAATTCAATCCCCAACCGATATTTCGATATGTTACACACGGAATGACAAAGTGAGTAAAATACCTAAAAGAGCTGAAATGAACGAACTATATAAACAGCTCAGTTAAGTGAATAGATCAATTAAACTAGTTCGTTCGTGAACGACACAACTCTAATTTTAACCCATAGCGCCTTCGTTTAAAGTTTAAAGTTTTTGGTAAAAATTTTGTAAAAAGGGAAACTTTGATCGAAGCGCACCACGGATTTAAATGATCGGATTAGGTTTAAATGAAAGCTTGTCTCAAGCCTTATAAAAGGGTAGAGGGAAAGAAATTTTGAGATTTTTTTTTTAATTTCTTGAACGTAGGAAAAAACCGCCATTATTGGCAAATTTCAAATAGCGATATCTCGAAAACCTTCAGCGCATCAAAATTAATAAGTACGATATTTTTTTTTAATTTTCTTTTTTTAAAAATTTTTAAAATCCATAACTTTGATCGCCGGGCGCCACGGGTTAATTTAATCCTACTGACTTTAAATTTGTACCACATATTTTTTAGGTCCACTAGAATAAAAATTTGCCGGTACACTTGGGAAAATCAAAAGTTGAAGAAAAAATGCCACTTAACCCCCCACACTTTTAGGGTCAGTTTTCAGAAGGAGAACGATACACACGAACGAAAATTTTGCATGTGTTTTGTTAGTGTAACAACAAAAATAATCTTATCAGCATAACGTCTTCAAATTTAAATTTCCATTTCAAATTCTATCTTAACTTTAAGCATATTCAAAGTTCTTAAATGCGGCAAAATAAGATGCAGTTTTTTCTTTAATAAAAAAATTTTAAGCGAACTTTCTAACTTCATACCCTTTTAACAATTAATGAAAATCTTTTGTTCATTTCTTTTGTTTTTTGGATGTCCAATCAAAGTTTTGAAACCATTTCTTTTCTACATCTTCTTCTTATTAATTTCATTGTTTAAGGTAACATATGCATGAACTAATCCCAAAGAACGAACTAACGAATGGTGGTTATCATCTTAGAATCTGGAAATGTAATCGAAAAACTTTTTAAATTAAAGCTTTTGTTATTGACACAAGGGCCAGCATAGCACCATCATCATCACCACCACCTCCTACACAGAAAAATGCAAACTAAATTCTATCAGACATACTATCCTCCCTCGTAACCAAAACCAAATATTAAAATGAAACCACAAACTGAATGAATTCATTGCATACACTCGGAAAAGTTTTACAATAACCAACCACATTTTAGTGGTTTCTTTCTTAAACACAAAAACAGTAACAGATATTTTTTAGCTACACATATAGTGTTTTTCTATAATAAATTTCCAACTACTATTTTGGCAGTTATTTTTAGAAAAAACTTACACAAAAACTACAGCATGTAGTAACAGTTATTTTTAGTTGACAAACAGACCACTACATTTTTGGTAGTTGATACATTTTATTTGGATTTTACCTACAAAACATTTGAGCGTAGAGTTGCGAGATGGAATAACTGTAGCAAAACAACATTTGTATTTTATATTAAAATTTATTTATTAAAATTATACCAGCATCTCTAAGAAAAGAACCTACAAACTAAATTGAACTTAAACTAAGCATTTGAGTAACACTTGTTAAACTTGGAGCAGCTTTTTGTTCTAAATGTCATTAGAATGAAATTAAATGGAGGTTTTGTCAGGGGGACCGCAAAATATCTAATCATATAAAATATGAAACAAATGATGTCAATTAATTCCAAACATTATGGTATTTTTTCTTAAAATAAGTAAATAACTAAAAGTTTATATTGAAGCTTTTGACAAAACAAAACAAAACAAAGTAAGAAAAATGTATTCGGTCAAGATCGACCACATAATACACTACACCAGTATTTTCCGCAAAATAAGTCCCAAGACCAGACATAACCCGATTGGATCTACATTGTGTAAGAACTTTACTTTACAGTAATTGGCACCCATTGCACTCAGAACCCGAACACAATCGGCAATTTACACCAACACATGCATATTTGTTTTCATGCACCAATGCATTTATATACTCTCCCAGCAAAAACTTCGCTTATTAACTTAAGTGGTTAGAAAAATATGAGTAACTAGTTACCTCCCAATTTCATCATCAATGGTGATGTCAATAGACCGATTAATCTGAATTTCGGGTGAAACTTTTATATGGGGACTAAGTTCAAAAATGGTCCAATTATAATCCGATTTGATTAGGTTATCAAAGAACACGTTTAACACATACAAACAAAATAAAAATCAAATATTTAGAAAAGGATTATTCTAGCTCGAGGTCATTTTTCATTTTAGTTTTGCACAATAGCGATAGTCATTTAAACTCTATGCTACTTGAAGTAAGGGGTTTTTATATTTTACTAAATAGTATTGACAAAATTAACAAAAAAAAAAAATTAAATAGAAAAATTATTTTCTTTAAAAATTATTCTATGAAAATATCATGGAATAACCATACTCAAAATATACATGTTAAAAGCCGAATAAATTTTTTTATTTGGCATGGAATGCCCCATATATTATTTATCAGTGACCGATTGGTGATCACGGCCAAAATATTACACGGATACGACTGAAACTTAACACATTTACTTCTTGTTGCCCCGAGAAGTTTGGTATTGCATTTGAGCGATAGCGGTTCAGCGGTTCAAAAGTGATGAACGAAAATGTAACATAACCTAAAAATACGAAATGTTTTAGTTCGGCTGCTGGTTGGCATATGTGAAGAGAATTGAACACCGAATGGTATTTAAGTAAGTACGAACATATTTTTTTACAAATAAAGAAAAAATCTCGGATTTTTTTTCACAAAAAATTTTTTTTTTTGTTGAAATTTTTTCAGTTTTTTTTTCATAAAATTAATTTCTTTTATAAATAAAGTTTTTTGCAATAATTTTTTTTGCATTGTGGAGGGTATCAATACACTCGGCAAGGTCGAATTTAACTTTTTTACTTGTTTAACTTAACTTTCAGAATTTGTTGGTCGCGATCATGGGTCTAAAAGTGTTATTTGTTGATTTCTTTGGAAAATGTTTGATAATTCGTCAGAAAAATTTTCTTGTTACATCCAAAACCAGTCAAAACTCTTGATTACAAGTTAGATTTCAGGTTTACAAATTTTGATAGAATAATTTCACAGTGATATGGATATTGATTATAAATGATAAAAATGTGCATCAAAAAAAATTCTATTAATACTATTGTTTTAGAAATTTACATGCCACATATGTCTTTTTCACATTATAATAACACATATGTACAATGTACATTATTACTTATATACATTAGAGTGGTTCAAAAAAGTTTTTTTTTTGCTTTATGTTCTTTAGTGCAAAAAATTCGTCTGATTTTTCAGATTTAAAAAAAAAAATGTTTAGAAATGTTTCGAGCATAATTTTGCATCCGTAGTGCATATGGAGGTGATATTTTTTTGCGGTCTCAAAAATGCTTTGCACTAAATAACATAAAAATGGGAGGTAGGGAGAGTCCGCAAAAAATATTTTTGTTTTCCCTCCTATGTGCACTACGGATGCAAAATAATGCTCGTAACAGCTCTAAACATTTTTTAAAAATCTGAAAAAAACAGGCGAAGCTTTTTGCAACAAATAACATAAACTTGGGAATGAAAACGGTAAAAACAATTTTTGTTTTTCTTATTTTATTCTAAAGGGGGTTGCATATTATGTAGGGGGCTAGTGTCCTTAGGTCCCTCTGAGCTCAGAGGTTCCTGTTAAGTGTGGGTTTTTAATTTAGAGATAGTTGAACAAAAAAAAAAATTCTGCGTAGTTTGTACCCCCCCCCCCCCCCCTCCCACTGGGGGTAGACAACGTCAAAAAATATTTTTTTGAACCACTCTAATATACATGTACCAACCAATACACTCTAAATAATTAAATGTTATTTGAGATTTTTTTTGCACTTCATTATTTTACCCTTATAGACAGACATAAAAATTGTTAAGCCATCAATTATAGTTGATTTTTATGGCACAAAAACCTTCTTCTGCAATATGTGAATGTATGTGATTTCTACCTTGTTTTTGATATAAACAAAAAAAGGACCTTATAAATAAGGGGTGATTATATATATGACCATATTGTTTTCCCACCTATGTAGTTATGTTTATGCTGTCTGTATGTGTATGTATTCATTTGTAAATGGCATTTAGATTTTGCAGAAGGTGTGAGTTTTTCATAATTACATTTGTACACCACATCCTTTCTCTTACCATACTCACATAATCCAGTCATACATAGAAACATTAGTTGTTCTACAATATGAAAGTCGTAAAACAGAATTTTTATGACTGTTAGAATTTAAGGTTTTATGATTTTGCAATTGTTTAATTTACGAGCTCGTTAAATAAATAAAGTATTTAATTACAGTTTTTGGAAAAAAATTACGAAAGAAATGACACAAAATAAAAGAGCAATAGATATGGAAAATATTTTGTTCTATACATAAATTTTTTGCAAATTTAATACACTCAAAAAAAAAAAAAACTTGTAAAATTACAAGAAAAGTTTGTAACTTTTTTTTCTATCTCCATTTTGGCAAGAATTCCTTGTTATTTTATAAGGTTTTTGACAATAATTTTGTTATTTTACAAGCTTTTTACAAAAAAATTATAAATTAAAACTTTTTTGGAGCAATAAAACTTACAAGAAATTCTCGTAAATTTACTAGATTTTTTTTTTGTAAGAAATCTTGGAAATTTGTAAAATTATAAGAAAAACTGTAAAATTACAAAACAAGTAGAAAAGTTAAATTCGACTTGGCAGAATCTAGGAATACCCTCCACAATGCCCGTTTTAAGTTATAGTAAATTTTCTAACGTGAAAAATATAATATTTGTGATTAGAAATATTTTATTTGGTGTAAAAAACCATTTTTTTTTTGAGTGTAAAATTTTTTTTCGAGTGTATTTTTTTTTTGTTTTAGTGTAAACATATTTTTGAGTGACAAAAATACGTTGTAAAATATTTTTGTGACTTACCAATATTTTTAAAACATGTTTAATGGGTTTTCAACACGTGGATTTAAGGTGAAGCGAATCTGAAATTTACGGTTTTGCTAATAACTTTTGAATTACTGGACCGATTTGGCTGAAATTCAATATGAACTAGCTCAGGGGAACGACAAGTATCCTCAGAATTGCCCTTAGCAAGTTATAGTGTTTTTTATCTCGTAAATTCGCGAAAAACCCTTGCCAAAATGCAATACCAACCTGACCAGGTTAATGCCCAACATATATGCCAAACTTCAGGAGCCTCTGTAAAGTCTTTCAAAAGTTAGCGTATTTTCAACAGACAGACAGACAGACGGACATCGCTAGATCGTCTTAGAATCGAACGAGGATCATAAATATATATACTTTATGGGGTCTTAGACCAATATTTCGAGGTGTTACAAACGGAATGACAAACTTATATATACCCTCCATCACTAGAGTGGAGGGTATAAAAAAATGTAAATTTCGATCGAAAATTATTTGTTAAAAAACAAGTAAAACTGTCAAATATTGGTAAAATGAGATTAATAGAGTTTTTTTTTTTGTAATTTGAGAATTTTTTTTTTGAGTGTACAGTACGGTTTTACACTCATCTTGTCGTTCTGCGTGTAACACATCGCCTATGCGGTTTTTTTTTGGGGTCAATACCCCAAGGGGCAAAAAAGCCACCAAATGAGTTGCAGACGAGCTGATATTCCTGCAGAAAGCTCCTTTTTAATAAGGCCATTGCCCGGCACTTTCTAGTCAGAGACTTGCTGCACTGGGATCTAGGCAGCTGCACGATCTTTCCGATTTTTCGGATGTCAAAATTCAATATCTAAGTAGTTTCATAAGAAGCTAAAATTGGTTTAACTACAGGGAGTTGAAGGGAAACCTATTATGGTCCCGTGGTATCACAATGGACCTCAGAGCCTACGTGTGTTGACGTAAAATGTCAGCAGCCACTTACAACCTAACTTAACAGCCATTAACATCGAACCTAACACTTCGAAACATTGGTCTGGGACCCAATAAATCTAAAGATCTTCAATTTATATCCAATAAATACCAACTGAAACAAGCTTGCTTTTCAGGAGAACTTAACAACTACACTTAAAAGAAAAACTCTGTCAAAAGCTCTGTAAAACGTTTTTCAATTTGATTTAGCAAGCTTTAAGCAGATTTTTCTGCTAAAACTGATATGTTTACTAAAATCTCTGTCATTCAGTTTTACAAAATAACAGAAGTTTAACTGATTCTGTTTGCTGAATTTCAATATATTTGTGAACATATTTTAGCAGATTATTTATTTTTTTTTATTTTATTAAGAATTACCACATAATTACAAATTATATACTAATTTTACCTAACCGAGAACTGGTAACAATGACCTTCGTCTCGTTGTAGCGAAACAGACCAAGGCCTCTGGTGGGAATCGAACCCACGACCCCCAGACTCATAGGCTAGCACGCTACCAACTAGCCTACTGGGGCGCCTATTTAAGCAGATTATTTGTTAAATATACAGAAAGTTTTTTTCAAAGTGCTATTTTTTGGTTTTTTTATGCAATCAAAACGATATTTTAAACATATATTAAGCAGATTATTTTCTAACTTTACAGAAACAGTTTGCTGTTAGGGGGTTTTCTTTTTTGGTGCGGGGGGGGGCAAATTTCCTCTCGAATATGTGTTTAAAAGTTCATTCTTATGCTTTTTGCGCTAAAGAAATAAACGTTTAGCATTATTAAAAAAAAAAATAAAACCAAAAAAATCGCGACCTTGGAACAAAAAGGTTCTATCTGTGCCTATTTCTTTAAGCAAATAGAACCTTGTTGTTCTAAGGTCTCGAAATACATTTTCCAATTCAATCCAAATGCAGGACTTTGAACTTCTTGTATCATAGAAACGTAGCATTTGTTAAAGAAAAACACACAAAATCATATAAAAAAGTGGTATTTTTCAACGGTTGGTTTAGTTCTTCAAGAGGAAACTTTTTTTCCCCCTGGTCCGATTTTGCTCATTTACGAACTTAACCTGCCTAGGAACATAAGACATATTCGTGCCAAATATCGGGAGTCTAACTATACAGACGGACAGACGGACGGAAGGACGGACATCGCAATAATGTCTAAAGCTGCCCATTCACTTGCAATATTATTGTTCAACTTTTCAAATTGTACAATAATATCGCTTGTGTGTATGTAATATTTACGGTTGTGCAATATATTGGAGAATATCAAAACACTTTTGATATTTATTGTACAAACAAGAATACTGCAATATATTTTATCAGTGTGTTGTCTATATTGTACAACTTTTATTATGTTATGTTTATGTTTATATCTTGTACAATATATTGGGTTTAAGTATTGAGCAATTTTATTTGCTGTGTAGGGTAAAACGACAATAATATTGTAAAATAATTTTTTTTTAAGTTGAGCAATTTTATTGCAAGTGAATGGGCAGCTTTTGAATCGATCAATGATCAATAATATATATACTTTATGGCAGCGGTTACCAACCTATGGTACGCGTACCACTAGGGGTTCGCGAAATTTTAGTAATTTGGACATTCGTTTTAGATTAACCTTTCAATGCTGGTTCCCCATCTGGCTTTAAAATTTTTCCATAACGTCAGGTTTTTTAGAACGTTGAGGTCAAAGTTCACAAAAAACGTATTTTTATGCAATCAAGAGAGAATTTTTTACGATATTTTTGAATGATATTTTGTTATCTGACCACTTGTTTTCGATTACCCTTTCGATGCTGGTTCCGAATATGGTTCCCAAATTTTTTTATGATGCCAGGTTTTTGAGAAAATTTATGTCAAAGTTCTCAAAAAACGTGTTTTTGGGCATTTTTGAGACGGGTTGTGATAGAGTGGAAATTTTGGTATTACTTTTTTAAATGCCCTTTTATAGTATACACGAGGGTGTTTCATTCGAAAAGTGACGGAATTATTGATCTGCCCTCGTATTAAAAAAAAAAAATTAAAAGAAAAATAAAAAAAACATTATATTTCCGCCCCCTGTGATGGGTTTTTGGAACTTTTTTTTAAGAGATCAAACAACGTCCGTTGTTTTAATTTTTAGTTTAGAATCGACTGGTGAAATCAGATTTGTAACATTTTCAGTCGTTTTTGCTCTGTAGAAAAATCAGCTCAAAATTCGGGTTTTCAGATGCATTGAACCACCCCAAGGAGCAAAAATGTTTCCAAAAATAACACCATTGTTTTGATCTCCGCTTAATCCATTTAAAAATTTGATAATACCCGGAGATCAAAAATTTCAGTTTTAACTGTAATATTTGTAATTTTTTTTTAACGAAAACAAAAACTCATTAGGGGGTACGCGGCTGATAAAATTTAAAATTAGGGGTACGCGAGCCAAAAAGGTTGGTAACCGCTGCTTTATGGGGTCCTCGACCGATATTTCGATGCGTTACATACGGAATGACAAAGTGAGTATACCCCCATACTGTAGTTGGAGGGTATAAAAATCAGTAGATTATATTGCTAATTTTACAGAAACTTTTTTTTAAGTTTAAATTAAAAAAAAAACTATTAAACACTATAAACATAAATTTTCTAGAAAATGTCTCTCTCAGCTGACAGATTTCTCTGCTGATTTCACCTATATAATCATGACAGATATTCAGCAAACCGTTTCTGCTAAAATTAGAAAATTTCTCATATGGCTCAAAAAGGGTGCATTTTTAGCAGATTTTTCTGCTGATTGGACAGAGAATTTATTTTGAGTGTAGTTATATCGCTTATCATTGTAAAAATAAACAATGCACCTTCTAAAAATGAGCGCTTGGGTGACTTTTAACCACAGACCATATAGACATGCAACACGAGTGCTTATTTTGGTACTTTCAATATGGACGCATACAAAATACTTCTAAATTTACTTCTCTGCCTAGAATACGTGTGCCTGTACGTCACAGTACAGACTAGTATGCAAACACTGGTGCTAATTGCGTACTTTCCAATATGGTGGCATGTTTTTTAGTACAGAATGATCATCGCTGCCTAGTATATGTGTGCCTGTACGTGTGAGCTTTTGTGCATGTATTTATGATGTTTGTTTACGTTTTGTATGAAACGTCAAAAGTTACACCGTGTGCTATCACTAATACTTACAGGAGTCTTAATCGAGATCGCGTCGGAGAAGCATCTATTCGTCGCTGAAATTATTTTATAAATTTAGAAACGTGTTTGTGTTTGACGGTCGCTAGTATTGGTTATTTCTCCGCGAGTACCGTTAGACAACGGTGTCTAACCATACTCAAACACACGCACGTGTTAAGGAAGCGTCGTTTCACTCTTCCATTGTGAGGGCAATGGTCGTATTGTGTCCGGAGTTTCCCACGTGTTAAAACCCCACAAAAACTTTATCCCCACAAAGGTGGCACATAGACTTCGTGTCTCGGTCACCTTTTTATTCGTCCATTCGTGGACAAGGTGTAGCATTGCTGCACCACTGAAGAAGAAGAAGAAGACTAATACTTACACCCATCAGATGCAACTCTGTGATACTACTACTCATGTACTGTGCTGTACGTGTGAGCTTTTGCATCTGTATTTTCGTTGTTTGTTTATGTTTTGCATTGGCGTAGGAAGCCAACATTTCTGGGGGGGGCTAAAGCCCCCCCAGATTTTTTTGAATTTTTTGTTTTTTTTTTAATAGAAAACCCCAGACCTATTTCTGAAGCGTTCCCTATATCATGTGTCTAGGTGTCCTAGAAACGAATGCCCTCCAAAAGCGGTTAAAAATTCATATTTTTTTTAAACAAATTTTGATTCTGAAGATTTTTCGGAAATTTAGAACTCCCAGATATGTTATGAAAATGAAAGATTTTTAATGTTTTTCCTATAGTAAAATCATTAGATTACTATGATTTTTTTCAATAAAAAGTTCTGATGATTGCAAAAGTTGATGATTATTAGTCAAAATTCTCAGATTCTTTCTTCCAATGACTTTTGTCTATAAAAAACCACTTAGAATTTATAAACTTTTTTAAATCAAAGAACTTAAAATGTTTTCCTGAAGTTAAAATCTTAAGATTCGGTAAAGTTTTTATTACTGACAAAAACATCATATTCATATAAAAACTTTTTGCAATAATTCAGACTATTTTTCAATAGGAAAAACTATTAGATCTAATATAATAATCATTACGAGTCCTTAAGACTCGTAGAATAATCATAACGAGTCCTAAAGACTCATTATTATTATTATTTATTGTTGCAAAAATTAATGAAATCATTAAATTATTAAAAAAAAATTGTGAATGATTAAAATTCTGGGGGGGGCTAAAATTATTCTGGGGGGGGGGGGGGCTAAGCCCCCCAGACAGGGCTATCTACGCCAATGATGTTTTGTATGAAACGTCAAAAGTTACACGCGCGTGCCGTCACTAATACATACACATGTGCGAAACTTATTCGTTTCACCCCTATGCTTTTAACTCACATCCATGTTTTCCAATTATGCACATTTAATTACGAGCTTATTTTTTCTACTCCCGCTCACTTACAACCACGTGAGTAAACTTAACACAGCTCACATTTACTTACACAATCTTCACTCATTTATATAAAAAAATAAATTTCAAAATTTAAATTTCCAAAAATTTTACCAACATTTTTCACAAAAAATTGTATCAAATTTTACAATGTTTTTTTTTTTACTTTTTTCGGGACAAAATTTAAAGTTTAGCCAAGTTCTAATTTTTTTTTGGACGAAAGCAAATATATCCCACAAACTCACAAAAAAAATCTAATCATAATGATGACTTTTCTTTCACACTTGTTTTAATCTTGAATCACCACCAACTTCTTGATTTTTTTACCTGAAAAAAAATAAAAAATACTTTATTTAAATAAACTCATTGCAAATTTAACTATTTATGTATGTACATTGTTTTTATTTTGCATAAAATTCTTTTAAAAAATTCAAATTCAATTCATTTTTCATTTTGTTTCAAATTAAAATACATTTTCTATCCCTGAAGTAATTTTGAACAAAGTCATCAGACACCAAAATAGTCATTAAGTGCACACACCATATCCCAGTAAACACACACAAGAAAAAAAAAACAATAAAAAATAGAATAAACAAACGGACAGACAGATAGACAGACATACAGACATCAACAGACCCTTGCGGTATTAGTAATACAATCTACAATATAATTCGCATTCGCGTAGACTTAACATTTAGAATTTTCTAATTTTCTGTACAAAAAAATAAAACTTAATTTTAGCCAAGAATCTCCTGTGAAATAAAAAATGGGGGAAAAAACACTGAAAAGCATTCAAATGTAAACACCAGACACTCCATAATCACCAACCAACTGGAGCGAACCAAACATCCAACACCAAAACGATAAAGCTTTAATTGTAATAAAGACACACATATAATTTCCATTATACCTTCCTTCATCATCTTTAGCATTCCAAAGTTTGTGGACGACCAATGAATGCACCATGTTAAGGAACAAAAAAAAAATCCCACAGACAGCATCCTTTGTTAATTGCTTTTTCTCAAACTTTCATTTTATTTAAATAATAAAAAAAATAATACAAAAAGATGAAGATAAAAATAATTTTCCACACAAAAACCTTAAAACGAACTGTATAAAATAAAGATTTTCTTTTATTTGGTCTCTCTCTTCTATTCACTTCGAGATCATGTCTTGTGATAACTTTAAATGGAATTTACTTTAAATGATTTTTCAATATTGTCACGTTTTGTATTTTGTAGATTAAAAAAGATTTGCAGAAATAAGTTTTAAGTTTTCTTAACTTTACGTGCCATAATAGCATAGCAGAATTTTTTCTATTCGATTTGCTGTTTCTTTAAATCGTAATTGAAGAGTTAACAAATTGTCGCACTTGTAGCAAATAGTTGTATGTATTTTGTTTGCTTTGAGGTGTGTCAGATTAATAAACCCATCACTTTAAACCAACATCATCATCATCTTTAAAGTAGTCAAACTCATATTTTTCCAAACCTCAGTACATGAGTAGTATGCAAACAATGATGCTTAATCCGTACTTTTCAATATGGTGGTATGGTTATAAGTACACAATAATCATCGCTGCCTAGTGTACGTGTGCCTGGAGGTGTGAGCTTTTGTGTATGTATTTGTGTTGTTTGTTTATGTTTTGTATGAAACGTCAATAGCTACACCGTGTGCTGTCACTAATACTTACTCACATCAATTGCATCCCTGGTAAACTACTACTTATGTACTGTATTCCAAACAACTTACAATTTTAAACACTGATGATAATATAGCTAGTTTATAAGTTAATTGCGCGTTTTTATACCCTCCAACCACAGTATATGGTGGTATCCTCACTTTGTCATTCCGTGAGTAACACATCGAAATACTGGTCTAGGGCCCCCTAAAGTATATATGTTATTGATCCACTGATCTGTGGAAGACACGATACAGTCCAAAGTAAAAGAGCTAGGCTTCTGAAATTTGGCATATTATGGCCTTAGGCTGGTTCGGAAATGGTAAAATCGAATAAGGAGGAAAAATGTTTCCCCTTAAGAAATTAAATCAATCTCTAAAAAAACAAAATTTTTCATAGTTTTTTTTTTTTAATTTTTCTAAGCAAATAAAATATTTTTATATCAGATGAAGTTCAATCCAGGGGACAAGAAAATTTCATTTGTTTTAGTCCACCCCTTTTTGTGGGCGTGGATAAAAAAATAATTAAATTAATTAGTAAACATTTATCGCGAGGGGAAAGGTTTCCCCAACTGACCACGCCAAACTCCAACCCCAAAAAAAAATACGCCCCTGCCATTTTTTTTAATTTTTGTACGTGTTGGAGGGTATAAAAGATTAAAAACACTAGTTTACATTAATTTTAATAAACAAATTGTCTGCGCACAAATCGTGACTATATTTTTTTTATGTATTATAGATAGTGTTTGGGAATTCCCGGACTTTTCAATTTCCCGGGAAACGGGAAAAAAATAATTTATTTCCCGGGATTCCCGGGAATCCCGGGATATTTTCATTATTAATATAAATCATAAAAAACATTAAAATTTGAGCAACTTTGTATTAAAAACAGTTTTATTGCAGATAAACAATTAATTAAAACATAAAAAATCAAAAAATAAAAGTTAAAAATCCTGAAATACAATAAAAAAAAAAAAAATATTGTAACTTTTTTTCCCACAAAAAATCGCAAAAATAGCTAAAACTTATATAGTTGGCAGCATTTTTAATATTTGTTCTGGAAATGTAAATTCTAGGTTCAAAATTTTTATATTTTTTTGACAGTCTTAGGGCGGATTACTCAATGAAAAGTTAGCTGCTAACTGCCGATTTAACGGAGCCTTATGTCAAAATTTGTATGAAAAAGTTAAATTTAACGGAGAGTTATTTTATAACGGAGCATTGAGTAATCCAGCCTTAGCAAAATTATCATTAACCGACGTATATTTTTTGATTTTTTAAGTTTTTTCATGATATTGTCATGAACTACACTTGGTCAGTTTTCCTATGAATATGTTTTTGCACTGTTCTTCCAAATAGAAAAAATGCAAAAAATAGCAAATGTAATTATACCTGTATGTAAAAAAAATTATAAAAATTAAATTAAAATAAACGTTTTTTATGTAAAATGGTTTATTCTATAAAATTCCCGGATTTCCCGGGAAAAATTAAAAAATTTCCCGGGAATTCCCGTCAGTCTTTTCCCGGGAATTCCCGGGAAATTCGACCCGGGAATTCCCGGACCCCAAACACTAATTATAGACCACTAAACTCAAAAAAATTATTACATTTTTTTTTCACGAATTCAGAAATTTAAAAACAAAAGTTTAGCGTTTTTAGGAGGTTTTTGACTTCTTTCGTTATATATCGCGTTGTATACATCCGATCTGCTCGAAATAAAAACCATGTTAAAGAAAATTGGCCATAAAAGTTTTCATTTTAGGGCAAATACTGAAATAATAGTTTTTTTAAGATAACTTTTGCAAATGAAATTTTTTTTTATACAAATTTTGGGGCAGTTAATTGTTTGAGGTTCCCACATTATATACTAAAAAATTGGCCCTTAAATCATCTCGTAAACTGATGATGCCATATACTAGAGTTGTCAATTATTCGCCTTTTAACTTTGTTCGAATATTTCACATAATTGTTTTTGTTCGTTCGACCAAACGATTAAATCTAAAAAATTATTCGATTAATCGAGGAGAATAATAAATAAAAAAGTGGTTATTGAAAAATATTTTTATTAACAAAAAAATAAACAATTCATACAAAAAACTTAAAAATAAAATAATCAATATTTTATTAACAAAAAATAAGTAGAAAACGTATAAATTGAATAACTGAAAATAGTTTTTTGTGTAAAAATGCATAAAAAACTTAAAATTTTTAAGATTATAGTTGGTGGGACTCGGCGGGGGACGTTGTGGGACACCTTTTTCCTCTTCATAAATGTTTACAAACTCATTTTTACGATATTGGTCGAAATGAAGGTCAATGAACTTCATATGGCATAAAAATATTTCATTTGTTAAACAAATATACAAAAAAAGGTTGTAAAAAAATTGTGTTTTTCTGGTACTGTTTTAGGGAACATTTTTCCCCTCGTCCGATTTAGCCTCCGAACTTGACCCGCGTATGGCTCTTTTATTTTGGACTGTGTCGTGCCCTTCACAGACGGATATCGCTCGAATGGCTTAGAGTCGATCACTGATCAACAGTATACATATATACTTTATAGCAATGGTTTCCAACCTTTGATTCTCGCCCCACTGGGGGGCAATTTGAACGCTTCAGGGGGCAACGAGCAAATTTTTAAGATTTTTTTTTTAAAAACTAAACAAATACTTATTTCAGTTAAATTATTTAGTTGGTTGTTGAAAACTTTTGCTAAAAACTTTGTTTAAAAGATAATTTGAACAAAAAGTTTGCTTAACTACAAGTAAATTTTGAATTTTAAAACAAATTTGAAAAATTTACACATTTTTCTTGAGTGTAGGGGGACATTTTGGTTTTTTTAACTTAAAAGTGGGGCATGGCCCAAAAAAGGTTGGGAACCATTGCTTTATAGGGTCCTAGACAGATATTTCGATACTGTAGTTGGAGGGTATAAAAAAATAATTGTTCGATTAATTGACATAAATTAATCGATTTATTCGTTATTCGAAAATCGTCATTTTTAAATTAATCGAACAAGAGTTTGGATTTGTTTGATCGATTAATCGAATTATTCTTAATCGGTTGACAACTCTACCATATACAAAAACCCATTTTTCGCGATTTTCATCATGATGGTCCATATCATATAGATGTTTTTTGCCCACCATTTGTTTTGTTAGGGATGCTTTTATGATTCACTAAAAGCAAGTTTTTTATCGAAGACTAATTTAACGGTTAATTTCGCGAAAACCTCAAAAAATGAAGAAATTCGTGCAAAACCACATTTGCATAAGATATACTGCTACAAGTCATATATTTGCTTTCCATGTCATAAAATGGAAAAATCATTAACTTTGCATTGAGGTGTGACATTGGAGTCACACCTCTTGTTTTCTAAAATAGTGGTCAGTTTTGTCACGCAGTGCTATTAGCCAAATTTGTTCCAAATATACTTAAGCGTAGCATAAACTTTGATTAAGCTGTTGGGAAAAAACAGATGACACCATCTTTTGAGGGTCCCATTGCTTTTCTGAATCTTTGGAGGCCCATTAAAAGAAATTTGTCGCCAAACTGGACAATCTAAAAACAGGATTTTACCAGCTTTGGTAGTAGAATCGAACTTATATAGTCAAGTTTTTCTGATTTTTTCACTGTTGCACAGTGAAATGAACTCGTCTTCCCTGTTATTATTTCCAACGCTGTATGTTTGAATTTAGTGGAGGTGGGTTGGACATTTCGTTTAAAGAGCTGTATTATGATGTGTATTTAGTACAAAAATCTTCAATACTTACTACTTACATTTGCCACTAACGATTTACAATTTTCTAAATACTTTTGACAATGGAATCTGACAAATTCCGAAACACGTCTTGCAAAATGACCAAGCCAATCAATTTTAAACAAACAACTTTTTAAATAGTTTCTTGAAAATTGTTACTTTGACAATATCATCGTAATGATTAGTTAAAGAAATATGACCTTGAGCTAGAAAAATATTTCTCAACATGTATTTTTTTTGAGTGTAAAATAAAAAAAGTTATATGTTATTTTTGTTATATCTCCATTTGTAAAAAAAGTATATTTTCATTCGTTGACATCACTTTTTAAACTCGTTAAATTTGTAAAAAATGCTGTTGTATGAAGTTAGATATTTTTTACATGAATGGAATGCTCTCAACCCAACCAATATTTACAATGCGTTTGTACGTTGCGTTCATGCAAATTTCAATCTGCCCTGACTTTTTTTCAAATAACCATTTCTTAGGATTGCCTTTCTAACCCAAAGCAGTTGCGTTTCTCAACAACTACTCCTCCGTACATTTTTTTGGTTTGGTTAACTTTTTTAAGAGCATATAAAAAAATTATATTTATGATGACTTTGACAGTTGGGTTAGTTTGGTTTTGTGCCAGTATATGTATGTAGCAGTTAGCAGCAACATCAGCTTAACTTGCCTTAAATGAAAATTTCACAGAAATACTATATTACAATGAGTATTTAAAGAACATTTTCATAAATTTGTACCCACATTTTTCTAATTCAACTTTAGACGAAAGTGGGGGCTATCAAATGTTGCCATTGGCAAGTCTTTGTTCTTCACCATGTTAATATATGTATGTGTGTGTTTAGCATGTTTAGTACAACAACTCGTATATTCGCATCTTAGCGCCGCCAAGAGACTCTTAACAAATATGGCACGTACTAGTCGAACCCATAAGTTTACGTTTTATATCGGCTAAAACAGTGCAATATTATAAATTTTGCATTTTATCTAACACATTAGTTTGTTGTTGTTGGAATAGGAAGAAAAAACAGAGTAGGAAAAATGTGATACACTCAACAAAAAAATTTGTAAGTATTTTAAGAAAGACCTATCTAGCTCAAGGACACATTTCATTACTAATAGTTACGATTATTTATTCAAAGCATCTATTTTCAAGAAAAAATTTAAATTATGGTCAGTACCGGTATTCCCGGTTCTCGGTATTACCAGGAAATGGTACCGGTTTCCCGGTTTTTAAATCATTCCCGGTTCCGGTTCTGACAGTATTACCGGTATTACCGAGACTATCGGTAAGTACTTTGTTTAAAATTTTGTACAATCGACATTTTATTTGTTTTTAACAAAAAAAAACTACAAAATATATCAAAAACACCATTTCAATTTTTATGAGTTTAATAATTTTACAAATACAACATAATATTTCTGAAATACTGACTAAAATGGTATAATTACTAAATTTAAATATTTTACGTTACATAGTTTTGTTGTTTTTTGAGAACCGGTACCAGGATCAGAACCGGGAATACCGGTATTCCCGAGAATACGGAGAGCCGGGAAATGGGGAGCACTTATTTAAATCATTTAAATGCCTTTCATTACTTAAAAAAAATAACTCAGAAAACGTGATTTTTGAGTTAATGATGCAGAATTATTTGTTATATCATGGTTTATATTGAGTCAAAAAGCCGAATTAATGTCTTTTAATCTCACCGTTTGAGATGAGTACAAGCTATTATGGAAAACCAGTTTCAGTTGTAAACTTTAAACTCGATTTCTGTAAAATTAAATATGTGTTATGATACTATACAAGTACACTGAAAAAAAAGCTTCGTGAAAATAATGAAAATTGACATAAGCTTAATGAAAAATGACTCACGTTTTCAACCGAAGACAGGTTTCATTTGATCAATGAAACTGGTGTCATTAAAGTTACATTCAATGAAAACTTACATGGAATTAATGAAAATATTCGTAGCACTTGTTTAAAACGTTTAATGAAGCTTTTCATTAAATGTATGAAAGTAGTCATTGATTAAATGCGGGGTAGCAGTACACTCAAAAAAAAAGTGAACTAAAATCTGGGAAAATTAACTCAATTTTGAGAAAAAGAGGGAATGATTTGGCTCCAAAGATTTTTTTTCTTGGTTTTAGTTCATAATTTTCCCAAAAAAAAGGAAAACAAAATTATTTAATTTTAAGCCAATTTTAACTAGAAAATGGGAAAAATTATACTTCACATTTTAGAAATAGATTGGGTCTAGACCCTGGACCCATGGGTTCGGACCCCATTTAACTCGAGACCCCGTTGGGTTCTTTATGGGTCCCCATAGATTTTGAACCAAAACTTGTGTCCGTTTCGCTCTAACTTGCTTAGTTTTTGAGATACGGTAATAAGGGGCCTGATAGGGTCTTGAGAATCTTAAAAACCGGATAACTCAAAAACTATTAATCGGAGGGCTTTCGGGTATTTTGCGGAAGTGTTCTACGAGTCAAGAGCTACAAAAATGCCGTTGGACGTTTTTTCGTGTTGGCATTATTTACCGAGATATGTGTATATATAAAATCTCGGGAATTTCAAATTTTAGATCTGAAATTAGGGTCTTGAGACCCCGACAGATATGCAGAGCTAGGCTATTCCATATTTTTCTTTGTTGTCTTTCTTTTGAAAATTTCGTCCGTTTCGCTCTATCTCGCTTAGTTTTCGAGATATCGCCATTTTGAATTTTTAACTAAATTCTAAGAAGTTATTTACTAAATTCGCAGAAGTCATTAACTAAATTCTAAGAAGTACACTTCCTCAATTCAAAGAAGAGAAAAACGGTGATGTTTTTTTTAGTAAATTTTAACTAAACTTGAACTAAATTGTTTTTTAAGAAATATGTCTTAAAAATAAAGATACGATTCTTAGATTTGTGGAAAATTTCTTTGGCAGTAAGAATTTTTTTCCTAATATTTAAAAAATCCATTTAAAGAAAACTTTGAACTAATTATTAGTAAATGAACTAAATTTTTTTCCTTATAGTTAAGAAAATTTCTCATTTTTAAGTTAAATTTAACTAAATTTTAGGAAAATTCATGATAATTTTTCAAAGACATTTTTTCCTTAAATTTAGTTATGTCTTTTTTTTCAGTGTAGGTAATACCAGTGGTACCACTGGACTCTAGATGAGGTCCTTAAGGTACCTACAGACGACGAAATATTATGTACAATATGCAATTATATTGATGGTGTGTGGGTAATATTGACGATTGTACAATGGTCAATCTTACCCACACACCATCAATATAATTGCATATTGTACTAATATTGCGTCGTCTGTAGGTACCTTTAGTCGAAGCACAAAGTTTCAATTGATGAGGTGAAGAAAAACTTGACTAAGCTAAGACCACTAAATAAACAAAACACTTTCACATTTTTTTTTTATTTATACTATATACACTCAAAAAAAAGTGAACTAAAATCTGGGAAAATTAACTCAATTTTGAGAAAAAGAGGGAATGATTCGGCTCCAAAGATTTTTTTTCTTGGTTTTAGTTCATAATTTTCCCAAAAATAAGGAAAACAAAGTTATTTAATTTTAAGCCAATTTTAACTAGAAAATGGGAAAAATTATACTTCACATTTTAGAAATAGATTGGGTCTAGACCCTGGACCCATGGGTTCGGACCCCATTTAACTCGAGACCCCTTTGGGTTCTTTAAGGGACCCCATAGATTTTAAACCAAAACTTGTGTCCGTTTCGCTCTAACTTGCTTAGTTTTTGAGATACGGTAATAAGGGGCCTGATAGGGTCTTGAGAATCTTAAAAACCGGATAACTCAAAAACTATTAATCGGAGGGCTTTCGGGTATTTTGCGGAAGTGTTCTACGAGTCAAGAGCTACAAAAATGCCGTTGGACGTTTTCTCGTGTTGGCAGTATTTACCGCGATATGTGTATATATAAAATCTCGGGAATTTCAAATTTTAGATCTAAAATTAGGGTCTTGAGACCCCGATAGATATACAGAGCTAGGCTATTCCATATTTTTCTTTGTAGTCTTTCTTTTGAAAATTTCATCCGTTTCACTCTATCTCGCTTAGTTTTCGAGATATCGCCATTTTGAATTTTTAACTAAATTCTAAGAAGTTATTTACTAAATTCTCAGAAGTCATTAACTAAATTCTAAGAAGTACACTTCCTCAATTCAAAGAAGAGAAATACGATGATATTTTTTTTAGTAAATTTTAACTAAACTTGAACTAAATTGTTTTTTAAGAAATATGTCTTAAAAATAAAGATACGATTCTTAGATTTGTGGAAAATTTCTTTGGCAGTAAGAATTTTTTTCCTAATATTTAAAAAATCCATTTAAAGAAAACTTTGAACTAATTATAAGTAAATGAACTAAAATTTTTTCCTCATAGTTAAGAAAATTTCTCATTTTTAAGTTAAATTTAACTAAATTTTAGGAAAATTCAAGATAAATTTTCAAAGACATTTTTTCCTTAAATTTAGTTATGTCTTTTTTTTCAGTGTATATTTCACTCAGTTTTCTTACACAAAATTTCACTATATACTTAAATTTTAATACATAAGAAAAACCGCGAAAGATTTTAAATAACTCGAATTTTAGTAAAAAAATAATTTATTAATTCATTTTATTGTAAGTTTCGTAAAAACGTCGGAAAAATAAGAAAATTAATCGTGCTGCACTTATCAGCTGTTTTTTACTTGTCTCATTTTGCGCGCCAAATACAGACTAAACAGAATCGACTCGACAGGCGTCAAAAAACAACAAGTTTTATAAACTAAATTTAATGACATTTTTTAATGAAACTATGAAATCTAATGAATCAAATTTTACGAAATTTGTTCCCAAAATGCATGATACTTAATTAAGCTTATGAATTCCTTCATTTGTTAAATGAAAACAAATTAATGAATCTATTTCATTTATATCACGAAGGTTTTTTTTTTCAGTGTAGATGAGCTGGTCAGCCCTGTCTGCAGGTTCCATTCAACAGCATTTTTAGCGATATTTGAGGGCCCTTTGCGGATGGTGTGTCCAATCTAATTCCACTTTCGTTTTCGAATCTCTAAGGTTTTGATTTAAATTGGTCTGTGGCCAGTATTTCACGAAGGCACCTATTTACGAACACTTGAAGTGATTGGATGTCCTTGACACTTGCATTACATGACTCACAGCCATACAGCAGTGTGGATTTCACATTGGAATTTAGTATGTTTATTTTAACACGACGGAAAATTATGAACCATTTCCATACTCTGCTGAGCTGTCCAAATGATTGTGTGGCTTTTGCTTTCAGCAGCAGCTGAGGTTCTGTAGCAATACTATTTTTCCAGGTGCGTTTGTTCTTAAGGGCATTGCGCTTTACTTCCAGATATAAAGCAGTATATTGCATTCCTAGCATTGCTTTTGCGCTGCGCGTTTTTGAGTTATTGAGTTCTGCTTTGAGTTTCTTTCTTTCCTTAACTACTTTCCATGTTTCATCAGATATACAAGCCTTTCGTTTATAGAGTGTTCCGATGCAGAATCTGTGATTATATGTTTTACATTTTGCCAGACTTTTCATCGATTAGACACTGATGTCAGTGATTGAAGAGTTTTTGTATTTAGAATCAAAAGTTTTTCCAAAAGATAACTTTACAAAATTGGAAATTTATACGAATCTGAAAGTTTTTCTTTTCTCATTGGATTGGCAATTTTTTTTTTTTTTTGCAGTGTAACAGAATAAAGAATGAGTATTTAATATGGGAGTATTATGTTTACATTTGTTTTAGAAGGGTATAGGATTTGCCTATGTGTGCGTAGCATTACACCGTACACACTCTTAAAAGTATGAAAGTCCCCACAAGTATTTGAAATTAAATGCTAAAACGTGAGAAAACTCTTTGCCAATCATAGTATGATTTTCATATTTATATGTTTTTTCTTTAAAATCATAAACAAAGGGTTTGTTTGGGATTGCTTTTTGTCAAAAGATAAGAGTTGGTAAATAAAATTATTTTTCTATTAGATTTTCTTAAACTTCAAATAATATAAATCTTTCGTGCTAACCACCAAAACCCTGATAATGAGAAGTTTTTGCAACTTGCATTACTTGGTAATGAACACTAGTTTGGTTATAAGTGACTGCTAATGCTTTACGTCAACACACATAGACTCTGAAATACCACCAGACGGTAAGGGGTTCCCTTAATAGTCCCATCCAAAGCTACGCACAGTGTGTTTTCTTGGTAGTGTGAGTGATCAAAAATCTGTAACTTTGGAACGGTTCTATATTTTGACACGCGGTTTTTTGCATTTGGTTCTTCAATAATATAGCTATAAACGAACCACATAAAATAGAGTGGCACCCTTACAAAATACGTGGATAAAAGCTAACAAATGTTAAGAAAAATTTTTGTTTTTTAAAGATCTTTTCGTAATTCTTTTTTGTACCTTCTTTTTAACAGAATAAAGTAGAAATGGTATCAGCGAGTCAGCTGATATCGTTAAAAAATCACCAAATCTGTGTTTAGCGGCATTCGGCAGCATTTTCAAGATGGTCTTAATCTAAATTCTCTATACTCCTTATTTTTGCTTCGCACGCATCTTCCGATAACTCACCAATGGAAAAGAAGTGATGTTTTAAAATTTGTTCATCTTAACAAAGAACCTTATGGATTGTTGAAGATAAATTTCTCCAGAATCAATATAGGTCATAATGTATTTTTAATTTTCTTGAATCAAGTTCTTCAAAAATTTTTAAAGTGATGATTTGGCGACAGTTTATGTCATTTAAAATTTTGTTATATAATAGCAGATGATGCGCAATAATTTTTGTAATTGATTGAATGGGATTAACATACTCGAAAATCGCCTCGATCTTTTATATTCGTATTGCCAAATTTCTATTTTGAGCAATCAATTCTCATACCAGTTCTTTTTAAAGCATTACTATAAGCTAAAATTTAATTTAAATAGATAATATGACGCTGGAATATTTTATAATTTTTTAACAGTTCACTTATTACTTTTTTTTATATTCAAAATCGATACTAAAACAATAATTTTACTGACTTTAATGCATTCAAACACCTAAAGTCAGTTTAGTTTGCAGCTGGAATGCAAAAATTATTGCTAGGAATATATCAGAGAATATCTTCTATGTAGGGCTTAGCTTGCCGACGGTTGCATCATAGTTAAAAGCTTAGATAAAGTCGAAAAATATGGTAAAAAAAGGGTTTTTAAAAACAATTAAAAATAAGAATGAACCTAGTCTGAAATTTCCCATAAACTATAATATACATTACCAATAAATGTAGCTTTCAAACAAAAAAAAAATTGGAAATATCTCAAACCGTTTGGTTTTGGCACGTCCTGGAACTTTAAACTTTTGAAAAAAAAAAAAATTTAAACGAAATTATGAAATTTTTTCTCACTTTCAACAAGTATATCTTTTTAACCACAACAGATACAGAAAAATCAATACCAGTAGCCCGTTTCTGTAATTAAAGTGAGAAGTTTTCGCATCGAAAAATATGAAACAAAAAATTCCACCGTTTCTCGACTCTGGAATAAAAACTGTTTCTGTATGTTAATGCGAAAAAGCCAGCGTTTGTATTGGAATATTCCAAGATAGCTGTCAAAAAAGTAATCACAGTGAGAAAATAGTAACAAAACAGAAAAAAAAAAAAAACACGGAGCAATTCAAATTATTGTTTATGGATCATTTAAAAGCAATAAAATAAATATAAAAAAAAATAAAATTACATGTTGTTGATGATAATGTATAGTGTTGTATTAATAACAGCATTTTTGCATTTAGAGATTCTTTGATTTTTCTAAAATTTGTTAAAAAATATAATAAATTAGATATTTATACAAACACAAAACAAGTAATTTGTATTTTTCTTACTATTTTTCTCCATTTTTTTTATTTATTATTATTTTTTTAATGTTTTTATTTATTTTTGTCGAAGTCTCGCACCGTTTTAAAATGTGAGTTTTTTGACACTTCAAATAGAAAAGTTTTCGACCAATTACTTTACAGAAACGGTTTTTTCGCATCATTCCAATAAGTTTAAAAGTTTTCGCACAACAAAGTTACAGAAACAGTAAAATGTGAAAAGTCAGTTTTTGTGCCGATTTACAATGTTTTTGTTTCATTTCACATGTTTCATGCGAGAAATCTTTCGATTCGAGAGTTACAGAAATCAGCTACAGATTTGGAAAATTCAGATATTTTTCTATTAGAATAAATGCTTTAAATTAAAAAATTGAACAAGAAATTTTCAACTTTTTCCTATTTTTGATCACTCAACCAGTTTAAAAAACACACTGTGCGACGTTAAAATGAGAGGGGTAGAGCACACCTCCTTGTCTAACTTCTTGACCGACTGGAAATTTACCACTTACAAGCACTTAATAAGTTCTATTGGAGTATCTGGAACTTCTTTGCAGGTAAGAGCGCTCCATTTAGCCTGCAACGTGTCGAATTCTTGTTTAAAATCGAGGAGTGTGCAGAATTATAAATATCCATCAGCTCTTGAATGACTAGTTAACATTGCTTTGTAATGTTCCTCCCACATTTTAAGCTGGTCCTCCCTTTTGTGCATTGTCTAAGTTTTTTAGAGGTTTTGTGTTGACGGTATAACCGCCTATGAGTGTTTTAGTTATCTTATACATATCTCTTGTTCTCATTGTTTGACTTGCATTTTCAGACTTGTCAGCAAGATCATCTATCCACTTCTTCTTATCCGCCCCTTGACTGAGCTTTACCTTGCGCTTGGAATCATTATATTTGGCCTGTTATTCCGATTTTGCTTTTCTCATCCTTGCATTATTACGAGCAGTTTTTAAGAGTTGGCGACTTTCAATAAGTTCCCAGATGTGGTTCGATATCCATGGTTTTTGGCTTTTCTTTCCATACCCCAAATGTTTCTGACAACTTTTTAGTAATATAAATCTGGGGCACAATTAGTACTGCGAAGGGTCGTGGCATCTTTTATTGACCAGTAGTGCGCTTCTCCAATTGCAAATGCTGATAATGCCGGTGTATCTGACCAGAGTTATAGAGTAATGTATCGACCGTTATTTTGACCTGCCATCGCCAAGAATAACTGCCAATATCTGGTAATACTACTCTTAAGTACAAACGTAAAACAAAAAGAGGCAAAAAACAATCTCCACTCTCACTGTATAACTGGTATCTTCTATTTCGCTCAGATTTCCATTTGTGATACAGTTTCGTAAACAATGCCATATGGTTTTTGTTTACTGCCTTTTGAAACGACATTTATCACTTACATATCTCTGTACCTCTGTATCTGAGAGTCGTTGTACATAAATTTTCACCTTTCTAGTGCTGATCACTCCCCTCCCCGTCAGCACCACTACGTATACGTACGTCGTGAAGGGACCACATGCGACTGATTGCGGTGTGATCAATTTGATTTACAGTGTGATCTAGGGTTGCCAGAAATTTAATTCAAAAACGCGGGACAAACACAAAAAAATTAGGAAAATGGCGGGATTTAAAAAAATTTGGCGGGACAAAAAATACATTTATATTCTGATTGAAAATTCAGAAGAGTTTTTTTTCGAGTATTCCTGACTTCAATATTTTTTTTTTTCTTTAAAGCCTTCTAACCCTACACAGAAAAAAATAAAAATGAATTTCAATTACGAAATTCGTTGATTCAATTAAAAAATTAATTGATTTCGGACGTATCACGAAAATGCGCATATTAATTACTCATTTTGTTTGAAAATAGTTTTAAAACTTAACTAAATTGTTAATTGAATCAATTAAAGTTTTAATTGAAAATAAAATGGAAAACCAATTAAAATTGTAATTAAATAAACTAAAAAAAATTAATATAAAATTGAAAATCAATAATATAGATTTATTGATTCACATAAAATGCTTAATTGAAAAAAGACCAAAACTCAATTTAATTTTAAAAGTTAAACTTCAAAAAATGCCCTAAAATAAATAAACATAGAATTTTTTTGTTTTATATTATTAAGAAATTTATTTTCTTTATTAAATATAAACAGTTGGTATAGTTTTGCATAGAAACATTATAGTAGTATTTTAAAATATCAATAACTATTTAAAACTACATTTTTATTTTTAAATCTTGTTATTGCATGCATTTTTGTCGCTTTAGTAAAGTTGAAACAAAAAAATTGTATTATATTTCAATGTGCAAAACACAAGGCAAATGACTCATATAATTTTTTTTGTTTGTTTCAACTGTACACATTTCATTAGCAAAACACTTTATCCGCAACGACCACTCGCCTTAAAGAAAACAATGAAACTAAATTTTTTTGTTGCGTTTTATACTGCTACCACCAAAATATACAAAACAATAGTTCAAAACTTTTTTTTGTTGTTTTTTGCATTATTATTTTTTCATTGGCTACTAACACTAATGCATACAAAACCGGTTTCGTTTGTTTATTTTATTTTTGTTTTCAGTAAAGTTAAGAATTCAATTAAAACATTAATTGAATCAATTAAAATGTTTAATTGAAGTTAAATTTTATATCAAATCCATTTTTAATTAAATAAAAAATTACGATATTATTTTCTGTGTAGTGAAAAACTGAAAAATTTTCGTACAAAATGAAATTTTTTATATATTATCGGATATCAGATCTAAAATTGTTCAATATTTCTGGATCTGTTATTTACGGCAGTATTAAGTAACAAATTTTAAAATTTTCGAGAAATTAAATGGTTTAAATAGTTTCCGGTGAGGTATTAATTTATTTGTCATTTTGCCCTCAATCGAATAGTTTTAGAGATATTGTGATAATTTCTTATATTTTACATCATCAACATGTTTTGTCGACCCATCGCTTTATTTGTGGTTAACGTAGTAGGAGTGAACTCTTCCACTTGCTTAAGCTTTAAAAATGTTGGTGCTATGGAAACTTATATGCACTTTTACATCACAAACAATTTTTAATACAGCAGCAGTTTTTTCTGCTTATTTGGAGACCAGTAAATTTGTAGTTCTAATTTTCTGATGTTTAAAAAAGCGGGAATTTGAAATCCCGCGCGGGACGCGGGAAACGTTTACACAAAGCGGGACAATCCCGCCAAATGCGGGACGTCTGGCAACCCTAGTGTGATCAATTTAATTTGCAGGTAACTTAACGGATGTCTTCTAAGGAAACAGGGTGCCCCTGTTAATGCTTTTTCGGTTAAACTCTTAATGTTAACATATATACTCTTAATGTTAACAAACATACATGCGGAAAACAGGGCTTAACATATAATTATTTTGCTCCTAAAATTTCCCCATTAAAAACAAAATAAATATTCTAATAATATTAAATAATCATAATAATCTATTGAAATTATGGCCTCTCACACAAATTTTCCTTAACAACCACAAACAAAATAGAAAAAAATCTCATCAAATCCTTTATAATAAAATATTAAAATTATATGGCCATTTTTTCATGCATATTAATAACAAAAAAAAAAAAAAAAACTCCCTACTTCCTATTTCCCCCGCAACCAAAATATTTGGAACATAAATTTGTAAATTTCTTGATGTTGTTGTTCTATTTAATATAAACTAAATAGAATAGGGTAAGGAACACACACACACACTGGTATACACTTTTGCACCCTGTTATCGAAAACCATAACTTATTAAACTTAATGGTCATATTTAGAATTTCCATTCGTTTCAGATGCTGCCACATCCTACAGAGTACGAGTAGAAACGTAAAACAACCACACAGGGAATAAAATGCCCATACTCCTTACAACACCCACCATGGTAAAAAAGATTCTGTTTTTTTTTTTTTACTTTAATTTTTTTCACAGTTAATCAAGAAACCGAAACCACGTTTTGTATTTGAATTGAGGAGCACATGGCGGAAAAATGCCACAACAAAAAAAAAACAAAAAATAATATTGGGAAAAAGTACAACTATTTATTGAATCACTGGCAAACCAAGAATAGTAAACGATTGTACGTGCGCAACAGTATTTTAACAAATGCAAAATATATATAAAAAAACGAAGTTTTCTATACTCTGGATACCCAATATAATACACCTGACAAAGAAACAACCGACCGGCATCTGTGGCAGCAACAACAACGTGTAAACAACCCCAAACCACCAACAGAGTGACATCAATGGCAGCCGTAGTCGTAAGCTTTTGTTTTTATGTGTTGAACAAGTGGTTAAATTATCGTCTGATGTTGTCAAATACAAATAACAATTTTTAAAGAGGCAACCTAGCTACATACTACCACATTTTTCCTACTACACTTATAATTTAAGTTAACGTTATACAGTGGGATGAGTACATGTAAGTGGTGGTGAAATATTTAGAGAAGCTATCGCGCGTAAATAAAGTTTTATTAATGAATAATATGTTTATTAGCCTGTCCCGAAAAATTAAATTTAAGGCAATAGCAAAAAAACGATGCTTTCAAGAGTGATAATGGAAAAAATAATCCACAAACAATTGGAGTCTGTCTATGCCTCCCTACAACCGGTTGAAGTTCGCAATCGTAGTGTATTTTAAAAAAATAAAATGTTTTTTGTTTTGGCTGCAATTGGTGTCAAAATTTTCAGAGTGTAAAGTATATTAAGGGAAAATATTAGCATGATGAAATTGAATCCACTTATTTAATTTTAGTTGTCAAAAATAGTAAAATAAATATATTTTTTCGACTTTTTTTTAAAATTTTTTTTTTTTAAGTGGCTTAAAATGATACTAAAAATACATAGACGAATTAAAGTACCCATTTGAACTTGATTGAGTAAGTAACATCCGCGTCAATATAAAAACTTCGATTTTTTTTTCTTAAAATGCTCTGGTGGACCAAAATTAATCCATGAAAGCTTTTTAAATATTTTCCCCTTGGTGTACTAAACATTCCGCAAATTTTGACACCAATAGCGGTAAAAACTAAAAATATTTTTTTTTTACAAAATACACTACGATTGCGAACTTAAACCAGTTGTCGGGAGTCAAAGACAGACTCCAAATTCGTTTGCATTATTTTTCCCATTATCAGCTCGGTAATACCCATTATTTTTTTACTATTACCAAGCGAAATTCCAAAAAGAACCCATATTCGGGACAGGCTAATTTTTATTAAAAATATATAGTCTTTTTATGATTTGAAGTAGAGATGTGAACTAAATACGTGATTATAGTGATTCAAATGAAACCCGCGTGATTTCAATGGCTCAAATCCAATCCAAAATCTCAAAAAATGTTAGAGCAGAGCTTCTCACTAACTTTTGCTTTGCGACCCCTTTTCAATATTTAAAATTTTTCGCGACCCCCCAACATAAAAAAAAATATTAACGTGAACTTTGACCTAAGTTTTTTTAAAAACCTTAAGTTATGAAAAAAATGGAAACTAAATTCAGAAGCAGCATTGAAATATTAATCGAAACCGTGTGGTCAGATCCCAGACGCATACCAAAAATTTCAAGTAAAAAAATTCTAAAAAATAAAATACAATTTTTGTGAACTTTGACCTCAATTTTCTCAAAAATTTGGAAACCAGGTCCCGAACTACGGCATTTTATATTGAAAATGAATATCTTCATCGATTTTTTATTTTTGAAAATAAAAGAAAAACACCAGTTAGGTTACACTCAAAAAAAAAAACTGTAATGTTAGCAAAAAAAGCTTGTAAACCTACAGAAAATTTGCTGATTTTGAACCCACAATTTTTTTGCTAAAGTTAGCAAAAATGTTTTGCCAGTAATTAGTTAACTAAATATTTTATTTTTTGAACTTAGTTTATACACATCTGAGGACCCCATTGGGTTCGGACCCGATAGGTCCAGACCCCGATGGGCCTAGACCTAGTTGGGTTCCTTAAAAATCGTCATAGTTTTTGATCCAAAATTTGTGTCCGTTTCGCTCTACCTTGCTTAGTTTTTGAGATACGTGATTATAGGGGACCACTGGGGTCTTGAGAATTAAAAAACTCGATAACTTCAAAAATATTACTCGGAGAGCTTTTGACTATTTTGCGGTCTTGTTCTACGTGTTGAGAGCTACAAAAACGCTTTTGGACTTTTTGTTGTGTCGGCAATATTTACCGAGATATGAGCATTTTAAAATTTTCGGGAATGCTAACTTTTTTGGATCCAAAGTTAGGGCCCATTAGGGTCCAAACATGTGAAGAGGACCGGCGATACTATGGAGATTCTAAGAACCAAAAATGGCCTCCATTTTGCTCTATCTGGCTTAGTTTCCGAGATAGCGCCATTTTAAGTTTTCTGAAAATAAAAAAAAATTTACCATTTATTTTGCTAATATTAGCAAAATATCTTGTAAAAATGTAGTCAACTCAATTTCAAATTTAGCAAGAGAAATTAGTTCAAAGTTTATTTAAAATTGCTAATGTGCTAAATGAAGTTTACAAGAATTTTTTGCTAACATGCTAATCTCAACTAAAAATTTGCTAAAAGTTAGCTAACTAGCGTTAGCAAAAAAAAATTAGTAAATCTACTAACGTATTTTTTTGAGTGTAGGTTGGCGGTGTACGATTTAAACCTCGCATAGACCTTTTGGTCCATAGCGATACCACAAAACTTTTTTTTCTTTTTCGAATCTCTTTAATATTCATTGCGAATCTCTTTAATATTCTAAGATCCATTCGCGTTATATCCTCCAAAGTATTAAAGCTTATCTGACCAGTAATCGATCGGCGACTTCTTGCCACCGCTGGACAGTGACAAAGTATGTGTTCTATCGTTTCATCCACTCCTGGTGAGCCGCATCCTTTACAACTGGCGTCTGGGATGAGTCTAATATTCTTAGCATGAATGCCGATGAGACAGTGACCAGTTAAACCTGATCAGAAATAAAGAAATGTTTACCAAGAAAGCATTTAACGTCCAATTTGGATTAATAATTGTTCTTTTTTCATAATTATGTACCAACGTTTGGTAGTGATTGAAATTTTATTCGATCACGAATCTAGATTCGTTATTCGGCTCTTTAAAACGCACAAGAATACGTTTTTGTGTACTTTGTCTTTAATTTTGCCAAAAACCTAACGTACTAGAAAAATTTGGAACCCAGATTCGGAATCAGCATTGAAAAGTTAATAGAAAACGAACTGTCATGTCCCAGACTCAGTCAAAACACTTCACAAATAAGTGTTGGGCATCCCGAGAAATTTACAACTGCACAGTGATTACGTTGAGACCTCAAGTAATAAATTTTTTTTTTCTTTTATAAAAGCATTTGTATATTTTTAAAACACAGCAATAAAAAAAATGTGTTTTAAATTTACCAAAATTTTAAGTTTTAACAAATTTGTTCGCGACCCCCCTCTTCCGCGACCCCCTAGGGGGTCGCGACCCACCGTTTGAGAACCATTGTGTTAGAGTGTCCCTTATTTTGGAAATGTTGGAAATGTTGAGACGGTACCCGCTATTTTTTTACATTTGACTTAAAAATAACTTAGGAAACATTTTACGCCCCTACGACCACGCCTTCCTTACGCGACGGGGCCTTAAAGAGCGGGGGCTAAAAAATTATTTTTCCATACAAACCAAACATTTTTTTTTTAATTTTTTTGTTATTAATTATTATAACCAAGTAGGTTAGCTTATTCACGACAAATAATTTGATTTTGGTGGGATTAGGCTTTCAGCTCTAAAAAATCTTTCGAAAAAAGAAATTTAGAGCCGTTGGGGTCCTACGGTAAAAAATTTTAAAATTTTTTTTTTTTAGTTTTGACAAGCAACGGTTTTAGTTGTTATGTTGCTTTTAATGATATATATTAAAAAAAAAGTTTAGAGCTGAAAGCCTTATGCCACCAAAATCAAATTTTTTGTCGTTAATAAGCTAACCAAGTAATACAATAACACTGCTCAACACTCATTTTCCGGTTTGAATTCTGGTGATCAATTTTAGTAGACTTTGATCTCCTGATTCCAAATCTGTACTCCAAATTTTTCCATCACGTCCAGATTTTTAGTTATTCACGGTTAAAAATGAGAAAAATAACGATTTTTGCATTATTTGAAAGCCTGCATCTGCTGTGCAATTGAGTGGAATACAAATCTGGTATAAAGCGCAAAAGTATAATTTGTCTTTGGTCTCTAACATAGAAAACAACTTTTTCTAATTATTGCGTTTGGTTGGGTTACAATTGCGTTTTAAATGACTCTGTTAAAATAATAATTTTTGTAAAAAAGATAAGGTCTTTTTAGTTTTTAGTTTTTTTTTTTGATATTTTTCAAAGAAAAACTAATAAAATAAAAATTTTACAAATTTAAGTTTTCTGTGTTACTTTTCGTACAAACCGGAAGATATCTTTAATGGGTTTAAAAGTCTATAAGAAAGAATGAACTTTTGCCTAAATTTTGAGCTCATCACAGTAAAGATTGATCATCTGGTTTTTGTTTTAGATCCTTTTAAAAATGGTGCTTTTTCTAATTTTTTTCACAATGTTTTTTTTTTTTTAAATGCATGTTTGGCCAATAATAGTGCAACAACTTCAAATTTTTTTCATCATATATTTGAGATCATAGCTCAATTCTACTCTAACGTTTTATACCAGATTTTTATTCCACCCAGTGGCTGCTGTGCAGGCTTTCAAAAAAATGCAAAAATCGCGTTTTTTCGCATTTTCAACCGCGAATAATTAAAATTCTAGCCGTGATGGAAAAATTTTAAGCACAGATTTGGAATCAGCGAGTAAAAATCTTTAAAAACTTTGTATCAGACTTTAAACCGGAGTCAAAAACCTTCGATTTGTTGAGCGGTGAAATTGAAAATCGGTTGAAAAATGTTTACGTAACACGTGGTTTACTGAGAAAAGTCCCAAAAAAACGTTATTTGACAATAACTTTAAAATTTGAGGGTGTCTGGCAAGTTTGATGGGCATTTTTGTGATCTTTTCGTCGAGACCTACAACCTTAACTACCTCATTTTAAAAGTATATTCGATTTTGTGTTTTTTTGTAGCACAGTGTTATTGTTTTTCTAACAAATAAATTTTAAAAGGATTACTTAAAGAATTAATAAAACACAGTTTTAATTTCATGTTTTATATTCGGGTAACACAAATATAGCATTCCTTGCAGTAGTATTCTTCCAAAGTTTATTTTATATCAATATTAAAGTTATGATCTTGTCTTTACAATATTTTTCCTCACCCACGACACTGTGCAACATGCTACTTTTTTTATTGCTACTATTTAGCTAAAAGTTGTGTCTTCTGATGTCGAGCTTGGTTTGTCAAACAACAATATCGTCATCATTATTATGATAAGCAATTTGTATATTTGACTTGTATTTTTTTTTTTTTTTTATTACAAGCTACAAAAGGATAAAATATGCCAGGTTTTCAAAGTATTTTTCATTTGTCTACTTTCATATTTCAACCACCACCAACATGGACATCAAACTATCAAACTCAAACATTTGCACACACTACCAAACATACAACGTTGTTACCAATACAACTAAAGGGAATTTGTCTATGACTGTGTGTGCCCAACTACCGGAAACTTTTGCTAAACAAATATCCTTTTTGCGTATCCTGTGTGGCCGTGTCTATGATTTTCTTTTTTATAAAGCATAATGATGTTCATAAAGACGATGATGATGATGAGGATTTTTGTGCCGCGTGTATATGTTATTTAGTGGAGTAAGAAGGAACTGAAAAATGAACGAACTAACTTACTGGCAAACGACAACAAACAGCAGCTGTTTGTAACTGTATGAAATTGTAATTCAAACAGCAACTTCAATTTTATTTGTGTGCGTTTTTCCTTCAATAGTTCTATTCCATTCAGTTGCAAATACACAATCATCGAAGCCAGAACTCCGAGGCAAACAACTTACCTTTGCATTTTCATACCGCCACACCTCGACAAACAGCAACAAAAAATTTACGATAAATTTGCGTATTTTATTAACAACTCTGTATCAAAACGTTAAAAAAGTGGATTTATTATCACAAAGTTTATAACTCACACATCACTAAACATAGAAGTTTTGTTATCACTAATCATTTATCACTCATAATCACATTAAATTCAAATGAACAAACACAAGTGTAATTTTAAACTTTATCTAAACTTAAAAAAAAAAATACTATAAATTTACGTATTTTATTACCAGCTCGGTATCAAAACATAGAACAAGTGGATTTATTATGACAAATTTTATAACTCACATATCACTAAACATAAAAGTTTTGTTATCACTATTCATTTATCACTCATAATCACAGTAAAATCTAATGAACAAACACAAGTGTAATTTTAAACTTTATCTAAACTTGGTTTTTTCAATCACAATTTTTTGTGCCGGATTATCTTTTTAATCACAATCTGTTGTATTTGTGCAACTTCGTAAACTTGTGATCATTAATCATTTATCACTCATAATCACAGTAAAATCAAATGAACAAACACAAGTGTAATTTTAAACTTTATCTAAACTTAAAAAAAAAAATACGATAAAATTACATTTTTATTGCCAACTCTGTATCAAAACGTTAAACAAGCGGATTTATTATCACAAATTTTATAACTCACACATCACAAAACATAAAAGTTTTGTTATCACTAATCATTTATCACTCATAACCACAGTAAAATCGAATGAACAAACACAAGTGTAATTTTAAACTTTATCTAAACTAAAAAAATAAAAATAAATTTAACAGGTGGATTTATTATCACAAATTTTATAACTCACACATTTATCACTCATAATCACATTAAAATCAAATGAAAAACCACAAGTGTAATTTTAAACTTTATCTAAACTTAGTTTTTTTTTTAATCACAATCTTTAGTGCTAGATTTTATTTTTAATCACAATCTGTTGTATTTGTGCAACTTCGTAAACGTATACTGAATGTATCCTGAGTGTATCCTATCCGGTATACCTTCAGTATACGTAACACGAGGAAACACCATCATCGTGGGACTCTAAAATATAGTGAAGTGTTGATTTTCAAAGTGTTTTCTATTTAAGTTTTTTTCTGCTCTTTCTTTCATTTATTCAATTTTAAATTATAGAACTTTTTATTAATTTTTAATAGATTTTTTTATATATATTTTTTTCAATTATTTTTAATCACTGTTTATTTTAATTGTTTTTTATTTAACATTTAATTAATAATAAATAAAGAATTTTATATAAACTTAAACCTGTTGATGTTGTGTGTAATTTATTTTAAATGTTCTCAGTGTAAGTTATGTTGGCAAAAATTAAAAATACATATGTTTTGTTTGGATAAATAAACTAGATTTGCTAAATTTAACTCTCCAGTAAATACTTTACAATAACGGAGTAAGAAAACTATAATGTGACTAATGCTACAAAAATCTAACAAAGTCAATAAGTTTTGAAAATATGGATCGGGTAAAAAAAATTTTCATTAAAAATAGGTTTGTAAAACTAGGACAAATTAGCATACTTAAGTAAAAAAGTAACATTTGACTTTTCATGGACGAATCCATGAGTCCCCTTTACAATTCCCCAAGGCATCTTCTATATACACAGAAAAAAATAAAAAAAAAAAAATTTGAGTAAATTTTTAATACTATTGAGTAAAAAATTACTCAATTTTGCACCAGTAAACGATTTAATAGTATTGAGTAAACTTTTAATAAACAATTATTAAATGCTCAAAAAAAATTTGAGTAAATTATTAATTCACAAAATTAAAACTTTACTTAAAATTTTTCAATATTTTTAAGTAACTTTTTAATTGTGTCAAGTAAAAATTTACTCAAAATGTATCAATTTATTTTTTAAAAAAGTTTGAAAAGTGTCAATTTTTTTTTTCAAAAAAAAAAAAATGCATTTCCAAACTTTACCAAATATACTTATGTCTTCAAGACAAAGGAAAATTTTATAAAGATGATTTCAAACTATCATATACATATACAAAAAACTATAAACTAAATGAGAATTCAAAACCCTAAGAGAATAGAAAAAAAAATAAAAAAAATATTAAATTTGTATTAAATTATTTACTCAAATTTTATTTTCAATTTTTGAGTAAATTTTTAATTGTGTTAATTAAAAAATTACTCAAATTTGTTTTAAAAATTTTAACAAGTGATTCCACAAATTGTTTTTCTTTGTATTATTTTCTGTGTAAATATCGTATCACTTAAGAACGGCTAGAATGATGTGGCCATAGTCTAACTAAGTTTTTACAAAACGAAAAATTGACATCACCCACGCCCACTTTTTTTATACCCTCCACTTAGTGATAGAGGGTATATATAAGTTAGTCATTCCGTTTGTAACTCATCGAAATATCGATCTGGGACCCCATAAAGTATATATGAGGGGCTCAAAGCACAAGGGGTTCAAATGACTTTTTTAAAAAAATTGAGTTAACATATGGAATTAGTAGGTGAAGTTCACAGAAGTTCGGAGCACAAAACGTTAATGTAAAATTCTTAACCGTTCGCGAGATATGGCGACAATTTTTAGCTCTTGTTACTAAAATGCCTGTTTTGCTTGGAGCACATGGGGTATATGAGCACTTAAACCCCTTGTGCTCCAAGCAATTATTAAAATTTAATTTTTCACGTAGACAAAGTGGTTGAATTCCGAGAAGTTCGTGTATTAATAGCAGTGTTGGCTACCGTTACCCTTTCAATACCGTTACCGATTAAAAACCCTTTAATATTGACTACCGTTACCGTTACCAATACCGAAATAAAAATTTTTAAATACCGTTACCGATAAAAAACCGTTACCTTTATTCGGATTTTTACCGGTATTATATCGGTTTTGTTTCGGTTGTATTTATATTACTTATTTTTTTTTGTGAGTTAAAAACAGTAAAATATTTTTAATATACGTAAAATAAAAAAATAAATTTTTGTTCTTTGCCAATCCAGCCAATAATAACATTCGCAATTAACTAAATTCGAATATCGGTCTTTGGACCTCATAAAGATAATATTTGATAATAATTGATCAGTGATCGATTGTACGCGATGTTCGTCTGTTTGTCTGTCCGTCTGCAGAAGACACGATTCAGTCCAAAATAGACGGGCTACCCTGCTGAAATTTGGTACGAATACGCCTTATGGTCATATGCTGATTAAGTTCTGAAATGGGCAAAATCGGACCAGATGAAAAAAGTTCCCATCTGAAAAACTTACACAACCCCAAAAAGCATATTTTATTTATATATAATAATATTTTTATCCCATGATCAAGAATATTTATTTATTCTTTCTATTTATTTACAACTCATTTTTAATAATATCAACCTAACCGAGAACTGGTAACAATGGGTACGTTCAGCAGAGAAAGCTGCTACCCAGCTGCTCCTCAACATTCTGCTGAACGGTTTAATTTTTGACATTTCAGTCAACATGTTGAGTGAGCGCTTCTCATCACTGGTAGCGTTAAAAAATTATGCTACATTTGATCACAAACTGATAAATAAGCTGTTTTATTGAAATTATTATTTTTTTTGACGTTATTTAAGGAAATAAATAAAAATATCATAAAAAAGTAATTTCCACAGATAAAATAAATGAAAATATAAAAAAACAATCATTTATTCCAATATTTTAAAACATTCATAAAAAATTGCGTTCAGCAGATTCAACTAATCAAAACATGCTACATCCCAACTGTTGAGTAGCAGGTTTCTCTGCTGAACACGCTCAATGACCGCCGTCTCGTTGTAGCGAAAACAAGTGAGAGTGTTAAATTCGGCTGTGCCGCATCTTTTATACCCTCCAAAATGTAAAAAAAAATTGACAGAGGCGTTTCTTTTTTTTTTTTTGGGGGGGGGGGAGTTGATAGGGTCAGTGGGGCACGTTGAGAGCACCTTCCCATCGCGATAAATATACCAAATGTTTCATTTATTTAACAAAAATACAAAAAAAACATGTAAAAATGTGTATTTTTTCGAGGTTGGTTTAGTTCTTCAAGGGGGAACTTTTTTCCCCCTGGTCCGATTTGGCCAATTTCCGAACTTAACCTGCCTAGGAACATAAGACATATTTGTGCCAAACTTGAGGTTCCTAGCTCTTTTATTTTGGACTGCATCGTGTTAACTACAGACGGACGGACGGACATCGTTAGAATGTCTTAGAATCGATCACTGATCAATAATATATATACTTTATGGAGTCCCCGACCGATATTTCGATGCGTTACACACGGAATGACAAAGTGAGTATACCCCCATACTGTAGTTGGAGGGTATAAAAACAAGGGCTCTGGTGGGAATCGAACCCACGACCCCCACGTTCAAAGGTTAGCACGCTACCAACTAGCCTACGGGGCCTATTTTTTTTAAATTTTTGTCTATTTGTTTAGAAAATTAAAAATTTTTCATTGATCAAGATTTGAACCTCCTTTTGGGGGTTTGGCTATAGAAAATAAAATTAAATATTGATAAAATTGTACTACTATTATTTAAGTGTAAATATAAATAGAATGAATTTCTTAACATCTTTGGCGAGAGGAAAGGGGCCTCCACTACCGCCCGCCCTCCCCATTAAAAAAACATCCCCTGAAACATCCTTGCCAAGTTTTTTATCCCTGCAAATTTTTTTTAACAATAGGATACACAATTTTGATGTTAAGGTTGTTTATTAGAAATCAGCAGATTTTTCTGCTGTATTGACGGTTTTTATTTTATTCATAATACCGGTACGTACCGGTATTTATGTTTCGGTAACGGTTCATCGTTACCGAAATAATCGAAAATATCGTTACCTTTACCGTTACCGATACCGTTATTCGTTTCGGTTGCCAACCCTGATTAATAGTAATAAAATTTAGCAAGAACATCTTAGGTCGGTAACCAGCGGTCAAAGTTTGAAAAAATGGCGTTTTTCGATCAAAATTCATGTCCAAATATTTTCACCAAATCCGGCTCAAAAATTAGGAATTGTTGCTTACTTTATAGGAATATAAAAAAAAAAATACAAAAAAATATAAAAAAATGTTGGTCCACAGATGCTGAATTTTGAAGATAAAAATTATTTTTTTTATCCAAATTGGTCTCAAAACTTTGAAAATGTAAAGCATATTATATCAAAAATATAAAAAAATATAAAAAACACGATTTTAGTTCAAAAATGCTGATCAAAGATTTTGGTCCACAGATGCTAATCAGCATTTTTGGACCAAAATCCTGTTTTTATTTTTTTTCACATAAAATACTCAACAATTTTCGACTTTTAAGAAAAGTTTGGTTAAAAAAGATTTTTATGTTTTAAAATCAGCATCTGTGGACCAAAATCGCTATTTTGGAATTTTTTAAATATTTTTCTAATAAAGTACCCAAAAGTTCCTTATTTTTGAGCCAGATTTGGTTAAATGTTTCGGATATGAATTTTGGTCCAAAAACGTAATTTTTTTAAACATTGACAGCTACTTGCCGACTAAACTAAAGATGACCTTGCAAAAATTTTCCATAAATTTTCCCACAATTAGCTACTCCCTGGCCATCGTTCGGCAGGTATTACGGCACAAAATTCGAAAGTTTAGATTTGACGGGACGCCCTAATGAAGATGAAGAGGAGCCCGATGATGTCATGGAATCTGATTATGACGACTAAAAAATTAAATAAAGAACCATTAAAGATTTTCGTAATAAAATGCGGTTTTCCTTTTACGTATAACTAACATTCGTTTAATACACAGAAAAAAATATCGTAAAATCAAGAGTAACAAAACAAATTGTTACCAACGAAATACTAGTTCAACAACGTTTTTAATTGTATCAACAATGTGTATTGTTAATGTGACAAAAATCCGGTTTTATTTCCAATTAAACGCATGAATTAAAATCATTGTTAAAGATTCCACAAAATTCACATTAATAACACAATTTATAAACTCATTTAATCAAGCACAAATATATGCTACGATAGCACGGTGGTAGTGTGCTAAACTCGAATCATGAAGGTTTCGGGTTCGCTGCCAGTTGGCGGAACAGTTTTTTATTTTTGTTTTTTTTTTTATTTGAGATTATTATTTATTTTTAAAAACGCAAAAAGTGCATATTGAAATCACAGACACCTTATGTACGCATTTAGTCAACTTTAATTATACATGAGGAATAGCACGGTGGTAGTGTGCTAGCTTCGAATCATGAAGGTTGCGGGTTCGCCGCCAGTTGGCGGAACTTTTTTTTTTTTAAATTTCCAATTTTTGTTTTTTTTTTTATCATTCTAATTGTAGACTGTTTTAAATATGACGTTTAGTCAAATACAAATATGTATAAGGATAGCACAGTGGTAGTGTGCTAGACGCGTAGCACGAAGGTTGCGGGTTCGATGCCAGATGGCGGTAGACATTTTTTTATTTTATTTTATTTTTTTTTTCTATTTTTAGATTATTTTTTATTCTATTTTTAGATTTCAGATTATTTTTTATTCTATTTTTAGATTTTACAAATTTTTCAATTAATTTCATTGTTAATGTAACAATGAATGATGTTGATTTTTTTTCAAAAGTTACAAATGCCATTGTTGTATTGACAAAATCCAATGTAGGCTCAGTTTCAATTAAATGTTTAATTGTATTAACAATGAAATTAATTGTATTGACAAATTTTTTTTTTCTGTGTATATTTAGAAATTTATAAAAAAAAGTTAGAGCACAAGGGGTATAAGTGCGACTAACTGACTTCAAGGGCAATTTTTGTGTGCTTGTATTTGCAAAGGATGGTATTTTTTTAACCTGTTAGATTAAAATATATCTCAGGATCTCTATTAACTAAAAAATAATATTCTAGAATGCATCTAACATTTTTTATTGCAATTTAACTTTAACCTCTTTTTTCTCATTATTAAATATAAGGCACTTGAACCCCTTGTGCTCTAACCCCCTCATATATTCGTGATGCCCGATCGATTTTAAGACATTCTAGCGATGTCCGACTGTCCGTCTGTCTGTCTGTGGAAAATGCTGTCACGAACAAAATATTGCACAGAGATGACAGAAACTTAACATATTCATTGGAAGTTCTCCCGTTTGGTATTGCATTTGAGCGATATCGGTTCAGCGGTTCAAAAGTTATAAACGAAAATGTAAGCACACTTCAAAAATTTCAGTACATTCAACATAACCTAAATATACAAAATGCTTTAATTCGGCTTGTGGTTGACATATGTGAACATAATTGAACACCAAATGGTATTTAAACAAGTACGAACATATTTTTTGACAAAAATAGAAAAAAATCGCTGATTTTTTTTTACCAAAATTTTTTTTCGCGGAATTTTTTTTTCAAATTTTTTTTTTTTTCAAAAGTAATTTCCTTTTAAATTAAGTTTTTTGCAATAATCTTTTTGAAATTGTGGAGGGTATCACTACATTCGGCAAGGCCGAATTTAACTTTTTTACTTGTTATACCTAAAATCGACCATTTCTTTGCGCTATTTTTTGTTGTTCTTTCTGTAAAAACCAACTAACAAAGGAAGTCTGCCTGGTGTCACTCGCCGATCTTTACGGAATTGGTTTCATTTTGTAGAGCAGGAAAAATAAAGGGACACGTATTTTTTTATAGCGGCCCAAATTCATATTTAGGGGTTGAAAATGAGGGGGAAAGAAACGGTAATTTTTCAGATTTTTGCGTTTATCTCCCATATTGTGCAAAGAAACCTAGTCATATTTTATATTTGGGCTGACCATTCGTACTGATTTGATCAGTACATGTACTGATTTTTCATCACTTGTACTGATCAAAAAACGTTGTACTGATTTGTACTGATTTTTTTAAATATGTACTGATTGTACTGATTTTTGAACATTTCAACATAAAAAATATGTTGTTTCAAAAATTCTATACAAAAACATGAATTTCTATTAAATAAGTTGTAAGAGTAGTTTTATATAACTTAAGTCTGGCAATGAAATTATAATGAAATTATTCTAAGGAGCTTAATCTAAAGGTTCCTTAACGCAAAAATGTATGTATCTGAGCGTGAAGTTATTTTGATCTTTTCTGTAACAAAATGTTTCTGAATGATGGATTTTATATATTTTTTGAAATGTAATTGCATGAATCCAAATGATTCTAGGATGTTTAATGAGGTAATGTCATCAGAATTTGACATTTGGCTGTTTAATAACAACATGAGCTTATTATCTGGGAAGTTTTTTGTTATGTAATTTGCACTGAAACGATCAAAACATTGAAATAAAGTTGTTTGAAGTCAACTACGACAACAGTTTATGGCAGTTGTTTATCGAACAGTTGTTTTCACTAAAATTCAAATTGACCCTAAATTTGTTAATTTAATTAAAATTTTTTGAGTGTTGGAAAAATAAACATAAAAACTTCAGCGTACTGATTTGAGTTCAGGAAAAAATGGTCACCCTAGTTATATACCAAATTAAAGGTCTTTTGAAAACCTACCTTAGTGTGCATATAACGTGTCCAAACGCGCACAACTTTTCGTCATATTGAGTAAAATACCAAAATTTTAGGACGTTTTTGTTAATAAGTAAAAAAATATTAACTTTTTTGGCACGTTGTTATCATCACAAGATAGGTAATTTAAATACCTTTAATCTGATACACTCAAAATAATAACTCTGTTAAATTACAGAAAAACTCTGCTAATTTAACAGAGTACACCATACTTTTCCAGCTAACAACATTTCTTGGTAATTTTACTAAAAAACTCTGTAAAATGATTTTGACAAAAAAACTGTTAATTTACAGAGTTTATAGTAAAATATTGGTTAAATATGAAAGCTTTTTGACAGATAAAACTCTGTAATTTTACTAAAACTCTGTAAATTGATTTGGGCAAAAAAACTGTTGATTTACAGAGTTTCTAGCAAAACATTGGTTAAATAAACCACCATTTAGCAAAGAAAACTACGTAAATTTACGTAAAAAAATTGCAGGAAAAACTCTGTAAATTTACAGATTTTAGTTAAATGCAAAAACTACTCAAAACTGAAAACTTTTTTGGTTACAAGAAAATACGAAGCATTTGGCTTAAATCTGTATTTTAGCAAAAAACTCTGTTAATTATCTGTAAAATTAAGATTACAAAGTAAAAATTAATATAACAAAGGAAATTTTGTTTTTTTGTCACAACAAAGTACAAAGTATTTTCTTTAAATCTGTATTTTTTCAGAAAACTCTGTCAAATATCTGTTGAATTGAGATTACAGTTATTTTGCAGAGTATTTTACAGAGTTATTATTTTGAGTGTACCAAATATGCCTATATTAATTTTGAGTAAATAGACGTAAATAGTAAAAAACTGAATAAGGTCAAATTCCCCCCATACAAATCGACCACCCCTAAAAATGAGTTTGGGCCGCTAAAAAAAATACGTGTCTAATTAATTTTTGTTCTGAACAACATATCCAAATTTTTTGAAGATCGGAGGATGACACCAGGGAGACTCTCCCTGTAAGTTTTTTTGCAGAAAAAAATGCCCACTCCCACTTTTTTCGATATAGGTACAATGTAAATGACAGATTTGAATATTTTTTTTAAATGTTCGTAATAGTTCCTATGGCTATTTGTATATGCAAGATATATATGGGGCATTCCATGTCAAATCGGACACTTTGAAAAAAAAAATTTTTTTAGATTTTCCCAATTTGTTTACAGTTTTTAGTCATTACTTAGGGAGTGGAGATAGGGCGTAGGTATGTTTTAAACAAAAGGGTTGTAGGGAAAAATTTAATGGGGGTCGGTCTTACTAATGACCCCTTTCGGACCATTGGACCGGTAGAAGCTGATTAAATAAAACAAATTTACAAAAAATAAAAAAAATTGTATGGGAACCGCCTTAACAATTAGAGATAGGGGGTATGTGTGTTCAGAGAAAAAAAATATTGTGGGTCGGGCAGTTAGGGCAGTCAGAGCGGTTGGAGCAAATTTTAAAAAATGTCGTTTTGTCTGGGAGCTCCCTTAGAAAGTGGAGATAGGGTATTAGTTTGTTCCAAAGAAATGTTAAGACGTAAAAATTAAAGGGGGGTCGGTCTTATAAATGACCCCTCTATGACGCACCATTGGAGCAGTAGAAATGCTTTTAAGATTGGAAAATTAAAATAATTTTTTTTTAAAAAAGTTTAAAAAATAGTATTAATCGTTATCCCACGATCCTTCTGGGCAAAAATTTGTAGAATCGATAGAAGTTTTACACAAAAAAATTAAAAAAAAAAATAGAAAAGTAATAACATTTTCAAAAATGAGATTTAAATTTTAAAACTTAAAAATCTAATACTTTTTTTTTTTTTAAAAAAGTACGCAAAAAAACAAAAATTTGAAATTTGGACCATTATTGAAGAAGTTATGAGTAAAAGAAGTTTGAGCAAAGGAACAAACTACCAATTTTTATAAAAAAAATCTGAAAATTTACCACGAAGGAGTTTTCGAAGGGTTCAAAAACTGTAAACAAATTGGGAAAATCTAAAAGTTTTTTTTTCAAAGTGTCCGATTTGAAATGGAATGCCCACAAATTTTAACGCCCACTTTTGTGAAATCGGTATTAGTCAACTACCAACGACCATACCAATATATATGTAAGTGATAGTTTAATTTGGTGACAGGACATAACTCCCACGGACTTTACCCCCATAACGGAAATTGGGATTGTGAACGAATTCATCACGGTCATAATACCCATAATAGTTGTGGGGACTATGACCGTGTACAAAACGGTCACAATCCCAATGGGGATTATATGGGGGACATAGCGCCCAAGGCCTTATCGCCCAAAACCTTAAATGTCATATCGCCCAAGCTGCGACATACATCCCAAAATGATACATAGGTCTAAAAATGTTATTTCTCCCAAAACAAAATTGTCAAAAAATCCAAAAAATATTTTTTTGAGCGAAATGTCGAAATTACGACTTCTATGATATGTTTTTTTGTAATAAAGGATTTCTGCGTAGCCGGCCTTTGGTCGGGCTTAGGGATTACATTCTCCATGCATTAAACCCACCCTCTCTGCAAACCAAAGCTATTTTAGTTATCAGGTCTATTTGAGGCATAACAAATTTGTTAGCGTAAAGGCCTGCTAATGCATGGATGTTTTAGTCCCTAAGCGCGGCCAGGGCCGGCTACGCCTAATACACAACTTTAAAATATTGTCAAAATATTGGTGAGTTTTATGATTACTTTTTTTTTTGGGTGCTATGACATTTTATAAATTCAACATTTTGATATTTGGGTAATATGACATTTTTGATAATTTATATTAATTTTAAGAAAATTGTTAAAATACATAAAAATAATGGCCATATCGTCCAAAAAATTTTGCAACATTTTTGCACACATTTTTTAGGGTGGAATGACTTTTTAAAATTGGCCGATATGAACTTGGGAGCTATGTCCGTACGCCGATTATGTCCATTCCCTGTTGGAATTACGACCGAACTTTTTTCGGTCATAACTCCCATTCACATTATGGGGAGTAACTCCAAAGCAATTTTGGTCACAATTCCCGTTTTCTGAAGAGAGGGTGTGTTTAGCGAAGCCGCTAAATTAATTTATGGAGTTTGTAATCCCTAAGCCCGGCCAAAGGCCGGCAATGCAGAAAAACTTTTAAGACAAAAAAATTAAATTTTTGGGATTATGACCAACTAGAATAGTGGATATAATCCCTGTAATGGGGATTATGGCCATTTGTTACGTGGAATGGGGATATCCGTTCCTTGTTGGTATTACGACCGAAGTTTTTTCTGTCGTAGTCGCCATTTACATTATGGGGACTAAGTCCAAAGCAATTTCGGTCATAATTCCTAGTTTTTAAGACAAAAAAAACTATTTATATAATTATTGGGTTTATGACCATCTAGTACCATTAAAGCGTACATTAAGCTTGCAATCTTCCTGATTCTTATTAAGGTGAAAACAGTAGACTTCTGTCTTGTTTAAACTGGGACATAGGTGCCATTTTTGAAGTAGCGACCCAATGCGGACTAGTCTTGTGTTGAGACCGTTTCTAAATACATAAAATTAGAGTGCTGTGTGGCAATTGCTATGTCGTCGGCATATGCAAATTTTTTGGAGGATCATGTGTGTAAACCAGGGTTGGCAACCGAAACGAATAACGGTATTGGTAACGGTATTGGTATTACATATTTTTTATATCGGTAACGGTAAAGGTAACGGTATTTTAGATTATTTAGGTAACGGTTAACCGTTACCGAAAAAACGATACCGGTACGTACCGGTATTATGAATAAAATTTTCCAAACATATTAAAAAGTCAAAAATTTTTTAAAAACACGTAAAAAATCAAAAATTTATTTAATAAAATTAAAAAAACTGATAAATTTGGTGCATTTTCAACATATAATTATATAGACTATTAATTAACTCAGAATTTAATAAAAATATTCACGCAATATTGTAATTCAACAAATAAGTTATTGATTTTTAACGTGTTTATAAGATGTCTGTCCAATCAGCAGAAATATCTGCATTTTGAGCCCGTTAAATCTGCTGATTTTTGCTGTCGCGGTTGCTAAATTTCTGTCTGGATAAACCAGGTAGAGTTTGCAGAAAAATCTGTCAAGACCGTAGATAAATCTGCTGATTTAAGATGAAAAATCTTCTGATTTCAGATAAACAGCCTGAACATTGAAATTGTATTTTTTTAAGTAAAATATACTTTTTTTTGTTAAAAATGTTATAAATGAAGCGTTTCAATAAACTTTAAAAAAAAAATTATAAAATTTTTTTTTTTTTTTTTTCATGAAAATTTTCTTACAAACAGGCCAATTTCTGTAAAATTACTACAGTAGTCAACTGATTTTCTCACATTTGAGCAATTTTTAGTTTTGTCGTTTAAATTAGACAAACCTTTTTTTGTAAAATTACAAAATAGTCTGCTAAAATTTGAACAAAAATATTTTTTTTAAATCAGAATTTTTTTTAATTTAATGACAGAGAATTAAGTACAAGTATTCATTTAAGCATAAAAATCTGGAAACAGTTTTCTAATTCAAACTAAAAGTTGTTGTACAGATTTTTCCACAGAGTTTTTCTTTAGACTGTACGACTTGGGCTCATTATGATTTAATTTAAGAGAACCACCTCTTCGCGCTTACCTGCGTGGATGACAACGCCAGCAACACTTGAGCGATATAGGAAAATGCTTACATTACGTGGCACTCACTTTTCTCTTCAGAAATTTTTAGGGAAATTGCGAATGTGATCATTGGTTGGACCGATTTTCACATAATTTAGTAAATTGCAAATGTGATCATTGGTTGAACAGATTTTTTCATTTCAATGATTTTTTTCAATATTTTTTTTTATTTTAAGTACATTAAAAATATTTTACTTTGTTTTTTATCTGCAAAAAATTTAAAATAAGTAATATTAAGACAACCAAAACAAAACCGATATAATACCGGTAAAAATCCGAATAAAGGTAATGGTTTTTTATCGATAACGGTATTTAAAATTTTTTATTTCGGTTTTGGTAACGGTAACGGTAGTCAATATTAAAGGGTTTTTAATCGGTAACGGTATTGAAAGGGTAACGGTAGCCAACACTGGTGTAAACGTTAAAAAGAAGAGGTGCAAGTACACTCAAAATAATAACTCTGTTAAATTACAGAAAAACTCTGCTAATTTAACAGAGTACACAATACTTTTCCAGCTAACAACATTTCTTGGTAATTTTACTAAAAAACTCTGTAAAATGATTTTAACAGAAAAAAACTGTAAATTTACAGAGTTTATAGTAAAATATCGGTTAAATATGAAAGCTTTTTTACAGAACAAACTCTGTAATTTTACTTTAAAACTCTGTAAAATGATTTGGACAAAAAAAACTGTTAATTTGCAGAGTTTCTAGTAAAATATTGGTTAAATAAACCTCCATTTAGCAAAGAAAACTATGTAAATTTACATATAAGTATTTGTAAAATGCATTTGATGCAAAAAAAAATTTACAGAAAAAACTCTGTAAATTTACAGAGATTTGTTAAATGCATGTTATTTTGTAAAATTTTTATAAGATTTCTGAAAAGATTTTTTTGATAACTTTTTTGCTACTTTTTCAACTTTTTCTCAAAAAAAAAAAATATACAGCTAAAATTTTGATGTTTGGTGACAAAAACAAAAAACTACTCAAAACAGAAAACTTTTTTCGTTATAAAAAAATGCGAAGTATTTTGCTTAAATCTGTATTTTAGCAGAAAACCATGTTAATTATCTGTAAAATTAAGATTACAAAGCAAAAAGTAATATAACAGCGGAAACTATTTTCTTTAAATCTGTATTTTAACAGAAAACTCTGTCAAATATCTGTTGAATTGAGATTACAGTCATTTTACAGAGTATTTTACAGAGTTATTTTTTTGAGTGTACCGATCCCTGTGGGAGGCCATTTTGTAGTTTACATTGACGACTTTGCTTTCCGTCGAGAAGGACTGTAAAATGTCTGTCACCATGTTGTTAAGTAGAGTTGCTGTTTTGATGCATATTATGATTTTGAGGAATTTGTATATCATACCATCTTTCCACACCGTATCATATGCTGATTTCAGATCAACAAAAGCAACAGACGATTTAAGCTTAGCTTGGTAGCTAGATTCGATGTATGTCGTCAGTGCAAGTACTTGGTCAGTGCAGCTTCGACCTGATCGGAATCCTGCTTGTTCCACTGAAATAATGTTGTTTACAGTGGTTTCGATTCTGTTATATATTATTCTAAGACTTTATAAACGACACTGAGAAGAGCAATTGGGCGGTAGCTGTCAGCCTGGTCTTTTGGTTTGCCAGTTTTTGGTACGTGTCCAGTCAACATAATATTAGAATAGTATTGGGACAACCATTTTCTAAAATTTTTACCGCTATTTATAAAGAATTCAGGGAAAATACCATCAGAGACAGCGGACTTTCCTGGCTTAAGCTGCCGAATGGCAAAATCAATTTCGTCGATACAGAATGGGTCTGAGCAATCCTTTATGTTTAGTGTTTCTGCTTTCAGCGCCTTAAGTTTCTTCTTGGTGGAGATAGTATCGCTTTTGTCGGAAATCATTTTGTGCAATAGCATCTGGGTGTATTGCTGACATGTGCGTTGTGATCGGCGTACTACTTCCCAACTTACGAAGAAGACTCCATGCTTGATGGCTGGAATGCGATAAGTTGGTATTTTCCACGGTTTGCTGCCATTTCTGAGTGCGTGAGTTGTCGAGGGAGCCAAGCAGTTCATTAGGGTTCTCAGCACTAAGATATTCAGCATGAAGGGCATCACTTTCTTCTGTCCAGCCAGGTATATATTATTTTCGGAAACCTCTTGGTACATGTTTTTTGGCAGTTGATATTATTATATTTATAAGGCGCGAGTGATTTTTCGGTGTTGGATTAATCCATCTTATATTAGAGCCAAGAGCAAGGGCGAATTTAGTCCAAGAGGGTCTTCCGATTTTTGTTATTTTTTTCATACAGATACTCTATGGAGCCAATTTCAAATTTCATCCATCAGATCGAAAATATTCGAAAAACTCATTTTATTCATGATTTTCGTTTTTAAAATAGTCAAAAAATGCAAAATCTGTGTAACTTTAAGCAGCTGTATTTCTTAAACTACTTATCACATTTTAACAATCTGTGCGCTTACGATTGGTATGTAAGTCTATTTTGATATCTTATAAACTGAAAACATATTCGTGGTTTAAACCTGCATTTTACATGCAAATGCAATTTTGAAGTTCATTTTGCGAAACTTTTACCCTTTTAAATTTATTTCTAATTAGCATATTTGGAAAATTTAGGATTTTTGCTACAAAAAAATGTTTCAGTACAATGGACCGAGAATGTGTGCTATTTTTAATTTTATAAATACTTCCTTAAGTTTCCCTTATACAAATTTTTAATTATACCAAAATCATTTAAAAAGACATGTTTTTAAGCCGTTATATTTTCAAAAGTACTAATAGTATCTTATTGTTTTTATATATATTAGAAAGGTATTTTTGTCTTTTTTTGCATATAATGACCGCAAATATTTTGGTGTTTCAAAAATGCGTTTTGAATGCAAATACAGTTTTGAAGTGAATTTTTCAAAACCTTTACCCCTTTGATTTTTTTTAAATTATCATATTCGAAAAGTTTATAATTTTTGCTACAAAATAATGTACTCCTAGTAACGGACCCCACTGTGTGTGCTATTTTTTAGAATTTCTTAAAAAATTATGTTATTTCATATTTTTTTGGTTCAATTTAAAATATTAAAATTTGTTCTAAGGAAATTTTTAAAATATTTTTAAAAATAGCACACACTGTGGATCCTTTATTATGAGGACATTATTTTGTACACTCATAGAAATCCTACAGTATTCTTTACTAAAAAGTTGCCAGTTTTTACTAATTGTTAGTATTAAAGGGCCCTACAACGCGTTAGTCAATTTTTACTAACGCAGTTATAAAAAAACGGTAAAAAAAATTTAAAGCGAAAACCTATCCAAAACCGATTTTGACATAATTTTTAATAAAAAAATTGGATCAAAAAAATATAATTATTGTGTAGAGCACCCATATATGCACAATTGTTTTTTTTATCGCTCCCCGCTCATTTTCGGTTGAGTTGGGAGTAAAAAATAATATCTATCCAGAAATTGGACTTCTAGGTTGCAAACAGACCAAGCAGTTTGAACTTTTGACCTCAAAAATGGGCTAAAAAACCTTTATAGATTAATTTGGCTGTAACTCTTAAAATAAAAGTTTTTCGCAAATTACTTTCATAACAATTTTTTTGAAGACTCAAAATGCAAAGATTTTTCTCTCATACAGTTTTGATCTAAATATGTCCGATAGCGGTGTTTTTAGCGATTAAAGTCGAAATTTGGGTGAGAACTTTTTTTAAAAAATTGTCATAAATTTTTAAATTGGGGAAAATTTTACCTCTTTGCATAATTTAATAGAGTATTGAATGTAGTTTTCCAAAAATTTTTTTTTGCAAAAATATATCGACCCTTCCATGAAAAAATGCCAAAATCCTACTCTGAACCACAATTTTTTTGACCTCCAACCACGTTATGGGGGTATATTCACTTTGTAAGTGCGTGTTTTACGCAACGAAAGATAAGTCTAGGATTCCACATAGTATATATGGGGTATTCCATGCCAAATCGGACACTTGGAAAATTTGTAATTTTATATTTTTTCAATTTTGTAGTACCCTTCAAAAACCCATTCCAAGTAGATTTTGATATCTTTTTTGATAATCCGTTCAAAAAATATGGAATTATAAAAAAAACACGATTTTTTCTGTTTTTTACTTATCACTTCTTTAAAAATGGTCCAAATTCGAAATAATTTGTTAAAATTTTATCTATTTTTCGTCAAAGTGTTTTAATAAAGATTGGAAGACAACAAAAAAAACTCAAAAACCGCTGAATATATTAATTACCTTTTTATTTTTAATTCTTTTTTATATATTACCATAATCCCACGATCTACTTAAGCTTATAACTTTAAGAAAATGTTAAGTTTACCACAAAAATTAAAAAAAAATCAAATAAAAAATTTTAAGAAAAGATTGAAAAAAAAACAAAGAGTGCAATCATCTAAAAATCGCATATTAGAACACTAAGAAATTTTTAATAAAAAAAACAAAAATTAAAAAAAAAGTGTTGACCATTTTTGAATTTGTTTTGATAGAAATACGGAAAACGATAGTTGTTTTTTTTTTTTGAAAATTCGATATCTTTGGAACGGGTAATTTAAAAATTTTGAAAACTAACTTGGATGGGGGTTTTAATGGGTTTTAAAAAAAATTTAAAAATAATTAAAAAATCTAAAATAAAAATTTTCAAAGTGTCCAATTTGGCACTGAATACCCCATATATATTTAGACAGATGTTTCGGTGCGAAACTCACGGAATTACAAAGTGAGTATTCGCCTATATTGAGGTTGAATGGTAAAAAAAGAGATTCAGAGAAGAACTTTGGAATTTTTTCATGGAAGGGTCGATATATTTTTGGAAAAAATTTTTTTTTGGAAAAGTACATTCAATACCCTAGTGAATTGTGCAAAGAGCTCAAATTTTCCCCAATTTAAAAATTTACGAGAATTTTAAAAAAAAAAGTTCTGACCCAAATTTTGACTTTAACCGCTTAAAACACCGCGATCGGACATATTTAGGTCTAAACAGTATTAGAGAAAAATCTTTGCATTTTAATTCTACATAAAAATTGTTATGAAAGTTAATTGCGAAAAACTTTTATTTTAAGAGTTACAGCCAAATTAATCTATAAAGGTTTTTTAGCCCATTTTTGAGGTCAAAAGTTCAAACTGCTTGGTCTGTTTGCAACCTAGAAGTCCAATTTCTGGATAGATATTATTTTTTACTCCCAACTCAACCGAAAATGAGCGGGGAGCGATAAAAAATACACTTTTGCACATCCCATACATTTTGTGGGTGCTCTATTATTGAGCCATCAAGGCTGGCAATACTCTATTTTAGCAATTAAAAAAAAAAATATATATATATATGTACATTTATTTTTATACCCTCCAACTACAGTATGGGGGTATACTCACTTTGTCATTCCGTGTGTAACGCATCGAAATATCGTTCGGGGACCCCATAAAGTATATAGAAGAATTCCAAAATTTTTGACTACAAAAAAACACTTTTTCTGCCTTACCTATTTTTATTGTCTTAAAAATTGGTATATATGTTCTTCTGATATTTGTTGAATTTCGGTTTTTGTTATTAAGTCAAAATTGTGAATGGTTCGCGTTTTATCGCTGTTCAAAGTTGGTATTTTGCAACAATTGTATGATAAATACACAATGTTTAAATGATCATATCTTTGGAACGAATCATCCGATTGCCACGAAATAAAGCGCAAAATAATGGTTATGTCCTGTACTTAAAACAGAATTTTGAAAAAGGATAGGATGCTTAGCAAAAAGGATATTGAAATTAAAAAAATGTCCTTAATTTGCAAATATCTCAAAATGCGTATCTTTAATTTTCCTTTATTTTTTTGCATATATAGCCCAAAATGTACTTAACAACATATTCAAATCCAAAATTGGGGTGATAAGCGGTTTAATTGTAAACGCGGTTTCATGAAACGCCTTATTGATTTTTGTTAATAACTCTCGTTTACAAATGAAAAACAACTTCTGCGTACTAACCGCGAATAATTTTTTTATATGTATTTTTGATCGCTAAACTCAAAAATTTTATTAAAACAACATTTCGCGAATACATTTTTGTTAAATGAATTTTTTAGCGTTTTTTGGAGGTATTTTAACTATTTTGCTTATATCTTAAGTTCTGTTTATCTGATCTTCTCGAAATAAAAACCAAACTAAAGATAATCTAATTTCCAACAAATCCTACATTCATCATTTTTTCATCAGTTCATAGCTTTACGCGCAAATAAATTTTTTAGCGTTATTTGGAGGTATTTTGACCTTTTTATCTCATATCTTAAGTTCTGTTTATCTGATCTTCTCGCAATAAAAACCAAATTAAAGACAATCAAATTTCCAACAAATCCTTCATTCATTATTTTTATATCAGTTCATAACTTTACAAGCAATAGGCAAACAAGGAAAACCATTTTTTTTTTATTAACAAAGCTCATTTTTAAAAAATTTTAAAAAACAGAAATCGTTACAAATTAGCTATTTTTTTATTTATCTTAAAAGTCTGAACATTTACAACGATTATAAAAGGGTTTCATTCAAATCAATGAGCAAATACCAAAGTTATGAAAAATTTTATGAAACTACCCTAAAGATTTTCCTTGTGGTTTTTAAACAGCTTATTTTTTTAATTTTTTATATATCAATATAATACCTTTAGTGTTTTTCTCATGTATTTTCATATAATTTGTGATAATTTCGGAGTAAACCTATTGATTTTCATCAAATCAACTTTATTATATTTCTAAATGTTCAGGCTTTGCAGATATATAAAAAAACTTAATTAATTGCAAAGATTTCTATTTCTTTATTTTTTTTAACGATTTGTTAATCAAAAAACTTATATTAGTCATATGTTTTCCTATTGCGCGTAAAGTTATGAACTGATATAAAAATAATGAATGAAGGATTTGTTGGAAATTTGATTGTCTTTAATTTGGTTCTTATTTCGGAAGGATCAGAAAAACGGAGCTCAAGATATAAGAAAAATAGTCACAATACCTTCAAATAACGCTAAAAAAAATTATTTGCGCGTAAAGCTATGAAGTGACGAGAAAATTTTGAATGTAGGATTTGTTGGAAATTTGATTATCTTTAGTTTGTTTTTTATTGCGAGCAGATCAGATAAACAGAACTAAAGATATAAGCAAAATAGCCAAAATACCTCCAAAAAACGCTAAAAATTTCATTTAACAAAAATGTATTCGCGAAATGTTGTTTTAATGAAATTTTTGAGTTTAGCGATCAAAAATACATATAAAAAAATTAATCGCGGTTAGTGCGCAGAAATTGTTTTTTATTTGTAAACGAGAGTTATTAACAAAAATCAATAAGGCGTTTCATGAAACCGCGTTTACAATTAAACCGCTTATCACCCCAATTTGGGATTTGCATATGTTGTTAAGTACATTTTGTACTATATGTGCAAAAAAATAAAAGAAAATTAAAGATACGCATTTTGAGATATTTGCAAATTAAGGACATTTTTTAATTTCAATATCCTTTTTGCTAAGCATCCTATCCTTTTTCAAAATTCTATTTTAAGTACAGGACATAACCATTATTTTGCGCTTTATTTCGTGATAATCGGATGATGCGTTCCATAGATACGATCATTTAAACATTATGCATTTCTCATAAAATAGTGGCAAAATACCAACTTTGAACAGCGATAAAACGCGAACCATTCACAATTTCGACTAAATAACAAAAACCGAAATTCAATTAAAATCAGAAGAATGGATATGTTAATTTTTGGATAAATTGAACCACCATCGGCTGATTGCCTATGCTATTTTAAATGGAACCATTCTATATATTATTGATCAGTGATCGATTCTAAGACATTCTAGCGATGTCCGTCCGTCTGTCCGTCCGTCTGTAGTTAACACGATACAGTCCAAAATAAAAGAGCTAGACTCCTCAAGTTTGGCACGAATATGTCTTGTGGTCCTAGGCAGGTTAAGTTCGGAATGGGCAAAATCGGACCTGGGGGAAAAAAGTTCCCCCTTGAAGAACTAAACCAACCTCAGAAAAAAATCACTTTTTACATGATTTTTTGTCTTTTTGTTTAAAAAATTCAATATTTTTATGCTACAAGAAGTTCAAAGTCCTGCATTTGGACCCTGAGAATTAGAAAATGTCGTTTTTTTGGTCCGCCCCCCCCCTTTTATGGGCGTAGAATAATAAAAAAAAAAATTATGATAAACTTGAATTTCTTTAGTGCAAAAAACATAGGAATGAATTTTTAAACACATATTTGAGAGGAAATTTGTCCCCCCCAATCACCACGACCCCCCCCAAAAAAAAATAAAACGCCCCTGCATTTTTTTTATTTTTTTGCATGTTGGAGGGTATAAAAGATTTGGCACAGCCGAATTTAACGCTCTTACTTGTTTTTTTTTTTTCAGTGAAAATTTGCTATGTGCGTTTAAAAAAAAAATATTCAAAAATGTAAATTTTACCTTTTTAGGTGTCAAAAATAAGTTTCCAAATTTTTAAAAATTACTAACAAAAATTATTAAAAAATCGGTAAAAAAATCAGTATTCAGTAAATTCCAAGTTAAAAAAATAACTAAATTTATACTGTAAAACTAAATTTATACTGTAAATTACTAAAAAAGTAGTAAAGTTAAAGTTATAACACTTTTACTGTATTTTTTACTGTAGGATTATTTTGGGTGTAGTAAAAATTGTAAACGTTTTGAATATGATAATTAAAAAAAATCAAAGGGGGAAAAGTTTTAAAAAAATGCACTTCAAAACTGCATTTGCATTTAAAATGCATTATTGAAGCACCAAAATTGTTGCGGTCATTAAATGCAAAAAATAGACAAAAATACCTTTCTAATGTGCATAAAAACAATAAGATACGATTAGTACTTTTGAAAATATAACGGTTTAAAAACATGCCTTTTAATATGATTTTGGTATAAATTAAAAAATAAAAATTTTTATAGGAAAACTTAGGTAAGTATTTTTTTTTTAAATATTAAAAATAGCATACATTCTCGGTCTATTGTAATGAAAACATTTTTTTTTTTTGTAGCAAAAATCCTAAATTTTCCAAATATGCTAATTAAAAATAAATTAAAAGGGGTAAAAGTTTCCCAAAATTAATTTCAAAACTTCATTTGCATATAAAATGCACATTTAAACCGCGAATATGTTTTCAGTTTATTAGATATTAAAATAGACGTACATACCATTTTTAAGCGGTATAGATTTTTAAAATGGGTTAAGTAGTTTAGAAATTACAGCTGCTCAAAGTTACACAGATTTTGCATTTTTTTGACTTATTTAAAAACGAAAATTGTGAATAAAATCGCGAGTTTTTGGAATATTTTCGATCTGATGGATGAAATTTGAAATCGGCTCCATAGAGTATCTGTATGAAAAAAATAACAAAAATCGGAAGACCCTCGGTTAAAAAATGCCTAAAGTCACCAAAAGTCTGGTGGCATGGACGATATTTAAAAGGGTAATGTGACTGACTGTCTTATTGACTGATTCATCATCGCTCAGCCCAAACCGCAGAGGCTGGAGATTTGAAATTTGGACTATAGGTTCACCTCCCGGAATATAGATCCACTAAAGCTGGATTTTTGGCAGTGTTGATACTAAGGGGGTAAAAAGGGTAAAATACTGTACTGTTGGTACTTTTTATATCTCCTGAAACAATGGTCATAGAGACTTGAAATTTATACTGTATGTTCACATCCTGGAATATAGATCCACAAAGGCTGGATTTGTGCCAATGTTGATTCTACGGCGATAAAAAGGGTAAAAAAATTTACTTTTGGTACTTTTTATATCTCCTGAAATAATGGTCATAGAGACCTAAAATTTGGACTGTATGTTCACATCCCGGAATATAGATCCACTAAGGCTGGATTTTGCCAATGATGATTCTAAGGGGTAAAAAGGGTAAAAACTGTACTGTTGGTACGTTTTACATTTTCTTAAAAAATGGAACTAGAAACACACCTTTTATAAAAAGTACCTTTTATAAAAAGTAACTTTCATAAAAAGTACCGTTTATAAAAAGTACCTTTTATAAAAAGTACCTTTTATAAAAAGTACCTTTTATAAAAAGTACCTTTTATAAAAAGTACCTTTTATAAAAAGTACCTTTAATAAAAAGTACCTTTTATAAAATGTACCTTTTATAAAAAGTACCCTTTATAAAAAGTACCTTTTATAAAAAGTACCTTTTATAAAAATTACCTTTTATAAAAAAAACCTATTATAACAAGTTCCATTATCAAGTACCTATTATAACAAGGTCCTTTTATAAAAAGTACCTTTTATAAAAAGTACCTTTTATAAAAGTACCTTTTATAAAAAGTACCTTTTATAAAAAGTACCTTTTATAAAAAGTACCTTTTACAAAAAGTACCTTTTATAAAAAGTACCTTTTATAAAAAGTACCTTTTATAAAAAGTACCTTTTATAAAAAGTACCTTTTATAAAAAGTACATTTTATAAAAAGTACCTTTTATAAAAAGTACCTTTTATAAAAAGGACCTTTTATAAAAAGTACCTTTTATAAAAAGTACCTTTTATAAAAAGTACCTTTTATAAAAATTACCTTTTATAAAAAGTACCTTTTATAAAAAGTACCTTTTATAAAAAGTACCTTTTATAAAAAGTACCTTTTATAAAAAGTACCTTTTATAAAAAGTACCTTTTATAAAAAGTACCTTTTATAAAAAATACCTTTTATAAAAAGTACATTTTATAAAAATATCTTTTATGAAAAGTACCATTTATACTTCCTGTACTTTTTATAAAAGATACTTTTTAAAAAATGGAACTAGAAACACACCTTTTATAAAAAGTACCTTTTATAAAAAGTAACTTTCATAAAAAGTACCGTTTATAAAAAGTACCTTTTATAAAAAGTACCTTTTATAAAAAGTACCTTTTATAAAAAGTACCTTTTATAAAAAGTACCTTTAATAAAAAGTACCTTTTATAAAATGTACCTTTTATAAAAAGTACCCTTTATAAAAAGTAACTTTTATAAAAAGTACCTTTTATAAAAAATACCTTTTATAAAAAGTACATTTTATAAAAATATCTTTTATGAAAAGTACCATTTATACTTCCTGTACTTTTTATAAAAGATACTTTTTATAAAAGGTACCTTTTATAAAAAGTACCTTTTATAAAAAGTACCTTTTATATTTTATAAAAAGTATCTTTTATAAAAAGTACCTTTTATAAAAAGTACCTTTTATAAAAAGTACCTTTTATAAAAAGTACCTTTTATAAAAAGTACCTTTTATAAAAAGTACCTTTTATAAAAAGTACCTTTTATAAAAAGTACCTTTTATAAAAAGTACCTTTTATAAAAAGTACCTTTTATAAAAAGTACCTTTTATAAAAAGTACCTTTTATAAAAAGTACCTTTTATAAAAAGTACCTTTTATAAAAAGTACCTTTTATAAAAAGTACCTTTTATAAAAAGTACCTTTTATAAAAAGTACCTTTTATAAAAAGTACTTTTTATAAAAATTACCTTTTATAAAAAGTACCTTTTATTAAAAGTACAGGAAGTACACTTTTTGATACTTTTGTGTTTCCTGAAATTATATTTATAGAAACATTATATAATCCCTAGAATCTTAAAATTTTTAATGTAAGAGAATTCGGTAAAAAACACATTCTGGGAAAATGCGTTTTTAAAATTCCGTTTCTTAGTCGGGTAAAATGACTAAAAAAGTGTATTTTCGGTGCCTTTGATATTTTTTGACGTAATGGTTCTAGAAACTTAAAATTAGGAATGAAAAATCCTTTTTGTATTTTTAATATTTGCTAAAACAATGACCCTAGAAAATTGAAATATTGAAAAGAGGATCCTTCGGTAAAGAAAACAAGTGAGAGTGTTAAATTCGGCTGTGCCGAATCTTTTATACCCTCCAAAATGTAAACAAAAAAAAATAAAAAATTACCAGGGACGTTTCTTTTTTTTTTTGGGGGAGGGAGTTGATAAGATCAGTGGGGCACGTTGAGAGCACCTTCCCATCGCGATAAATATACCAAACGTTACATTTATTTAACAAAAATACAAAAAAACATGTAAAAACGTGTATTTTTTTAGAGGTTGGTTTAGTTCTTCAAGGGGGAACTTTTCCCCCCTGGTCCGATTTGGCCAATTTCCGAACTTAACCTGCATAACATAAGACATATTTGTGCCAAACTTGAGGTTCCTAGCTCTTTTATTTTGGACTGCATCGTGTTAACTACTGACGGACGGACGGACAGACGGACGGACGGACATCGCTAGAATGTCTTAGAATCGATCACTGATCAATAATATATATACTTTATGGGGTCCCCGACCGATATTTCGATGCGTTACACACGGAATGACAAAGTGAGTATACCCTAGACTGGGTCGACCATAAAGGAGAAAAAAAAAGCTCCCATTGTGCGGGCTTTATTTTAAAGCTTACCTCGAAAAAGTTCCATAGCCAAAATATTAGATTTTAAGGTCGCGATTTGGTACCGCCGAAATCGTTTTTTGTTCATAGCTTTGTCATTTGATGTCCGATCGTTGTAAAAAAAAATTTGTTAGAAAGTCCTCAGCGAGTACTAAATTTGACCCATATCTGGTTTTGACCTCTGAGGTCATCTTCGTGTTATAAGTGTTAGTTTCTCAGCTTTCTACCCCCTTAAATGATTTTTATTTTTCCATTAAATTATAGCACTAAGAAAATCATAAAATCCTTCCCTTGGAAGTATCCAGTTAAATTAATTAACAAAAAAGTTACATTTGATTTAAGATTTTCATATACAATATAAAGAAAATTAGAAAAAACACTTGTTACTATGCCTTTAAACTATTTTTTTAGTTTGTATTTAAATACATACGAACAAGTGTTTTAAATCTTTTTCTATGGAAATTTAAAATTGAATGTAACTTTTTTGTTAATTAATTTAAGAGGGTACTTCTAAGGGAAGAATTTCATGAATTATTTAATGCTATAATTTAATAGAAAAATAAAGATCATTTAGGTGGGTAGAAAGCTGAGAAACTAACACTTATAACACGAAGATGACCTCAGAGGTCAAAACCAAAAACATTCTGGAAGAGATTCTTTTTGGAAATTCCGTTTCTAACGGGGGTTAGAAAGTATACTTTTGGTACTTTTTTTTTGTTCCTATAATAATGAAAAGTGTAAATTTTGGTTATTTTTATATTTCTTGAAATAATGGTTCAGTAACTTGATATTTTAAATAAAGGATCACTTAGCACAAAAAAAAAAACAGTTTTTGGAAAATTTAATTCTAAGGGGAAAAAGGGGCAAATGGTTATTTTTACCTATCTAACTATTAAACTAAAATCGTCAGAAATAACACCCAAGAAAAGGACGTATTTTAAAATTTAAAATTTTAGAACGGGGAACGATTTAGAATAGCGCAGGGAACAGTATGGAATGATACTTTTTACTCAAATTTTTTGTATTTAACTTTATTTACTCCATATTTTTTCTCTCTATATGTTTTTTCACTAAAAATTTTTTTATTCCGGTTTCTTTATTCACTGAAATATTTATTCACTCAAAATCCAAAATCCTGATATAAGGGCTCGAAAATTATTCAAATTTTGTTGGTTAAATTATTTATTGACATATTATTTTATGAAAGACTTAAACGTGCACAAGTAAATAAAACAAAAACTACGTAGGGGAATTTTCTTGAAATCGGTAGAGTAATTCTGATCCTTCTATTATCCGGTATTCAATACAACCGGTAACGAAGTACCGGGATGGTAAGCTAGTTTACTATATTTAGTAGTTTACTATATTTAAACAATTAAAAACATGATACTTCGAGTGATTATTTTTTTGTTTTTATTTGAAACTAAAATTTTTTTAAAATTGATTTATTAACTTCAGTTATTGACTGTATTGATATGTGTGTGTTAATATTAAATTTGTTAAAACGTTTTTAATAATTTTTTGAAAATAACCCTAAAAAGAGGGTATTTTTTAATATATGTTGAGTTTCGAAGTCTACTCGGATGAACTCGCGCCGATCTGATAACATAGTGATAAAATATATATTTTTGCTTTTAAAGTCAAGAAAGAACCAATGCCAACACTTGCCAATACGAAAAATATAAGAGATTCCTTGTAAAAATCTCCGGTGGAAAAAAAATATGCTTACAAAGTTAGTTGCTAATATTTGTTTTGTTTTTAGTTTTTCGATTGTCTTAATTTTTATAGCGTTAGTTTTTGATTATTGATATTTATTGTAAATGAGTAACATAATTAAACAAAAAATAATATTAATAATCAGATATATTAGAGTGGGCTGAAAACTTTTTGTTGTCGAAATTTAAAATGCTCTGTTTAAAATACTGAAAAATGCATATGGGCAATTCCATCATGTCGAACGTGACCGTTGCACACATTAAAGTTGGAAAAAAAGTCAAAATAAAAAGATTTTTTTTTTTGACAAAAGGAGAAACTTATAGCTCTTAAAAAAATCTTAAATCTTAAATCCCTTAAGTCTTTAAGGGTTTTTTTGAAAAGACCTAGCTTTTGTTTTCAAATGGCAACGCTGGTGGTGACTGACTCACTGATTAGGGATAATAATGTTAAAATGCCTTGTAATCCCGTTCTACCAATATTTAACAATTTTCCTTGTTTTTTAACAAAAAATCTTGTACTTTGCTCAAACAAGAACTACAGTTTTACTGGTAATTTTACGAATATATTTTCGTAATTGTATTCTACCATTATTTTTTGCAAAAAAATGTAATTTTACAACAAAGTTTTTATTACGAGAATTCTAGTTGATTTACAAAAAAAATATTTTTTTACAAAAATTATGTTATGACGAGGATTTATGTTGTTTAACAACAAAAAAAAACAATTTTTTTGTAAATTTTCTATTTTTTTTTAATTTTCCAAGTCCCTGACAATTTTTTTTTATTGAAAAATATTTTCAAAAAAGTTGACATAACGTTGAAAAATTTATTACGAGGATTCTAGTTAATTTACAAAAAAAAACAGTTATTTTACAAAAATGACACTATTACGTGGATTTATGTTGTTTAACAAAATTTTTTTTTTTTTGTAAATTTACCATTTTTTAACATATTTACCATTTTTTCTTGTAAGTTTACCATTTTTTTTTATTTTCCGGTTTTAAAACAATATTTTTACCAATAAAATTGGTTATTTTACCAATTTTTGGCGCATTTAAAATTACGAGGAAATCCTCGTAATTTTACGAGTGTCAAAAATTCGTATTAATATATTTTAAACTCACCGTTTAAGAAGAGTACACGCCATTATTACATTTTCTATGTACCGGCCTTTTTCAATTAAAAACCAGTTTCAATAGTAAACTTTAAACGTGTTTTCTGCAAAATCAAATATTTTGAGTTGTGACACTATACAAGTAAAGGAGCGATATGTAAACATCATTTAGTTTCTTAGAAAGAAATGGCTGAAAAATCCAAAAAACGATTTTTTCGCCCTTTTTTACCTATGTTTTGAACCCCTAAATTCCCGATATGGCCGATAAGCCGAGACACCCCAATCTTAGAATTCTATCTTTTACATATGTATATTTTACGTTTCATGCAAATCGGTTCATAAGGGTTGAGATACTTCCCTTGTAAGAAGGAATTTTTGGTAATTCCGATTATAAGGGTTTAGGGGATTTTGTATTTTTAAAACAAATACACAAAAAAAACCTTGTAAAATAACAAGAAAAGCTTTTTTTTTTACAATTTTTTTTTTACAATTTTACAATTTAACAAGCTTTTTACCAATAAAATTCTAATTTACGATAAAACTTACAAGGAGGTCTTATGACTTTACAAGATTTTTTGTTACCTCCTATTTTACGAGAATTCCTAATAAAAATTGAATTTACTAGTTTTTTTTTGTTAAAAATATTGGACATTTTTAAAATTACTAAAACAATTGTAAAATTACAAAAAACAATGTAAATTTCGATCGAAAATTTTTTGTTAAAAAACAAGGAGAACTGTCAAATATTGGTAAATGGAATTACGAGACTTCTTCTAGTAATTTGACAAGGGTTTTTTTTTGAGTGTAGCGACTGAACCGATTTGACTAATTGTTATAAGATACACTAAGAAAAAAATATGTAAAATGACAAGAAAAGTTTGGTGTTTTTATTTTTTGCTACCACCTATTTGACGAGAATTCCTAGTTATTTTACAAGCTTTTTTGACGCGATAAAATTTACAAGGAATTCTCGTGACTTTACTAGTTTTTTTGCTACCTCTTATAAAGAAGGTTCCTAGTAAAAAATTTCGAGCTTATTTGTTATTTTACAAGCTTTTCACCAATAAAATTGTAAATTTACAATTTTTTTTTTAAATAAAACTTACAAGGAATACTAGTGAATTTACCAGATTTTTTTTTTCGTAAAATTGACTTGGAAATTTGTAAAAAAAAAAAACAAAAAAAATTGTAAAATTACAAAAAAAAAATGTGAATTTCGATCGAAAAATTGTATTTTAACAAGGTTTTTTGTTTTTTTTTTTGTGTATTGTGTGTTCGAATATTTTAAAATGTGTACCGGAAAATTGGAAAATTCGGGAAAACTAAAAGTGTTTTGTGTGGGCTTTTTGTATCAACTCAAGACCATAACTCACGATACAAGCAATGATTTGTATCATCGTATTTTGATTTTTTAGTTATGGTACTGAAGAAGTTTTAAATTGGTGTACCAACTGCATATTGTTTGCAAAAAACCCTAATTCGGAAATCCCAGATGAAGCAGAAGGTTGTTGCTAAGAACAGGAAAAATGGCCCCGTGGACCATTAAATAACAATTTTCCACGCACACAAATAATTATTGGTTAAAAATTTTCAATTAAATTTATTGATCAACAAAATTTAAATGAGTCAATCAATGTTTTGATTAAAATTTTTGTTATTTTCTTTAACTGTCGAATTACAAATTTTCAACATACCAGATTTTTTTGCTTTAATTTATTTGAATAGATTAATTCAAAATATACAACATAATCGGGGTTTACTTTTTTATTGTTGGCAACATCTTGGAAAGCAAAAAAGATGAATTTTTTGATAATTTTGTCATAAGCTTACAATTTATTTGTTGAATCAATCATTATTTTGATTGACTATAAATAAAAAATTTATCAAATATTTGATCAAAATCGAAAAAATGTTTGATTGAAAAAATTTTCAATCAATAACCTACAATTTGATGATTGGTATAACAATTTTTTTGATTGGAGGAATTTCAATCAAAAAATTGATAGAATCCGCGTTTTTGTTGATTGAAATTCGTTTCAAATTTTTTCTGTGCGTATGATCGACGGCAATTGTGTGAATCGTCAATTAACTGCTGACAAAATAAGATAGAAAATTGTGAAATTGGATATTGAAGTTGATAAACGTTGGATCGGTCAGTATTCGACATTATTCTCGACGAGATTTAAAGGGCACATCAATGTCGAATCTTGCTTTTCTCTGAAATCCATCGAATACATCTACAATGTAGATTCTACATGTATGTGACCAATTGAAGTTGAAATAAATTTGAGATTCATTGTAATTTCAAATGTAAATCCAATCGCAAGTTCACTAACGATCACAAGCAAATTTATAGAAACTTGGACATGACAAGGTCTGTCGGGTACATTATTTTTTTTTTTTATTTTTCCCGTTGTCAGCTCTAAAATGCACACCGACTTTTTGCTTTATTAACGAGATTCGCAAATATGCATGCATATCATCGACCCACACTATTGTAAAGGGTGTCGAAAATTGAGGTATCATTTTAATTTTAATGAAAAAAATAGTTTTTTTTCAGATATTAAAAATATTTTTATTTCAGTTTACTACAAATAGGTTCCGGTTATAAATAAAAAAATTATGTGGGTCAAGTGACCCCCCTTACTGGATCGGTAGGCTCCCAATATTTTACCAAAATTATCAAACACGTTTTTCAATAAACTATTGTCAATGGTTGATATCTGCTTGATAATGTTGGTTTGAAGGTATTGAACTGTTGTGGGATTATTGCTGCATCCTTTCGATTTCAAAAAAACCCCACAAAAAAAATCTAAATGCGTCAAATCACACGATCTTGTTGCCCAATTTACTCCTCCTCTGCGCGAAATATTGAGATTTTCGAACTTGTCTGTCAGAAGATCCATTGTTTCTCTTGCAGTGTGACAAGTGACATTATTCTGTTAAAACCACATATTCTCCACATCTAAATCATCAATTTTCCGCCATAAAAACCTTCGGATCATCTCCCTGTAGCGTATTCCATTGACCGTAATCACATTTCCATTTTCGTTTTAAAAAATATGATCTGATAATTCCTCCGGACCACAAACTATACCAATCCGTAACATTTGTGGATGTAATGGTTGCTCTAAGATAACTCTTAGATTCTCTTCACCCCAAATGTGACAATTCTGCTAGTTGACGTAGTCATTGAGCTGGAAATGTGCTTCGTCGGTAAAAATTATTTTGATAAAAAATTCTCATTTTCTTCTTTCTATTTTAAAAAAAAAAAATATTAATAAAAACACGTTGTTCCTTCGTGTATCGTTTCATATTAACTAACCGGAATGTATTTAGAATCTGAAAACTAAAATTCAGAATAAAAACTACAAGTAGAAAAAAATGGCAGCAAAATTAAAATGATACCTCAATTTTGGACACCCTTTACAACACTCAATTTTTACAGTATTATTATACCCACCTTAAGATACAAACATTAAGATGTAAAGATATTTATGCTGCAGTTGTTAAAAACACCCTTAAAACTATTCATATGGTTGCAGCGCCATCTAGAGGAGTGTAGTCATATTAATTTAGATAGGGCATTTTCTAATTAGTATGACATGTTGATTGTGCGCATGTTTCTTGTATGTTGCTGTACCAATTGGAGGGATATTTTCGGTTATTTCATCCAAAAGGGAAATTATTTTAGGTAAACAGTGGAGTATGGTTATAATGAACACCTACATCGAACATAAATAGATAAAAAATAAAAATATGTACAAAGCATATTAGTCCTAGATGCAATAAAATCCTTAAATATAAATATTAACAAATAAGAATTTCTTGAAGGTTCGGTAAAATTATATATAATCTTTCAATCGTTATTACCAGGGCAAGGAAGTTCATGCACTAAAAATCGCGTTTTAAGCGCTAAAAATATATATCAAAAATTTAAAAATATGCATTTAAAACTAAAAAATATGCATTTTAAAATTGATTTATATTAATATTTATTCATAAAAAATCAGTCCCATTGTGAACAATATTTATTTGTACGTGTAAATTAAAGTGAAGCAAATTTAGCTTTTTTCGAATTCCGAAAACTTCGGGTTTGGGAAATTGCCTTTTAGGGTCGATATTAAGATACAAAAATATTGGACCTTTAGGACAATGGCTTTGGCTTCCGTTTTTGGCTTATAAATATGACAGTTCCGAACAAAGTGAAAAAATGGAATTTTTTGCTTAAAATAGTAATTTTATAATAAATTTTTGTCTGTAAATTTTTTTTTTTTTTAAATATTTTTTAATTAATTTCAAAATGCATTAAAGGCCAAATTAAATTATACGATATTAAAAAATATTCATCTCGTCGACACTGAGCTAATGTTACGGTATATTTTCAGCAAAAAACTTATTAAAAATATTTTTTGCAAAGCAAGAAACAAAAGTTTTTTTTAACCATAAAAAACACTATTTTAGTAATGTCTGAATATAAACTAAGACTTTAAACAAAAAAAGGTAAAAAAAATTCACCTTGTGCGGAATCCAATTTTCAAGTCAAAAAGAAACCCAAAGCAATCTCCCTACAGATCCAAAATTTTTGTGTTAATATCTATCCTAAAAGGCAACTTTCCCGACCCCAACGTTTTTGATATTCGGAAAAAAATCTCGAATTCGGACTTTTTCGAATTTGAAAATGCTTGCCCCCAAAACAATGCGCAATTAGGACCCTTTTACGGGGAAAATAAGAAAAAAATTAAATAAATTCAGTTTTAAATTCTGATTAATTTTTATTAAAAAATAAAAATTGTTTTATTCGACCTTTAAAATATATAAAATATAATTTAAATATAATATAATATTTTAAAGGTCGAATAAAACAATTTTTATTTTTTAATAAAAATTAATCAGAATTTGAACATAATGGTTGGCACGCCATAGTGATGAACAACCCTAATGTGGTTATTACATTCACAACAACAAAAAACATATTATTGTAGTCGATTGGACTATCATATGTAAAATGTTTTAAATATTTTTGTTGGTTATTGACAATCGTTGCCTTACTAGTATAGTACAATTTCTTCGTCTTTCTAATTCACATTGTGGATAGAGTCGAATATGTTCTTATACTTTAGTTTGTGCACAAACGATTTGTCACTAGACTCGTTTGCTACTTTGTAGTAAATCTTTTCTATTTTTGCTAAATAATCTTGACAATGGAATCTTGACAAATTCCGAAACACGTGTCGATTAAGTCTTGCAAAAATGACCAACATAAATAAATTTAAAACAAAAAATAATTTTCTTGAAAATTATGCTATGAGAATATCATGGTTTTAATTAGTAAAGAAAATAATGACCTCGAGCCAGAATAAACATCCTCTAAATATAAATTCAGTTTTCTTAACTCATTGTCAGTTCAAAAAAATTAGAAACACTCATTTCCGTCTTTTAGATGCAGCCCTTGACCAAAATTACTCAATGAAAATTGTATTAAAATATTTCCTGCTTGAATTGTTAAGCAAAATAAATATTTATTTTTTATTTTTTATCAAAATGCACTGACAAGGGAAGTATCTCGAAAGAACCGACTTGCACATTTTCATGAAAAAAATTTCACAATATTCACAAAAAATATCAAAAATGAAGAAAAAAATATATTTTTTTTTATATAAATATTACACTCAAAAAAAAAAAACTGTAAAGTTAGCAAAAAATTTAGTTAAATTTAACTAAAAAAACACCTGATTTTGAACCTACTAAATTTCTAGTTAATTTAACAAAAAATATTTAGTTAACTTTTCGTAGAATGAATGTAGCAAAAAAACCGTAATTTTAACTAAAAATTCAGCTGAAAATTCGTAACATTTTTTTATAGTTGAATTCAGCTAAACTTTTTGTAAAAAAATTTAAGTTTATTTTATCTTTTTTTCACAGCATTAAGTTCAGCTTAAGTAGCACTTATGAGATTTGCATAGGAGGCTACAAAAGAAATGTTTAAAATTTTTCACTTGACAAAAATGTTACAAAAAATCAGCAAATTTATTAGTAAAAATTCGTAAACTCAGTTTTAAAGTCAACAAAAAAAATTAATTCAAAATTTGTACAAAACTAGTATTTTCGTAAATTAAACTTAACTAAAAAAAGTAGTTAAAACGCTGATTTTAACTAAAAATTTGCTAAAAAGCCAGTAAACTCGAGTTAACAAAAAAAAGTTTGTTAACTTTACAGTTTTATTTTTTTGAGTGTAAAAAATATGCAAGAAAATATGTAGTTTAAGCAAAATATGCAAAAACATGCATTTTCATCAAAATATGCAAAAATATGCACTAACAAATCAATGCAATTTTAAAGCAAATTCGATGATTCGCAAAGATAAATACTTTAAGTTGATCTCAGGCTAACGACAAACAACACGTATTTACTTAAACCCCATTGCCCTGGTTATTACCAAGGAGAGAACTTTCATGCAAATGCATGTTTTTTCCAGCTAGTCTAAGATTGAGCAAAACCAAATATCTTTGAGAATCAAAGAATTTGCTTTTAAATGACATCGATTCGCTAGTGCATATTTTTGCATATTTTACCCAAAATGCATATTTTTACATATTCTGCTAGTATTTTGCTATAAATGCATGTTTTTAGGTCATATATTCTTAACAAATTGAGTTTTAGCTTATTTTTTAACTTTTCTTGTAAACATCATTACTAGGGATGAGATTTTCATGCACTAAAAAATCGAAAATATGCGTTTAAAATATGCGCTAAAAATTCAAAATATGCACTAAAAAACCTAAAAATATGCACTAAAAAATAAAATGTGTGCCATAAAAAACTTGTTTTCATAGGAAAAACTTCTTAAAAAGCAAAAAGTAACTCCGGGTTTAAATAGTACCATTTAAATCGTTATATAAACAAGATTTATTTAGATATTAAGACAATCTGAAAAAAAAAAATTAAAAAAAAAAAAAAAAATTTTTTTTGTTTGTGTTTTTCTGATTGAAGAAGGAAACTGTGTCTTCTAAAGATTAAATTAAATGTGGATTTACCATAGAGCATGGTCTAGCCACTTCTACGTCATCAGTAGGCAATTACATTAAGTTTGATATTTTTATTATTGTGTGATATTTGCTAGAAAAATTCTTAATATGTTTTTTTATCAACAGACTAGCCTGACATGAGCTTCGAACCTGTGTCATTAAATCACTCATGTTTTTGTAAACCGAAGCTCTAACCACTAGGCTATACTCGGTGTACAAACATTAGTGACTAAACGTAGTTTGTTTTAACTCACAGTAGGTTTGTGTGTGACGTATGCAGAAAAGCTTTTTCTCTAACTCAAGCAATGCATTTAATCTAAAGACCAACAACAATTTTCTTAATCTTTCATTTACTTTATTTTATGCAAACTTTACTATAGCGGAGAATTTTTTGTTCTTCACACTACAGTAACGTAGTTAACCATGGTCTAGGGTAAATCCACATTTAATTTAATCTTTAGAAGACACAATTTTCTTCTTCAATCAGAAAAACACAAACAACAAATTAAATACACTTGGCTTACGCCGAAAAAATATAATAAATAAAAAAAAAAAAAAATTATATTTCTTATTTTCAAAACAAATTGTGAAAAATTTAAAATAGTTTTTAAAACAAATAAATTTCGTTTTGTGTTTTTGCTAATTTATGCCAAAATATGCTAAAATATGCACTTAAAAGATGGAAATATGCACAAAATATTCATTTAAAACCAAAATATGCAAAAATATACATTCTCACCAAAATATGCAAAAATATGCAAAAACAAATCGATGCCATTCTAACCCAAAATTCTTGATTCAGAAAGATAATTGGTCGATATCGTTTTTAGACTATCGACAAAAAACATTCATTTGCATGGAAATCTCATCCCTAATCATTACTTTACTGTAGTGCAGACCTCACAAGTTTTTTTGAAAATACACAATTGCATTTTTGGGAGACATGCCTAATGGCGACATTTTTGTCAGTGTTTATTTGTTGTTTTTTCTGTTTGTACAGATCGAGCACGGGCTCTAATTTTCTAATTTTATTTGTTATAAGGGTTTGAGTTGAAAAATGTAAAAGAAAAATTTTAATTTCTAAAAGCTATAGACATTCCTGGTATTCCTATACCGTTTTCAGACACTTCCAGTTACAAGTGTTATTAAATTTATTTGAATATAAGGTAGTTTTACTTAAAACAAAGAAAATAAACTTGAAGATAGTACATGCAAATACTTAAGAAAGCACAAGAGTTTTCCTTATTTTTTTTTTTTTTAAATTAGGTTAAATATTTTTTATATTAATGGCAAATTGATTGCATTTACACACAAAAAAAATCGTTGTCAAATTACAAAAAAAAGTGTCGTAATTCCATTTTACTAATATTTGGCAGTTTTCCCTGTTTTTTAACAAAAAAAAAAAAATTAGATCGAAATTTAAGTTTTTTTTTGGGATTTTTTTTTTTTTTTTGTAATTTAACAAATTTCCAATTTTAACAAATTTCCAATTTTTTTGAAAAAAAATCTTGTAACTTTACGAGAATTTCTTGAAAGTCTTATTGCACCGAAAAAGTTGTAATTTTATAATTTTATTGGTAAAAATCTTGTAAAATTACAAAAAATCTCGTAATTTTTACTAGTAATTTTCGTAAAATAGGATGTAGCATAAAATCTTGCGAAATACAACAGAGACAAATGAGTTGAATAAATGGATGAGGTGAAATTAAGATAACTAACGGCTGAATTGTGTTGTTATAATTGTCAATCGCTCTGTAGAAAATTATAAATATGTAATTTAAGCAGTAATGAATAGAAAACGAATATTTATCAAATGCATATCTAAGCAATGTTGTGGCTTTGAGGTCTAAAGTAACATACTGCCGGTATTGTTAATGGTATGAAAAACTATCCGTGGTTCGATTCCAGACTGGGTATTGATAGATATTAATAAAAATTTCACATATTAGAAAAACAATTACCATTAACAAAACAAATCGACATTTAAAATCCTACTGAAGATAACACTTATAACTGGAAGTGTTTGAAACCGGCATAGGAATACCATACCCTTATACACAGAAAATAAGATCGTCAAATTTAATTCAACAAGTAATTTGATTTAATTTTATTTTAAAATTCTTTAATCATGTCAATAAATAGTGTTTGTTATATTTCTTTGTTGAAAAAAAAATTTCATTTGTCAGATCAACAAATTGTGTTTGTGTTTTTAAATTTCTTTGTTGAAAAAAAAAATTAAGATATTTTACTTTTGTCAGATCAACAATTTGTGTTTGTTGAATTTCTTTGTTGAAAAAAACCAAATTGATATAACAAATTTCCGTATATGGGCACTTCCAGTGAAAAAAATTAATTGTATTCACAAATATGGGGGTCAATTAATAATTCGTTTTTTTTTGTAACAAATAGAATTAAAGCCCGTGCTCGATCTGTACTAACAGAAAAAGAACAAAAGTTATTTTAAATTTTTTGAACAAAAAGCTGTTATTTCATACTTTTTTTTTACTAGAAAAAGTCTAAAAAAATCCCATTTTACCAATATTTGAAAGTTTTCTTTGTTTCTTAAGAAAAAAGGTTTGATCAAAATTTAATATTTTTTTTTGTAATTTTACAATTTTTTTTTGTAATTTTACAAATTTCTAAGGTTTTTTTTGCAAAAAAATCTAGTAAAGTCACGAAACTTCCTTTTAAGTTTTATCGAGTCAAAAAAATTGTAAATTTAGAATTTTATTGGTAAAAAGCTTGTAGAATTACAGATTACACCGTCCGACACACTTTTGTACACATGGACCGGACCCGAAAATTCTGAAAATAGGGCCAAAAAAAATATACCCGTGTCTCCCAGTTTTTCTAGATCAATTCGCGTTTTCGCGAAAAACGCAAAAAATAAAAATTTTTTACAATGTAAAAAAAATTTTCGCTTTTCGGAAAGTGGGGCTCAAAATAACATTCTTGTGTTTCCCGGTTTTTCTATATCAATTCGCGTTTTCGCGAAAATACATTTTTTTTGCACACTTGAAAAAATTTACTACATTCCGAAAATAGGGCTTAAAATAAAATAATTCTAGTTTTTCCATATTAATTCACGAAAAATGCAATTTTGAAAAAATGTATTGCATTATTTTTTATAGAACATAAATATACATGATTTACAGTAGAATTACGGTACTTATACAAAAATTGCTAAAAATAAAATTCTCGTGTCTCCCAATGTTTTATGTATGTATCTATTCGCGTTTTCGCGAAAATGCATTTTTTTGCACACTTAAAAAAATATTACTTCATTCGAAACGTGGGACTAAAAATAAAATATTCACCTCATTTTTTTAAATTAATTTTTTTTTACCAACCACCGTAGTTTTAGTATATGTTTGTTTTTTTCATGTTTCATTTTTATATTGTACTTATTGTTAGTTGTATGCATAGAAAAGATTAGAAGGTACGCAGTGTTGTATTTGATGTATTTTCCAATATGGTGGCAAAATGCTTGTTCTTCCTCATCTCACACGTATTTAATATCAAATTAGATTCTTTGTTTATAAAAAATGGAATTTGTCTTTCATTTAATTAAATTTATTATTTATTTTGCTTTATTTAACGTTTTTTTAAAGAAAATACGCACTATAGATAGTTTAAAAACTTTTTTTTTTCTCTTTTGGTTTTTGCTTTGTTGTTGTTCTCCTTTATGTTGCATTGTTTTTATTAAACGTCAAAAGTTACATAATGTGCTGTCACTAATACTTATTCAAGCGAAATACGACTCTGTTACACTTCTATTTTTTCTATGGTTGTATGTATTTAATTACCCGATTTTTATCAGTAAAATTTCCTTTATGTTCTCTTAAAATACGGTTGCAAAAATTTGTTTAAATATTAATTGTTCACTTTGTTATTACTTCGAGTTTAAAATATCTTTCTTCTTTTCTTATGGGTCAGTCTTAGTGAAATCAATCAAAAATAGCTAAAAATTTTCGTGACATCCTCCGATTTTGATGAAATTTGGTTTAGTTGTAACACTAAGTGATAAACTGACGCACACTCATTTTCAGCCCTCTAAGTAAACAGTGGGCGAAAACACGGAGGGTCAAAATTTCCCCCAAAATCTCCCAGTCGCGACACTTTGCACCGTAAAAACTTAATATCCTTGGTTCTATTATAGCCAAGGTAGATTTATAAAAGGTAAGATCCAATAACCTCACTTTTCCTCCATAGTAAATTTTTTGACAAATTTGAAAACAATAATATTTACGAATTTTCAAAACGAAATAAAAATATTTTGTTCGGCATAAATGACTTGAGTTTACACTACACTTTTAATGCTTACAAATATTTTAATTTTTTTTAATTTTTGTCGTGGAAAATAAAATAATTTCGTTTGAATTTCAATATTTTTTTATAATTTAGTTGTTTTCTAAAATTTTAAAGTCTAAAAAAGCGTTTAAATTGGTTAATGTGTGCACTGAACATTTAAGTCGTTTTTGCCGACTAAAATGATTTTGAAAGAAAATTGTTTTCATTTACGTCACTAAAATATTACCTTATATAAATCTACCTTGATTATAGCTAGAAAGCCCATTTTTGGTTTGTTTTGAAGCTCATAATATGCTCTACAAGACCTACCATAACCAAAAAATTTTCGAAAAAAAATAAGGGTTACCTCCCTTATTTTAAGGTCGTGATATACGGAGGAGAAAATGGGGAGGATGGTATCCCCCGATTTTTTTTTTTTACTTGATAATCTTTTAGAGAAAGTCCTAAAGAATATATTCTAAAATTTTTATGTTGGGACAACAATGGGATCGCTCAAAATCAAAAATTTTCCAAAAAAAGGAATTGGTGCCCCCCATATTTGAAGGTCGTGGCAATGGGTGGAGGAAATGGGGGGAAAGTATCCCCCGATTTTTTTTTTACTTGGTATTCTCCAAGTGCAATACTAAATACTAAAAAAATAAATAAAGCCATATGATGACAAAATATTATTTGAAAACTTATTGTACTTTTATATGTAAAAAATAATAATGAAAAATAAACTATTGAAAACGGGTGTTATTAGTATTTTTTTTTTTTTTTAATAATTACATTTTTCGCAAGTACGCAAATTAGCTGGAAAGACTCTGGATACATGGGAAATTTCTTTTTACCTCTACTTGAAATTTTGCGAGTGTGCTAAAAAGAACTAAATATTTTTTTTTACAAATTTGCGAATTGATGTGAAATAACTGAGACATAAATGCTTAGATTTAAACACAATTTTTTTTTTTAACAGTGCAAAAAAAAAATTTTTAGCGTTTTTCGCGAATACGCGAATTGATCGCGAAAACCTGAGAGACACGGGTGTTTTTTTTTTAACCCCACTTTCTGAATAGCATAATTTTTTTCTATTGTGGAAACTTTTATTTTTGTTGCATTTTTCGCGAAAACGCGAATTGATCAAGAAAAACTGGGAGGCACGGGTATTTTATTTTTGGCCCAACTTTCCGAATTTTCGGGTCCGGTTCATGTGTACAGCCAAAAGTTGCAATTTGTTGGACGGTGTTATTGGTAAAAAGTTTGTAAAATTACAAGGAATTATTGTCAAATAGGAGGTAGCAAAATCTCTAATATATATTTGGTCTCTAAAAAAAAATTTAAAATTCGTTTCTCTCTTTACATATCAAGTTTGAGTTCAAAGTACTGCGCTTGAATCCAAGAAATTAAAAAATGTCGTTTTTTTAACAGAAACGATAAAAATATAACTTGTGGTATTTAGCGATTTTTCCGTAATTAAGCGAGATAAATTTTAAATTTTTCCGCCAATTTTTTATTTTTTTTTTTTCAATCAAAAAAGCCAAGTATGAACTCCACAAAAGTCAATTTCAAGGGAAAAAATAATTTGGTGGTTTTAGGCGATTTTTCATGTAATATAGTGGAAAAATTATAATTTTTCCCCGCTAAACCTTTTTTTTTTTTGGTTTCAAGCGCTTTTTTGGTAAAATAATGAGGTTTTTAGTGAACAGTAATTGGCAACAGTGTCTCTTGTAAAGGACAGACAATCGCACAACGACACACAATTCTTGTTGCGTCTTCTTATTTCTGTATGAAATTTCCATGACGTACAATTCTGGTTACAACCATCATCATACCATAATGGCTGGCGTTTTGTCGTTCATACTCATCGGTGATTGTGCGTGTGTGTGTAAGTTCATTTGCTCTTTCTACTCATAGCAATAACAAAAATAAGAAAAAACAGAAATTTTTATTCGGCCATATTTGATTTTGGAAGTGTTCTAAATAAGTACTGTATGTATTTTGTTTGGCATTGTTGTTATTGCTGTAAAACCCATCCAGACAATTCAAGAGGTGGATGTTTTATATTGTTGGTATATCTTCTTGAATTTACCTTTCTATATGATTTTAAAATATTTTGCTTTAGAAGACTGAAAATTGCACATAAGGTCAGTGTCACTGATTGTGAGTCGTTGGATCATAAACTACAAATATATTACCAAAGTCCTTATACGGCGAAAAAATTATAAAAAAATCAGACATTATTAAAAAAAAACTATTTCCAGAAAAAACAGTAATTTAACCAAACAATTTGTAAATTTACAATATTGTTTTTGTATTTTCTACTTTATTTTGTAAATTTACAACTTTTTTTTGTAAGTTTACAATTTGTTTTGTAAATTAATTTTTTTTTTTTGCAAATTAACAATTTCTATTGTAAATATACCAATTTTTAATTTTTTTTTTTGCGGTAAAAACAGTAGTTTAACCAAATAATTTGTTAATCTACAATTTATTTTTTCATTTTAAATTTTTTCATTGTAAAATAACAACCTTTTCTATAAGTTTGCTATTTTGTTTTGTAAAATTACACTTTTTTTTGTAAATTTTCCAAACTTTTTCTAAATTTCAAAAACAAAAATGTTTACCTCGAAGTTATTATTTTACAAAAAAATATGTAAATTTACACTTTCTCCCCGTAGTTTTTTTTGTTAAATAAATTTACAAATTATCCCTGTAACATTACGGGGATTTTTGCTAGTACGTATTTTACAAAACCTGCCCCGCAAATTTTCGGGGATTTTATGTTATTTTACAAAAATTTTTTTAAGTGTAGAAAAATTTTAATATTTCGAGATACACTTAAAATAATAACTCTGTTAAATTACAGAAAAACTCTGCTAATTTAACAGAGTACACCATACTTTTCCAGCTAGCAACATTTCTTGGTAATTTTTAGAGTCCGACCGAATATTCGGTTTCGGTCTCGGTTTTGGCCGAATAATGTGGTTTCGGCCCCTTTTCGGTATTCGGCAAAATTTTGGCCGAATATTAGCCGAAACCGAAACTTTTTGGTACTTTAAAAAATATGTAAAAAAGTCGCTGAATTTTTTGATTTCGTATTTCATTGCACTTGTTTCAGTTCAATTGAAGAAAATGTTACAAGTTTATGCAATAAATGTAAAACTGTTTCAGTTCAAAAATTATTTTCTCCTATCTACAAACGAAATATACAATTTTTTTGTAAGTTTTTTAAAAAACATATTTTTTTTAAAAAATACAACAATTCCTATGGTTTAAAAGCTATATACACAGAAAAAAATAAAAAAATATTTGAGTAAATTTTTAATACAATTGAGTAAAAAATTACTCAATTTTGCACCAGTAAACGATTTAATAATATTGAGTAAATTTTTAATAAAAATTTATTAAATGCTTGAAAAAAAATGAGTAAATTTTTAATTGACACAATTAAAAATTTACTCAAAATTTGTCTATTTATTTTTTTAAAAAGTTTAAAAAAGTTTTAAATTTTTTTACAAAAAAAAAAACTAAAAACTTGTTTTTCCAAACTTTACCAAACATATTTATGTCTCAAAAACATAGGAAAATTTTATAAAGACGATTACAATATTTCGTATACATATACAAAAAACTATAAACTAAACGAGAATCCAAAAAACTATGAGAGTTTAAAAAAATAAAAAAAATAAATAAATTTTTATTAAATTATTTACTTAAATTGTTTTTGAAATTTTTAAGTAAATTTTTAATTGCGTCAATTATAAAATTACTCAATTTTTGTTTTTAAATTTAAACAAGTGATTACTCAAATTTGTGTTCTCCATATATTTTTCTGTATACAGCATATTTTTTATCTTTAACAACTTTTTAATAATTTTATTCATGCCAGGCGGTAATTTTTTTTTAAGTTTCGGTTCGGTTTCGGCCGATTATTACTTTTTCGGCCGAACATTCGGTTTGGTTTCGGTTCGGCATCGAAAACTGGTTTCGGTCGGACTCTAGTAATTTTACTATAAAACTCTGTAAAATGATTTTGACAAAAAAACTGTTAATTTACAGAGTTTCAAGTAAAATATTGGTTAAATAAAACACCATTTAGCAAAAAAAAACTCTGAAAATTTACATATATTTGTAAAATGCATTGCATTTTACAAATATATGTATAAAATGCATTTGATGCGACCAAAGTTTTGCAAAATAAACTCTGTAAATTTACAGAGTTTAGTAAAATACATGTTATTTTTTATAATTTTTATACGATTTTTGAAAAGATTTTTTTTGGTACTTTTTTAACATTTTCTCCAAAAAAAAAAAAAATACAGATAAAATTTTGGCGATTTTACAGAAAACTGTTTTTAACTATGAAAATAAGATTACATAAGAAATAAGTAAAAATACAGATAAAACTTAGTTTTTTGACAAAAAATACAGTGTATTTCGCTTATATATGTATTTTAGCAGAAAACTCTGTTAATTATCTGTTAAATTAAGATTACAAAAATAAAAGTAACATAACAGATGAAAATTTGTTTTTTTGTTACAACAAAATACAAAGTATTTTCTTTAAATCTTTATTTTGACAGAAAACTCTGTCAAATATCTTTTGAATTCAGATTACACTCATTTTACAGAGTATTTTGCATAGTTAATATGTTGATTGTATAGAAAATGTCTTACATTCAGAGACAATTTTTCTTTAGAAAAATTTTAAGTTTCTAAGATATTTTTCATAGAAGAATTTCTGTAGAAAAATTCTAAGGTTTTTTCTATAGAAAAATTCACAAATTATGGCCTCTGTTCTGTCTTTCACAACTTTTCAATTCACATGGTAACTTCTAAATCACATGAAATCAAGTTTAGTGCTTTGTTGATCACATTTTAAAATTTAAAAAATTACACCGCTCAACAAATCGAAGGTTTTTGACTCCGGTTTGAAGTTTGATACAAAATTTTTAAAGATTTTGACTCGCTGATTCCAAATCTGTGCTCCAAATTTTTCCATCACGTCTAGAATTTTAATTATTCGCGGTTGAAAATGCGAAAAAAACGCGATTTTTTGCCATTTTTGAAAGCCTGCACAGCAGCCACTGGGTGGAATAAAAATCTGGTATGAAGCGTTAGAGTTGAATTGAACTATGATCTCAAATATATGATAAAAAAAATTTGAAGTTGTTGCACTATTATTGGCCAAACACGTATTTTAAAAAAACACTGTGAAAAAAATTAGAAAAAGCACCATTTTTAAAAGGCTCAAAAACAAAAACCAGATGATCAATCTTTAGTGTGATGAGCTCAAAATTTAGACAAAATCTCATTCTTTCTTATAGACTTTTAAACCCATTAAAGATATCTTCCGGTTTATACGAAAAATAAGGTGACATGACATAATCCCCACGGACATAATCCCCATTTCCGTTATGGGGATTATGACCAAATTCATTTCGGTCATTATCCCCATAATGGTAGTTGGGACTATGACCGAAAATTATTTGGACATAATCCCAATAAAAAACGGACATAATTCCCAGATTTATGGGGATAATGACCACGTAACAAATGGCCATAATCCCCATTATGGGGATTATGTCTTCTATACTAGTTGGTCATAATCCCCAAAATTAAAAGAATTTTTTTTTACTTATAAGTTTTTCTGCGTAGCCGGCCTTCGGCCGGGCTCAGAGATTACAAACTCCATGCATTAAACCCACCCTCTCTGCAGAAAACGGGGATTATGACCAAAATTGCTTTGGACTTACTCCCCATAATGTGAATGGGGGTTATGACCGAAAAAAGTTCGGTCGTAATCCCAACAAGGAACGGACATAATCCCCATTGGGATTGTGACCGTTTTGGAAACGGTCATAGTCCCCACAACTATTATGGGGATTATGACCGAAATCAATTCGGTCATAATCCCCATTTCCGTTATGGGGGTAATGTCCGTGGGGATTATGTCCTGTCACCGAAAAATAACACAGAAGACTTAAATTTGTAAAATATTTATTTTTTTTAGTTTTTCTTTGAAAAATATCAAAAAAAACTAACATGTAAAATAATACAATAACCAGATACAATAACCAGATGATCAATTTTTACTGTGATGAGCTCAAAATTTAGGCAAAAGTTCATTCTTTCTTATAGACTTTTAAACCCATTAAATATATCTTCCGGTGTATGCGAAAAATAACACAGAAATCTTAAATTTGTAAAATATTTATTTTTTTTAGTTTTTCTTTGAAAAATATCAAAAAAAACTAAGGTATCTATCTACCTTATCTTTTTTAAAAAAATGATAATTTTAACAGAGTCATTTTAAAACGCAATTGTAACCCAACCAAACGCAACAATTAGAAAAAAATAGTTTTCTATGTTGGAGACCATAGACAAATTATACTTTTGCGCTTTATACCAGATTTGTATTCCACTCAATGGCTGCTGTGCAGGCTTTCAAATAATGCAAAAATCGTAATTTTTCGCATTTTCAACCGTGAATAACTAAAAATCTGGACGTGATGGAAAAATTTGGAGTACAGATTTGTAATCAGAAGATCAAAGACTACTAAAATTGATCACCAGAATTCAAACCGGAAAATGACTGTTGAGCGGTTTTATTAGGAAAAAAGTGCATTCGTTTTACTTTCACCAAATTTTATTTATGTGAAACAAAACAAAAAAAAAATTCGGATGTAAAATCTAGAACACCAAAAAAATTCGGAAATTTTAATTTTTACATTTTTTATGTGAATTACTTTTTTTTTTAACAGCAACCCATTCCTATAGAAAAATTCTAAAATTTTTATATAGAAAAATTCCAACAATCCGAGATTTTAAGATTCCTAGATATTTTCCTTTTTTCCCTCTCTTTTCGTCTTCTTTCCTTTGTTTTTTCTTGTTTCTTTTCCTTTTTTTTCTTTTATTTTCTTTCTAATTCGTTTTGTGTGTGGGTGTATCAAATTACTTGATAGATCAATTTAAATCTACTTAATATTAAACGTACCTTAAAGAATTTCACGAATATCCATAAAAAATTAATGCTGAAAATATACAAAAAATATATATGTTATTATCTTAAATTGAGTATTCTAAAAAAATATCCATATATTATTTCATTTATTATGACAGTGAGAAAAGTCGATTTTCAAAAAAAAATAATATTTTTTATTGCCCTAGCTTACAGTTTACAGAAAAAAACGAATTGTTATATTGACCCCCATATTTGTGAATACAATTAATTTTTTCACTGAAAGTGCTCAACAAACACAAACACAATTTGTTGATCTAACAAATGATTTTTTTTTTAACAAAGAAATTTAACAAACACTATTTATTGACATGATAAAAGAATTTTGAAATAATATTACTTCACTGATTGTGAGTGTGTTGAAAACAAAATCGATGTTTTGTATTATGGACTTATAGACGGCCGTTTTTACTAAATGTTTGGTTGATATCATGTTTTTTTTTAATTTACAATTGAAGTTTTTTGATTTAAATTTGACGATTTTATTTTCTGTGTAAGTGTGATTAAATTTTTTTTTACACACAAAAAAAAAAACTTTCTCATACTACTAGGAAAAGTCTCGTAATCACATTTTACCAATCCCAGGAAAATTTTTCAGAACCGATTCTGACAATACTTGTTCTAGAACAGGTTCTTCGGTAACCATTCACTATTACACTTTAATTATTCAGAACAAGTTAAGTGAAAATTATTGTGAAGCTTGTTCACTGCAACTAAAGTTTCATAACATTTTGGTTCTCAAGAATTAAAAAAAAAATACATATGTGTCAAAAAAATTGAAAAATAAATATCAATTTATTTTTGTTAACCAAGAAAAAACACGAAATTCTATTCAAATAGCAGGATATAATCATGAAAATTGTTGAAACAAAGGTGAGTAAATTACATTTTCATTTTCTGGGTCGGGTCAAATACTAATAATATTGTGTATTTTATTTTTGTTTGCAGAAAATCGATGTTCTGGTATGTCTTTTTTGTAAGGCCCAAAATGCAGTTTTGGAGGCGAAAAAGGATAAATGTGTTTTAAAAAAATGTAAATATTCCATTTATATATTGTGGATATATGTCTTTATCTTTGTTTAATAAATTAATGCAATTCAATATAATTCTTTAAATTCTTATTTCTGTTCCAAATTTTACTTCTAGAACCGATTCCGAGGAACAAAAATATGTTCTAATTTTGCTTACAAACACCTGTTGCTTTTGGGACAATCCCTTTGTTAAAAGAATCGGTGTTGTACAAGAATTTGAACAGGTTCTAGGGAGGTATAAGTTGTTCCACAATCGGTTCTTTCCAACCGATAATTTTGCTGGGATATTTGACAGTTTTTTAACAAACAAATTTGAATCGAAATTTTTTTTTTTTTTAATTTAACAATTTTTTTGGTAATTTTACAAATTTCCAAGATAATTTTACAAAAAAAAAAATATTAAATTCACGAGAATTCCTTGTAATTTTAATTGCACAAAAAACTGTAAATTTACAATTTTATTGGTAAAAACTTGTAAGATTACAAAATTATTGCTAAAAAGCTTGTAAAATTACTAAGAATTCTTGTAAAATAGGAGGTAGCAAAAAATATAGTAAAATTACAAAACATCCTTGCAAATTTTATCGTGTCAAAAAATTTGTAAATTTACAACTTTATTGGTAAAAACCCTGTAAAATTACAAAACTATTGGTAAAAAGGTTGTGAAATTACTAGGAATTTTTGTCAAATAGGAGGTAGCAAACAAAAAAAAGTTACAAGTTTTTCTTGTAATTTTACAAGGTTTTTTTTGAGTGTATTTATTATGAACCGCAAAACTCAAAAATTTCAAACAAAAACTTTTAAGGATACATTTTTTGTAATGAAAACCATATTACAGATAATCCAATATGCCAAAAATATTTGTTTTCTAAACGTATGTGTGGCAAAAATTCGTTTTTTGATGAAAAAAAAAAAAATAAATTCCCGGGTAAAAATGAAATATATATGATCATATATGAAGATATATGGATCATATATGGATTTATATAACCATATATTATCATATATGCCTCCATATATGTTCATATATGATCTGATCCGAAAATTGGCCTGATATGAGGTCATATCGGGCCAATTTTCGGATCAGATCATATATGAACATATATGGAGGCATATATGATAATATATGGTTATATAAATCCATATATGATCCATATATCTTCATATATGATCATATATATTTCATTTTTACCCGGGTTATCAAAAATCGGCAAAAATAAAAAATTGGCTTTTAATTACTCGGTATTTTTTATGTCCGTAAAAAGTCTGATCCTTTACAAATATATCGCTGTAAAAGTTCACAGAAATATTTGTAAGGGTTCCGACTTTAAAGAAAAGTTAATGAGTAAATTGCACCGTTGAAATTTTTTAAAAATAGGTTTTGTCAATCAAAAAAGGTGTTATTCTCATATTTCCCAATTAAAAGAAAAAAAAAACGGATTTATTAAAAATTAGACGCATTTAGTGTGGCCAGTAAACTAATAGATTTTCAAAATCTTAGAACATTCAAATTTTTTTTTTTAAATTGGATAACTTTTTTAATTATAGCTTACTTCAGGACTGTGTCAGACATACCTCACTTTCATAAAATTATATTAATATTTAAAAAAAAAAATTAAGAGAAACACAATTTTTAAACAAATTATTATCGTCATACTTGTCAAAAAAATAAAATGAATAATTGAAATTCATTGAACTGCAACAGTGGTTCTCCAACACGGCTCATAAACATGTCACACGTTAAGAAAAGATTAAAATTTTTTTTTTAAAAAATCTTTTTAAAATTAACGTAATCTCAGCATTGTCACCAAAAATAAAAAAAAAATCCAAACAGAAAAAACATAATTCATGATAAACAAAATCATGACAACCAATGCTGACAGCCAACAATGGTTGGTTGGCTGTATGTCTGGAACAACCCAAATCAAAAACTTCCTTCATGTTTTTTTAAAGATTTTTTTTTTTTGTTTTAAAACTGTAATTTATGAATTAAATTATATTTGTACAACGAGTATTAAATACAAGTATTTATATATTTTGTTTATTTAGTATGCAATTGTGATTCTTTTTAAATTTAACACAAAAAAAATACAACGATTTTGTTTGTGTATTTCTTGCACATGATTTAATCACGACATGAGAACATTTTGTTTTCAGATAATATTAAAAAATGGTTTAAGTTTTTAAGGTTAATATTAAATTATTTCTTATTAAAAAAAATACTTTTGTATGGTTGTTAAAGGAATGTGGGAATGGTTCTCTAAAACGGTTTTATATACAATTTGTCAGTGAAATTACTTGAAAGATATTTTTAACTGTTTAAAAATTACTTTGTAAATATACCAGTCAAAGGATTCAGGAAGTGAATACAGTTGTTTTGAATCGAATAGATGTTCATCACAAATAACTTATACATTATTAGTCCGAAAATTTTAAAGTTTTTTAAAGGTAACCAGCAAAAACTCAAATATGCATCAGTGATTACCACCCAATTTCAATACTTTAAAATTAAATACTCATTGGTTACCACTTTTTTGCCTTTTATCTCGAAAAAGTTTAGTCAGTAATCTCCTTTATCCTTCATTCTATTCACAATGCTAGACTTTAGATCTGCAAGACTGTCAACGAAAACTTTTATGGCATAAGGACGTAGTTCCCTTGACATAATCATCTGCGCGATTTAAACAATTGCAAGTACTACAGCCCAGAAAACACTTCAATTGTCTCGAAATCTCAAGGAGGCCGTGATTTCGAAGCATACAGAATATACTCCCGATCCTATACCTATCTACATCTTGGATTCGTTCTTAAAAATTGATATTGCATTCCCTGTCTTCCTTAGTTCGTCTGCGGTGAGTTATTCCATCCTTCATCCTCAGGTCCAACTTTGCTGTAGTGTTCTTGATGTATTTAGATATTCACAGGGTGATGTTGAGTTTAAGTTCTGGGGCATGGATGTACCGATCTTATATCACCAGTGATACCCACATACACTAGTTATTGTACCTTTTGTTGATTGTAGAGCTATCCACTCTTCTTCACCACACGAGGGCACCATAGGTAAGTATTGGTCAAAATATCACACCATACATCTAGAGGATAATATACCGTTCCGAAAGTTCTCCATTTCTCTGTATTCCTTTCCAAGAAAACTTTGAGTCCAGCATGACACCTACATAGGTATTTCACTTTTATAAATAGTTCCATTGTGGTTTCATATAATTTGGGAATATCTAACATTTTTATTTTACAATCAGTTCTACTTCTGAATAAAATGAGTTTGTAAAAATTTTACTTTGATTAGGATCAGAACGTGTAGGCAATGATGACGTTCTTATCACTTTTTCTGCAGGGATATTCTAGGATTGCCATTATCGAGCTTCCTTGGTCTTTTGGAACATTTCGCTGTCCGACAATGTCCTGTTATCATTCCTTCCGAAGTCTCTTAATAATTCCAGGAAGTGTGGTGGTTTGTAGGATTTTCAGAGAGCGATAGACATTTTACACGATTTGGTGTTTCACCATTACGACTTTCATAGATATTCTCTTCATAGAACTTTTGGAAATTCGTATTGCGATACTTCAAATGCGCTACCCTGTTCCAGTTAAATCCATTCATCCCCAACCAACCCTTCTATTGGAACAAGGGGTTCCAATATGGAAATCCTGATCCCGGAAATATCGGGATTTCGGTACAATGGGAGTTCCGAATCTCAGGATTTCTGATTTTCAATCCCGGGATTCTCGGGATACCTATTTTTATACCCTACAACACTCTGTGGTACAGGGTATAATCAGTTTGTGCTGATGTTTGTAACTACCCCAAATATTGGTCCTAGACCTACCTTCAAGTATACCGATCGACTCAGAATTACTTTTTGAGTCAATTTAGCGATGTGCGTCTGTCTGTTCGTCCGTCTGTCCATCTGTCGGTTTAAGCACGATATAGGTCGCAATTTTCAATCAATTGACTTGAAACTTGAAACTTAAGCACATTTTGGCCCAAGGACGAAGCCTATTGAAAAAATCGGTCCATGCTAAGACCTAGCCCCCATACAAACTCCCCCTTTGGATTAGGCTTAAATGACCCTAATAACCGTATTATATAAGATATCGCTTTGAAATTTGATAGGTAATCAAATTTTGTATGCACGAATCATCATTCCAAATTTCAAAGAATCGGTTCAGTCCTTCTCGTAGTCCCCATACAAACCACCCTCCAGATATATAAATAATTCCCTAAAATTTCATAAAAAATTAAATATTTTATAAAATATATATTCGATTAGAGTTTTATTCTAGTTCGAGGCCCAAAAATATTTATATTTATGATATTGTCATAATAGAGTATTTTTAATTTATTGCTTTAAAAAAGTTACTCATCTCATAGTATGTCTGTACTGATCAGTTTCATCCCCACTAAGGAATCTTCAGCAGACTTTAGAGAATCATCGTTGGTCAATCAAACATCAAACCAGACATAATATTTGATATATTTCACAAATTATACCCGATGGTGATTTTGTATATATACAATTTTTGCTTTAAAAGAGTTATTTTTGTTGGAAAAGAGATTTCGGACCTTCATAATAGTATTTCTCGTATAACTTGAGAACTGCTGAGAACTGCTTCGAGGGGGCGTACGGACATAGCGCCCAAGGTCTTATCGCCCAAAACCGTAAGTGTCATATCGCCCAAGCTGCGACATATAGGGCGCGTATGATATAGCGCCCAAGGTCTTATCGCCCAAAACCGTTATTGTCATATCGCCCAAGCTGCGACATATAGCCCAAAATGATAAGTCTAAAAATGTTATTTCTCCCAAAACAAAATTGTCAAAAAATCCAAAAAAAAATTTTGGGCGAATTGTCGAAATTACGACTTCTATGATTTGTTTTTCTGAAATAAAGGTTTTCTGCGTAGCCGGCCTTCGGCCGGGCTAAGGGATTACATGCTCCATGCATTAAATCCACCCTCTCCGCAAAGTAAAGTTTTCTAGGGTAGCATGGATGGATGGATTTTGAAATCCCTAAGCCCGGCCGAAGGCCGGCTACGCATAAAAACTTTAAAATATTGTGTTAAAAAAAACAATATTGCTGAGTATTATGATCAATTTTTTGGTTGCTATAACATTTTATAAATTCAACATTTTGATATTTGGGTAATATGACTTTTTTAATTTGGGCCTTTCGAGGGTTTTCCTTTTACGATATTTTCAACTTGAGCTTCGAAAATTTTTCTGGACGCGTAGATTTGCTAAAGTGATAAAAATACCAAAAACTTTTAAAAACCCGAAAAATTTCGAATTTCTCAAATAGACGAGGTCCAGAAAAGACCACCGTTTTGGAAACTAAGCGGAAGAAATTAATTTGTATAAAATTAAAAATGTTCAAACTGATAATTCGTTTGTATCAGTTTGTGGTTTTAAAAGAGAAGACTCTGTTGGTTTAGAGTTGTATATTTCGTAAAATTAGAGTTATAGCCCAACATAATTCGATATACATATTTCCATTTTAATAAATTCATGTGTTATAGTTTTTTTTTCGAAATGATATTTATATTACGAAAAGCAAACATTTAATTTAATATAATTTCCATATCTTAAAACTAAGAATCAATTAAATTAATTCATATCCAAACACACTTGTTACTAATTACTTGAAAAAGAATTTTATAATAAGAATTTTATACAGTGGTCTATGGTCGTCGTAATAACAATAATGGATAATAATAAAAATTCATAAATTTCGAAATAATCTAATTAAGTAGTTTCTTATTAATATTGTAAATAAAATTTATTCAAAGAAATGAATGATTAAAAACTAATAAGATAAATTGATATCGAATGGGTGAGGTGAGGTGTTTTCCTGCTGCCATAAAATTCCATACAATGTTGTTGAAAAGGTGTGTGCAAGTCAAAAGATTTGAATGGAATAGAAAATTAATTTGTTTATACTTAAGTATTAAATAATACAAATTTCAACATTTTAACCCGCAAATTGTTTATACTATTTATATGAAAGAAGGTGTTCGTTCTTGGGCACTGTGATATTGGTGGAAAGAAAAAGGGGGCATAGGAAACACTAGAAACCTATTAAATAAACATTTGTAGAACATTTTAAGTAAATAATTTAATTGCAGCAATTTTGTTGTTTGGTTATACGTTTAGTTATTATGGTTTTCCGTTTGTTGCTGATGAACTGCGTGTATTTTTTTTGGAAAGTTAAGTGTACACAAAAACCTCGTTATACGGACCTTCGGTTAACGACTGATCCATTATTATGGTCCTTTTTGTATGGAAGGAAAAAATATTTTTTCGATTAAAAATACACTTCTCCCGACTTTTTAAAAATTGGGGAAATATATCTTAAGGTATTTCGGTATTAAGATATTGTTAATGAATTTATTGTATCCCAAAACAAATATAAACAGAAGAAATAGTCCCGCTGTTATTTCAACTCTAAAAAAATTGGTATTCCCGAAATTTTTAAAAATTTAATTATCCCGCTAAATACTGACTACAGGATAAAAAATCCTATATCATTTTTGTAGCTCTTGGCTTGTAGAACACGACCTCTAAATACCTTCGAGCTATAGTTTTTTACCTTTCCCTTTTAAATCCTACAGGGCCCTTAAATTCCAGTATCTCGAAAACAAAGCAAAGTAGCGCAAAACAGATAAAAAATTTGCATCAAAATCTATATCCACCTTTTAGTTTTCAAGATACAAAAATTTGGAAGCCTAATAGGGTCTTGAGAACTTTAAAAACTGCGTAAGTATAAAACTGTAACGTGTAATGCTTTCGGGTATTTGGCGGTCGTATTATACGAATCAAGAGCTACAAAAATGATTTCGGATTTTTTGTTGTGTCGGCAGTATTTAGCGAGACAAGTGCATTTAAGAAATCGATTGCATTCGCAATGGAATACATTCGGTTTTTAAAAGTCAAATGAAAAAAAGTCGAATGCAATAGATTTTTGAAAGTCGAATGAAAAATAAAAAAAAAAAAATATTTATAAATCGAATGAGTCTAAAGTGAATTTATTCAATGAGCTTAAATGTGATTGGGGAATGCAATCACTAAATTTTCATTAAGAAATGCAATTTTTCGAAGCACTGCCTCAGAGTTATCTTTCAAACGTAAATGTGTTTTTACCATACAGACTGCCAAAGAGACGGATGGACATCGCTATGTCGACTTAAAATCGATTGAAAATTGTGACCTATTTTCTAACTGTCACAATCGGAAAAAAAATTTCGGTTAAACTGACTTGACCCCAAGTATTTTGAGTAAAAACAACTGTTAAAAACAACTGCAAAAAACAAATGTTAAAAAACAACTGCAAAACGCAACTGTTGTCGTTATTTTGCAGAAAATTTAGTTGACTCTAACGGCTTCATTTGAATGTTTTGATCGTTTCAGTGAAGAAAATATATCAAAATTCCACAGGTTTTGAGAATAAAAAAATACTTTTCCTGTAAGAAAACTTCACAGCTAATAAGCAAGTGTTTTTTTTAAAGGCCCTTATTTTCTGAGCGCTTTTTCGAATAAGCTCTGATGACATTACCTCATCTAAAATCTCAGAATCATTTGGATTAATGCAATTTACTTCATATTTCTAAAAATATAAAAAATCCATCGGCCCATTGAACTTTTCGTTATTGAAAACCTCAAGGATTCTGTGCGCATTTTAATATAAATTTAGAAAGATCAAAATAACCTCATTCTCAGATTAATTTTTGCGTTAAGCAACCTCTTGATTCACTTTTTAAAAAAATAAATAGATAAATTTTGAGTAAATTTGTAATTGTGTCAATTAAAAATTTACTCTAATTTTTTTAAAAACACTTAATAAATTTTTATTAAAAATTTTCTCAATACTATTAAATCGTTTACTGGTGCTAAATTGAGTAATTTTTTACTCAATAGAATTAAAAATTTACTCAAATATTTTTTTTATTTTTTTCTGTGTAAGTGGAGGGTATAAGAAATACCGCTTTTTAGACCAAAATCCCGCTTTTTCAACCTCTCTATCCCGCTTTCAGTTACATCCCAGCAGAAATTTTGCTGAACGTTCAGCAGCTTTTGGAAGGGGAACTTGAGTAAAGGAGCGCATCCAATTGCGCTGAATTCATGCATGATTCCCTAAGGCGATGTCCCACTTTAGAGCGCTAGTTGGATGCACAGAAACAGCGCTCTTTAGATGCACTGAAATCACGTGTCTTTAGAGCGCTGATTTAAGCAGAATAAAGATGCTGTAAATTCATGTATCTTTTTAGCGCTGATTTAAGCAGATTAAAGATGCAGTGAATTCATGTATCTTTGTAGAGCTGATTTAAGCAGAATAAAGATGCTGTAAATTCAAAGTTGAAATCAAATAACTAAAATTTAAAAAAATATAACAAAAAAATTCATTCGTTTTACTTTATAAAACTTTATTTATGTGAAACAAAATGAAAAAAAAAATCGGAAGTGAACATCAAAAAAATATCGGAAATTTTCATTTTCACATTTTTTATGGGATTTTTTTTTGGGAACAGCGGTCATAGATGCTATGATTGAAGCGCTCTTTGCAGCGCTGATTAATGCGCAATAATGATGCAGTCAAATCATGTGTCTTTGTCTAAAACTCATGTTTTTTTATTCAAAAAGTGTTAAAAATATTAAAAAGGAAAGCAAGTGTAAAATTTTATCAAAAAATAATTACACATTATAAGTTTTATATAAAAAATCTTAAAAAAAAATTAAAATTTTTTCCCCTTCCTTTTACTGCATCCCTAAGAGCGCTCTTTGGATGCGCTACGGTATGCTATAAACAGATGCTGTGTCGCCAAAATCTCGATTTATTTCTGCTGGGATATAGCTGAAAAAATATCTAAATTTCCAACAAAAAAACATTTCTTATTTTTAATGAATTTCTTAAAAAAAATTACGCAAAATGTATTATTAAATAAAATTAATAAAATTTCAAAACAAACTTTCTTAATCGTACATTAAGGCAGTAGTGTAAACATTGAAAGACATGTATGTATAAAAATAAATAAAATGAATTGCCAAACGAGAGTGCACCGCCCTTTTTATTAACCGTCCTGTGTTTCCTGCTCTACAACTTTGACTCCGTTAATGCATGGAGCGCGCGAGCTTATGTTGACGATCTTTCTTTCGCCACATTTTTGTTTGAAAAATCCCGTGGTGCTTAAATTGCTTTTAATAATGTAAAAGTCTTTCCAGGCATTTTAACATTCTACCATATTTTCCATTAAGTCACAGTTGTATGAATTACTTTTTATTTAATTTTTTTTATTTTGTCTGCGTTGTTTTTTGTCTTCTTTCGTATTCAGCTATATTTTTTGTGGAGTACATTAACCCATTTAATTCCAAAAGAAAACCGTAGGAGAAAAATTATTTTATTTCAAAGAAACTTATAATAACAAATTATAGGGATTTATTCTAATTGAGAACTATAAACTAATTCTAGTGGGCACCGCATATGTTTCCTGTGAGGAAGAGAACCGGTCTTGTGACCGGTTCTGAACTGGTCTAATGTGACAAGGACCGGTCCCAGACCGGAAATTTTCCTTATAAGGGACATATCAATTTTACATACCACTGTTCTAGACAGCGGGAGGCGAAAGGATTTATCACTCTATCTCCTGAGGTATCTAAAGATCACTTACTCTCGACAAAAAAGATCTAAGGATTCTAACTGGTTACCTCACCGGACATCTTCGCTTTTAACTTAGGAAGACACATTTATCAGACTGAAATGATGTAGATTCTGTGAAATTGACGCCGAAACCGCAGAACACATTCATTGTCAATGCCCGAGTCCATGCCAAATTAGAATCCATGCCAAATAATATAATTGGTTTATCAAAAGCCTCAACAAGAATTTAAAATTTTTCGATAGTTTTAGAATCCTTAGAAATCTTTTTTACAAGTCGTAAAAAAATTTCATATGTTGCATTTTTGATGTGATAAGTTAATTTTTAGGTTTCTCCACAATTTATGCATATTTTTTCACCTCTGGACCTTGGAAGTAGCTAAATTCTATAAAGCTGATATTTAAAATCTAATTAGATGTCATTGATTCATGCGCTAATACAAGGAAGGAGAGGCAATTTCAACCCTCAGACAAAGTTTAAAAAAGAGAAAAAGAAGAAAGAAAAATAAAAAAGAGGAAAAAAGGAAGGAAAAAGGATATTTTCTAAAAAAAATCCTGAAAGAGAGAAATTTTCAAAGAAAAAACCTGAACATTTTTCATAGGAAAAATCTAAAAATTGTTCATTTATTATATCTGAAAATTTTTAAAGGGAAGATCTGCAAATTTTCTATTAAAAAATATCTGTCGATCTAGAAGTTCTTATTAAAAAAACAAGTGAGAGTGTTAAATTCGGCTGTGCCGAATCTATTATACCCTCCAATATGTAAAAAAATAAAAAAAAAAAAATGTTGACAGGGGCGTTGTTTTAAGGGGGGGGGGGGCAAGGAAGGGGGAAGGGTCGGTAAGCTGGTGTGACTCCTTGGCTCTCACGGTATATATTTACAAGTTCATTTTTATCTGCTTTGTGCACTAAAGTATTATAGTTTTATTATTATTTAAATTATTTTTTTATCCACGCCCTTAAAAAAGGGGCGGGGCAAAAAAAAACGACATTTTTTAATCCCCTGGGTCCAAGCGCCGGACTATAAACTTCTACGAACATAAAAATGTCTCATTTGGTTCACAAAAATACAAAAAAACATAAAAAAATTAGCATTTTTAAGAGGTTGGTTCAGTTCTTCATGGGGGAACTTTTTTCCCCCTGGTCCGATTTGGCCCATTTCCGAACTTAAACTACCTAGGAGCATAAGACATATTTATGCCAAACTTGAGGGGTCTAGCTTTTTTATTTTGGACTGCATCGTGTTAACTACGGACGGACGGACGGACGGACAGACGGACATCGCTAGAATGTCTTAGAATCGATCACTGATCAATAATATATATACTTTATGGGGTCCCCGACCGATATTTCGATGCCTTACACACGGAATGACAAAGTGAGTATACCCCCATACTGTAGTTGGATGGTATAAAAACAGGAGAAAAAAGTTACGAAATCCGAGAAAATTTTCAGAAAAAAAATCTGAAAACTTTTAATAGAAATTTTTATGTGGAAAATCTTTAAAGGAAAAATGTAACTACGCCTTTTCCAATCGAAATCCCAATTTAAACTCCAATAGTCCAATTTAAATTCAGAAATCAAAATTGAAATTTAGAAAAATGTTACAAAATCTTAAAAATTGTACGAATAAATATCGATCTGGAAGTTCTTATTAAAAACAAGTAAAAAAGTTAAATTCGGCCTTGCCGAATGTATGATACCCTCCACAATTTCAAAAAGATTATTGAAAAAAACTTTATTTAAAAGGAAATTACTTTTGAAAAAAAAAAATTATAAAAAAAAATTTCCGCAACAAAAAAATTTTTGGTAAAAAAAATCCGCGATTTTTTTATTTTTTTGTCAAAAAATATGTTCGTACTTGTTTAAATACCATTTAGTGTTCAATTACGTTCATATATGTCAACCAGTAGGCGAATTAAAGCGTTTTGTATTTTTAGGTTATATTGAATGTACAAAATATTTGAAGGTGTCCTTACATTTTCGATCATAACTTTTGAACCACTGAACCGATATCGCTCAAATGCAATATCAAACTTCTCGGGAGAACTCCCAATAAATGTGTAAAGTTTCAGTCACCTCCGTGTTATATTTTGGCCGTGATCACCATTTCCACAGACAGACAGATGGACAGACGGACATCGCTAGAATGTCTTAAAATCGATCGGTGATCATGAATATATATACTTTATGGGGTCCCAGACCGATATTTCGATGAGTTACAAACGGAATGACAAACTTATATATACCCTCTATCACTAAGTGGAGGGTATAAAAAGAAAAGAGAAAAAAATTCGTAATATCCGAGAAATTTTCAAAGAAATAATCTGAAAATTTTTTATTAAAACTTTCAAAGAGAAAATCTTTAAAGGAAAAATGCGGATATATCAATCAGAAAACGTTCTATAAAAAAATATCTGTTGATCTAGAAATGAAGAAGAGAAATTTACTTTTGGAAAAAAATTTATGAACGTGACAATTTTGGTATAAAAAAATTACTTAGAATATGTTTTTTTTGCTTGGAAAATATTACAGGATCTGAATTTGTTTTACATTAAAACATGTTTGTCTACTATATAAGAATAGGAGAAATATTGAAATCTAAAAAAATGTATAGTCTATCTTCAGTAAAACTGTTGTCTACAATTTTTTCAAAATTTCACAGAATCGATTTGTAACTTGGATAATAACTCACCTGCTGGTGAATAAAAGCCTTTTTCACCAAATGGTGAATAAAAGGTAACATAATTATTTTTCAACAAAAAAATTTTTTTTCCATCAATTTTTTTCATTAAACTTTTTTTTCATCAAAATTTTTTTTTATCAATTTTTTTTTTTCGAAATTTTTTTTAATTTTTTTTTTTCAAATTTATAAAAAAATATTGCTGTATTTCCTTGCCCGACAATTGATTTTTCAAATTTTTTAATGCCTGTTCGAGAAACGGAAAATTTCAATTAGCAAATAATTTTTTTTTTATGACGAGAATCGATTTTTTTCGAAGTAAAAAACTCAAAAGCTGCACCCGCAAATGCAATAATTAGACAACATGAAGTCTAAAATTAAATTTTATTTAAATGCTTTTGCCTTAGAAAATTAAAAACGATTTTTGTCAGAGCTGTGGGGGAGGGGGGCTTGAAACTATGGGGGGGGGGCTTGAAACTATCAAACACTTTCTCTGAAATTGTCTAGTTTAATTCAAATCCTTGATCTCTGAAATTCTATGGACCAAGCGAATTAAACGATTATTGATCTGGATTGACTGCTAACCGAAGTATATAGATGTCAAATTTGTATAGGAATAACTGTGGATTAAGTTCACTTGAAAATAACAAGATATATTTTTACAGGCTTAAATCGTTTAACTTATTTACGAATTCAAAATGATAATATCCTAAATTTTTAACCAGTAGACATAAATGGGTTAAATCATCATGTGTGTATTCGCTTATACCAGTTGTGTCCCCACTCCTCATTAATGGGAAATTTAGCTTGCATTTTATGTATTAATATGGAAAATTATTGTCAATACAATTGATATTTTATGACTTTTGAAGTTGACATTATTTTATGGTACTTGTATACATATTTTCTTACTTATACCTTCGTTCAAATGTTTGATTCTTGTTTTTTTCTTCATAAATAAATTTTAAAAATTTGCATAATTTATAAACTTTTGTGTATAACGACAATTTGTAGCCCCCATGTATGTAAGTTTGTTCATATAGTGAATGACCTTCATTGAAATAACGGCTTTTTTATGTTTTGATCCAATTAATTATAAAAAAACATAAAATTTTCCAATATTTTTGTAAGTAAAACCTTAAATATCTATCCCAATTTACAATTTTGTTTGTGGGAAAAATATAATGGGCAAACCAAGAAAAATCAGCAATATTCGAATGTATTTTTTTTTTTTAAGAACATAACTCTCACTTTCTGGTCATAAAAATAAACATTTGAAATTTTTTAATGTCTGTAGAGCACACATGCAGTGCTCCTAGATATGTTGCTACACTGTTGTACATACATACATTCGTATGTATGGAGTCGTAAATACTATATTCAGCCATTATGTATAAGGAATAGTAAATGTTTGTTAGAGCGAGGGTCGTATGATAAGTCTGATAAGTTTTTAACGACTGTTTTATTTCTCCTGACTACACATTTTTTTGTTATTTTATTAAATTTCACTACCTGAGTCCGAGCGCATTCTAATTGAAATTGTTCAGACGCTGTAACGTTTTATAAAGTACAGATTGTTAATGTCACACATTCAATCTTATATTTTCTACACTTATCACACCACCCTCGCATCATATAGTGGCAATGTGGTATTTTAAGTCAGTCGTACATACAAAATTAATGGCCATAAAAAATATTTATAAAAAAAATCAAATGACAGAAAAAACGGTACGATTTAACAGCAATTATAAAGTGGAATAACCTTCAAAAATACATTTAAGAGATATATTTTTTCTGTTTTTTTTAGAAAAAATAATTAAATGAAAGGGAAAGTTTTCTAATAAAAAAAGGGTTTAAGTGACCTCGATCAAGTATGACTAATAACATTGGGAATTCTAGTATGTAGGATAATTGTTTTAGAACTGGCAGAGTAGTAATAAATGTTAAACCAGCAGAATTTCTTTAAACTGGTCATGGTGTTAAAAAAATTATATACACTCTTAAAAAAATGAGTCCAGTTTCCTACTATAAATTGGGTAAGTTTCAACAAATTCAAATAATATACTACTATAATTTGGCTGAACTCTGTCAGCACGCACAACACAGTCAATTAAGTGACATAAACATCCAACCTCCTAGCCACGTAGAAATAATGGAAGCAATATCATCGCTAAAAGATCACAAGGCAGCAGGGCCCGATAATATCCCTCCAGAATTGTTCAAAGCTGATAAATCCCTTTCGGCAAAAATAATTCAACCATTAGTTGAATATTTCTGGCAAGCAGAAACGCTCCCAAGCACCCTTAAGGAAGGACTTATCATCAATATTCAAAAAAAGGGAAACCAGATGGAGTGCAAGAATTGGAGGGGCATCACCCGTTTAAATATGCTTAACAAGATAGTATCCCGAATCTTATTTAACCGCATAGCTGCAGCGTCGGAGCCCGAACTAAGAACAGAACAGGCAGGTTTTACACTCAAAATAATTCTGCAGTAAAAGTATTAGTAAGTGATTTGGTACCAAAATCTACTAATAAGTTACTAATTACCAGTAGTACGGTAGTTTTTTAGTATCTTCAAAGTACTAAAATTAGTTATTTTTACTGGTTTTGAATAATATTAGTAAACAAATTTAGTATTGATTACCAACGCCTGCACTAGATCATTTTGGACTAAAAAATTAGTTCATTAGTAAAATTTTTAGTATTGTCTACGCATTATAACTGAGCAGTCTACGCATTATAACTGAGCAGACAGAAGAATGGCAATCGAGTTTGTACTTGATATTTATAGATTTTCAACGTGCATTTGATTCACTTCATCACTCCGCCATATGGAAAGCGATGCGTTGCAAAGGAATACCAGATAAAATTATCAAACTCGTAGAAGGTCTGTATGCTGATGCAACTTGCTCTGTCCTCCACAGTGGCCAGGTTAGGTTAGGTTAGGTTGTAAGTGGCTGCTGACGTTTTACGTCAACACACGTAGACTCTGAGGTCCATTGTGATACCACGGGATCGTAATAGGTTTCCCTACTAGTCCCTGTCGTTAAACCAGTTTGAGCTTCTTATGAAACTCCTTAGATGTTGAATTTTGATATCCGACAAATCTGAAAGATCGTACAGCTCCCTAGATCCCAGTGAAGCAAGTCGCTGACCAGAAAGTGCCGGGCAATGGCAAATAAAGTGTTCGATAGTTTCCAACTCCTCTTCATCCATGCAACTTCGGCAAAAGTCATTCGACGGCACATTTAACCGCTCTGCGTGCTTCCCTATAAGACAGTGTCCGGTAATTATAGAAACCACCGTTGAAATCTCTCCTCTTGGAAGCGATATCAGCTCACTTGTGCGCCCCTGATTAAGAGAAGGCCAAATCAGTCGTGTTGTCTCACACGTCCATCCATTTGCCCATCTTTGATTAGTCTCCGTCGCAGAACAAAGCCGTAGGTTTTGCTTGCAAGTTTCTAGAGGCATACCAACACATTCCAATTCTGTTGGAACCTGTAAGGTAGTTCCTAGTCTTGCAAGCTCATCGGCTTTGCAATTCCCTGGAATGTCTCTGTGCCCTGGGACCCATATGAGTCGTATGTTAAACTGCTTGGCCATCTCATTTAAAGACGTGCGGCAGTTAAGGGCAGATCTTGTTTTCAGAAACATTGAATCCAGGGACTTGACCGCGGCTTGACTGTCAGTATAGATGTTGACTGCGGTTGTAGACAAGACATTGCAGCTCAACCAGTCAGCCACTTCCTTTATTGCCAGCATCTCTGCCTGGTAGACACTGCAATGATCTGGCAATCTACGAGCCAGGCTCAATCCAAGCTCTTCCGAATAGACCCCAAAGCCCACTTGTTCGTGCAGCCTCGATCCATCTGTGTAAAAATTTATGGTAGCTCCACTTCCCGGAGTATCCCCCATCCAAGACTCCCTGGATGGTATCATAGTGGTAAAGTGGCGCTCAAAGAGGCTCAAAGAGGGAGCACAATCCACATTTTGTGGTATTGTTATCTTTTTCAAGATCGCGCTATGGCCACAATCGCTGCTCCTCCATTGCAGCGTGCTATTAAGTCGAATTGCCGACGCAGCTGCATACTGCCTACCCAATATGTCCAAGGGTATCAGGTGAAGGAGGATTTCTAATGCAGCCGTAGGTGTAGTACGAAGAGCACCAGTGATGCACATTGACGCCATTCTCTGTACCTTCGTGATAAAGACACAGTTCGATTTTGTTTCTAAAGCAGGCCACCAGACAATGATTCCATACAGCAAAATTGGACGCACCACTGCTGTAAAGATCCAATGAACGACTTGAGGGCTAAAACCCCATCGTTTTCCAATGGCCCTTTTACAGGAATACAAAGCAATCGTTGCTTTTCTCACCCGTTCCTCAATATTACGCCTGAAATTCAGCTTCCTATCTAGAAATACTCCAAGATACTTGGCACAGTGGCCAAGTCGGCGATAACTTAAACGTTAAAACTGGTGTGAGACAAGGATGCGTCTTATCCCCCTTACTGTTCAACATCGTACTTGATGTAATAATGAGTCAATCTGTGAATCCTGTTAATGGGATCACAATGGGCGTGACTGGTAGACTCACTGATCTAGATTATGCTGATGACATTTGTTTATTGTCACACAACCAACAAGGCATGCAGCAAATCTTAAATAGCATCACTGCAAAAGCCTCAAGTGCAGGTCTAATTATAAACATTTCGAAGACAAAATCTATGCGTTTCAATGTAGCAAGCAATAATCATTTCTCACTGATGGGGAAACCACTGGAAGACGTCACAACCTTTTGTTACTTGGGCAGTACTTTTGCTACTTCCGGTGGATGCAACGATGATATTCAAAACAGACTGACAAAGGCTAAACAAGCTTTTGGAATACTGAATAAGTTCTGGAGGTCAGCTAACATCGCAGTGTCTACTAAACTTAAAGTTTTTAATAGCAATGTAAAGTCAGTACTGCTTTATGGCTCGGAGACATGGAACCTAACAAATTCAGATATTCAAAAACTTCAGGTCTTCGTCAACAATTGCCTTCGCCGAATCCTTAAAATTTTCTGGCCCCAAACTATTACGAACTCAGAGCTATGGTTTAGAACGCAACAACCTCCAATTGACCACGAGATCAAAATACGCAAGTATAGATGGTTGGGTCATACTCTACGAAAGCCAACCGATGACATCAATAGAAAATCCCTTGACTACAATCCACAGGGAGCAAGAAGAAGGGGTCGCCCTAAAAACACCTGGAGGCGTCAAGTTCAAGCTGAACTTCAAACTGTTGGTTTAACCTGGAATGAAGCCAAAAGAGAAGCACAAGATAGAAATCGATGGAGATCAATTATTGAGGCCCTATGTTCCTTATAGGAATTCCAAGGATTACATATGAGGGGCTCAAAGCACAAGGGGTTCAAGTGACTTTTTTAAAAAAATTGAGTTAACATATGGAATTATTAGGTGAAGTTCACAGAAGTTTAGAGCACAAGAGCTCAATGTAAAATTCTTATTCGTTAGCGAGATATGGCGACAATTTTTAGCTCTTGTTACTAAAATACCTGTTTTGCTTGGAGCACAAGGGGTATATGAGCACTTAAACCCCTTGTGCTCCAAGCAATTATTAAAATTTAATTTTTTACGTGGACAAAGTGGTTGAAGTTCTAGAAGTTCGTGTATTAATAGTAATAAAATTTAGCAAGAACATGTTAGGTCGGTAACCAGCGGTCAAAATTTGAAAAAATGGCGTTTTTCAATCAAAATTCATGTCCAAATTTTTTCACCAAATCCGGTTCAAAAATTAGGAATTGTTGCGTACTTTATAGGAAAAATATAAAAAAATACAAAAAAAAAAATGTTGGTCCACAGATGCTGATTTTTGAACACATAAATTATTTTTTTATCCAAATTGGTCTCAAAACTTTGAAAATGTAAAGCATTTTATATATTAAAAAAAATTTAAAAACACGATTTTAGTTCAAAAATGCTGATCAAAGATTTTGGTCCACAGATGCTAATCACCATTTTTGGACCAAAATCGTGTTTTTATATTTTATATATATTCCAAATAAACTTCTCAACATTTTTCGACTTTTAAGACAAATTTTGTTAAAAAATATTTTTTATGTTTGAAAATCAGCATCTGTGGACCAAAATCGCTATTTTGGAATTTTTCTAATAAAGCACCAAAAACTTCCTTATTTTTGAGCCAGATTTGGTTTAATAATTCGGATACGCATTTTGGTCCAAAAACGTCATTTTTTTTAACTTTGACCGCTGGTTGCCGACTAAACTAAAGATGACCTTGCAAAAATTTTTCATAAATTTTCCCACAATTAGCTACTCCGTGGCCATCGTTCGGCAGGTATTACGGCACAAAATTCGAAAGTTTAGATTTGACGGGACGCCCTAATGAGGATGAAGATGAGCCCGATGATGTCAAGGAATCTGATTACAACGACTAAAAAATGCAACAAAGAACCACTGAAGATTTTCGTAATAAAATGTGGTTTTCCTTTTACGTATGACTACCGATTTTTCATATATTTAGAAATTTATAAAAAAAGTTAGAGCACAAGGGGTATAAGTTACTTATTACTTCAATGGCAATTTTTGGTTTCTTGCATTTGTAAAAGATGGTATTTTTTTAACTTGTTAGATAAAAATATATCTCAGGAACTCTATTAACTAAAAAATAATATACTAGATATCGTCTAACATTTTTTATTGCAATTTAATGGCGCTTTTCGACCAAAATTCATGTCCGAATATTTTGACGAAATCCGGCTCAAAAATTAGGAGTTCTTGCGTACAACTAAATGCGTAGGAAAAATATTGTGCTCGATTCGGGAGTACTATTTCACCATTCACCAAATTTTTAAAAAGTTGATATTCTTTTGAATATGACCTAGCAAAAATTTTTCATAAATTTTCCGAAATTCGAAAGTTTAGATTTGACGGGATGCCCTAATGAAGATGAAGATGGGCCCACTGATGTCATGGAATCTGATTATGACGACTAAAAAATTAAACAAAGAACCATTACTGATTTTCTTAATAAAATGTGGTTTTCCTTTTACGAATTTACAAATTTATAAAAAAAGTTAGAGCACAAGGGGTATAAGTGCGACTTACTTACTTCAGATGCAATTTTTGGGTGCAAAAGGGTGTAAAAGACGGTATTTTTTTTACTTGTTAGATTAAAATATATCTCAGGAGCTCTATTACCTTAAAAATAATATACTCGATTGCACCTAACATTTTTATTGCAATTTAACTTTAACCCCTTTTTTCTCATTATTAAATATAAGGCACTTGAACCCCTTGTGCTCTAAATAGAAATTTATAAAAAAAGTTAGAGCACAAGGGGTATAAGTGCGACTTACTTACTTCAAACGCAATTTTTGTGTGCTTGTATACGTAAAAGATTGTATTTTTTTAACTTGTTAGATTAAAATATATCTCAGGATCTTTATTAACTAATAAATAATATTATAGATAGCATCTAACATTTTTTATTGCAATTTAACTTTAACCTCTTTTTTCTCATTATCAAATATAAGGCACTTGAACCCCTTGTGGTCTAACCCCCTCATATATATAATTTGGGTAAATTTCTTAAAATTTTAAGCAGAATTACGCAATATGTGTAAATTTACCCAATTTATAGTAGGAATCTAAAATCATTTAAATTAGAGTGTATCCCAGCAACATTTTTTTAATGTGGAACCAGTAAAAACTTCTGTTTACCACGGTTGGGAAATGTGGCACATGGTGCCATTTTTGGCACCATTGAATGGTACTGTGCAACCACATATTAAATGTTATGACCCTTTTTTAGAATTACAAATTAAAAATAAAAATGCAAGTCCCTGTATGTGTCTGCAATTCCAGATTATGTAGCAACGCCCTTGCAAAATATATAAAGAGACAAATGAGTTGAAAAAAGTTGAAAAATGTAGAAGAAAAATTGAATTTCCAAAAATTATAGACATTTCTGGTTTCGGTTTTTCAAACACTCCAGTTAGTGTTATCATCAGTAGGATTTTAAATGTCGCTTTGTCTTGTTAATGGAAATTGTTTTTTATACATTTGAATATTTATAAATCCAACAGATAAAACTTTCAAACTCTGAAATTCTATTTCTAGCAATCTCAACCTCACCTCATACTTTCCTTCAACTTTTTTGTCGCTTACATTATTTCGCAAAGGTTACCAACATGATCTGGAATTGCATGCATTTTTTTATGCTTGAACCTTTTTATACCTGAACCTTAACAGATTTTTATGTTGAAAAAAAAAAACAATCAATTTGCAACGATTTCTATTTTTAACGATTTCCATTGTTGGGGTCAATGGGGGACGTTGAAAGCACCTTACCATCGCGATAAAAATATACCGAATATTTCATTTATATAACAAAAATACAAAAAAACATGTAAAAAAAAGTGTATTTTTTCAGAGGTTGGTTCAGTTTTTCAGGGGGGAACTTTTTTCCCCCTGGCCCGATTTTGCCCATTCAAGAACTTAACCTGCATGACATATTAGACTGGCATTTTTCTGTATAGCAAAATTTTTTCTTCTCCGATTTTCAAATTCCAGACATTTTTTTATTCTACTAGGCCTAAACCTCATGTGGTACCAATTTGAGGCCAATCGGATTAAATTAACCCGTGGCGCCCGGCGGTCTAAGTTTTATATTTTTGAAAAATTAAAAAAACTAAATAAAAAAATATATATGAGCAATTGTCATTAACTTTTAATATTTAAGAAAAAAAAAATTGCGATTTTTTTTTCGTGGCACATTGATAAGACTTTGTAGGTAAATAACATTATAAATAAGTAATTCAAATCCGTCCGCGTGCATTAATTTGAGCGATCGCACCCAAAACTATGGCAGTTTAAAGTTAAAATTTTTAAAAAAATTGTCAAAATTACATTTTTTATCCGAAGTTAACCAAACGTACCATTTTGTATTATGCTTACCCAGAGCTAAAATACATATCCAAACATGCATAAAATCTTTGCTAAATATCGAGATATTTGCATTTAACCAATTTTTTTTCGGCACATTTTCCAATATTTTGGAAATAAAAATGTTTCCAGCGGTTTTTTTTTTTTAGAAAAATATTACCAAATGCACTAACAAAATCTCAACAAATTCTTAGTTAACACCATTATTCTATCTCTAATAGGTAAGAAACAGCAGTGGTTTAAAGGGAACATTTTTGAAAAAAAAAATTTATAATTTTGAATTTATTTTTTTTTTTAATATTAAATGTCTGATTTTACAGTGTTGTCCTTCACTGAATATTGAAACTATTTAAAGTATCCCAGCAGAAATAAATCGAGATTTTGGCGACACAGCATCTGTTTATAGCATACCGTAGCGCATCCAAAGAGCGCTCTTAGGGATGCAGTAAAAGGAAGGGGAAAAAATTTTAATTTTTTTTTAAGATTTTTTATATAAAACTTATAATGTGTAATTATTTTTTGATAAAATTTCACACTTGCTTTCCTTTTTAATATTTTTAACACTTTTTGAATAAAAAAACATGAGTTTTAGACAAAGACACATGATTTGACTGCATCATTATTGCGCATTAATCAGCGCTTCAATCATAGCATCTTTGACCGCTGTTCCCAAAAAAAAATCCCATAAAAAATGTGAAAATGAAAATTTCCGATATTTTTTTTATATTCACTTCCGATTTTTTATACCCTCCAACTACAGTATGGGGGTATACTCACTTTGTCATTCCGTGTGTAACGCATCGAAATATCGGTCTAGGACCCCATAAAGTATATATATTATTGATCAGTGATCGATTCTAAGACATTCGCGATGTCCGTCTGTCTGTCCGTCCGTCCGTCTGTCCGTCCGTCTGTGGAAGACACGATACAGTCCAAAATAAAAGTGATAGACTCCTGAAATTTGGCACATATATGTCTTATGTTCATAGACTGGTTAAGTTCGGAGATGGGCAAAATCGGACCAGGGGGGAAAAAGTTCCCCCTTGAAGAACTAAACCAACCTCTGAAAAATATCATATTTTTACATGATTTTTTGTGTTTTTGTTTAACAAATCCAACATTTTTATGCTACAAGAAGTTCAAGGTCCTGCATTTGGACCCACAGAATTAGAAAATATCGTTTTACGGTCCGACCCCTTTTTTGGGCGTGGAATAAATTTTTTTTTTTTTATATAATGATAAATTTGTATTTCTTTAGTGCAAAAAGCATAAGAATTTTTTTTTTCTAACACTTTTTCGAGAGGAATTGTGCCCCCCAATTACCACTACCGACCCCCCCCCCCCCCCAAAAAAAAGAAGACGCCCCTGCATTTTTTTTTTTTATTTATTTGCATGTTGGAGGGTATAAAAGATTCTGCATAGCCGAATTTAACACTCTTACTTGTTTTTTTTTCATTTTGTTTCACATAAATAAAGTTTTGTAAAGTAAAACGAATGAATTTTTTTGTTATAATTTTTTAAATTTTAGTTATTTGATTTCAACTTTGAACAGACAAGGAAAAAATTCGAATTTTATTTAAAATTCATAAGGTATTTGAAATAAAATTTTTGTTTAAATAAAATTCTCAAAAACATTTGAATTTTATTATTTCCAAAAATAAAATTCTCAAAAAAAAAAAGAATTTTATTTTTGGTTTGAATTTTATTTTTGAATTTTATTTTTGGTTTAATTTTATTTTACTGTTGGTTTGAATATTTATTTGTTCAAAATATATTTGTTATTAAGGAAATAAAATTCTTTTTTTTATTAATAAAATTCTTTAAAGAATTTTAAATAAAATTTTTTTGAATTTTATTTCTTCTAAGAATTTAAAATAAAATTGTTAAGAATTATATTTAAAATTCTTTCTTGAATTTTTTGAAAAAAAATTAATTTTCCTATATTTGTTTGCACTTATAGCCCTAAATATACTTAACAACATATGCAAATCGCAAATTGGGGTGATAAGCGGTTTAATTATAAACGTGGTTTCCTAAAACGACTTATTGATTTTTGTTAATAACTCTTGTTTACAAATGAAAAACAATTTCTGCGCAGTAACCGCAAATATTTTTTTTATATGTATTTTGGACCGCTAAACTCAAAAATTTCATTAAAAGAACATTTCGCGAATACGTTTTTGTTTAATGAATTTTTTAGCGTTTTTTCGAGGTATTTTGACTTTTTTTCTTATATCTTAAGTTCTGTTTATCTGATCTTCTCGCAATAAAAACCAAATTAAAGACAATAAACTTTCCAACAAATTCTACATTCATTATTTTTCCACTTTGTTCGGGACTTTCCGATTTTTAAGTCAAAAAAGGAACCCAAAGCCACTTTGTTGGTTAATATCGACCCTAAAAGGCAACTTTCCCGACCCCGACGTTTTCGAAATTAAAAAAAAAACTATATTTTCTCCACCCCATTGTAAACACTATTTCTACACCATTTCATACATGAATTTACAGCATCTTTATTCTCCCTTAAATCAGCTCTACAAAGATACATGAATTCACTGCATCTTTAATCTGCTTAAATCAGCGCTAAAAAGATACATGAATTTACAACATCTTTATTCTGCTTAAATCAGCGCTCTAAAGACACGTGATTTCAGTGCATCTAAAGAGAGCTGTTTCTGTGTATCCAACTAGCGCTCTAAAGTGGGACATCGCCTTAGAGAATCATGCATGAATTCAGCGCAATTGGATGCGCTCCTTTACTCAAGTTCCCCTTCCAAAAGCTGCTGAACGTTCAGCAAAATTTCTGCTGGGATGATTAATAATGCTAATATTAAGGTTATTACGAAATATTTTAACGTTATTACTAATTTTATCAAGGTTATAAAAAATTTTAGCGATTTTTCGCGATTTTCGCGACTGCAAAAATCAATGGACTAATTTTGAAATATTATTTGAATAAGACATGTCAAAATCTATCAAAATACATTTCTTTTCTACTTTATTTAAGTAATGTGAGATTTTATATAACCATTAAATATAAAGGTATCAAAAATTTAAAACCACCGAAAAACCGCTTAAACGTTAAATTTGTTCGGGTGCGAATTAATTGAAGATAGAGAATTAAAAAGACTACCAAACGCGCCTCTCACCGACCAATTCCTATTAGCGGCCTGGATGTGCCTTACAAAAAAGTGAAAACTGAAAAACACCGCGGGATTCGCCAATATTAACTTTTGAACAATGTTGCTTTCCATGATTTATTATATTTGCACATACCATTGTTTCTACATGTTCAGCTTTCAGCCATGCACATTTGGCTGTCAAATAATGCAAAACTAAAATATCGAAATTTTGCAAAAAATTTAAAAAGTTCATAAAATTTTTGCAATTGAATATTTTTTGGGTGCGTTTGTAAATCAAGTGGGAAATGGTAAATTATAAAGTTCACAAAGCATTCGGAACCATTCGGAATAAAACTGGGAGTGTGCCTCGCAAAAAACAGACTTTTTAACAAATTCACGTTTTTTCTTCCCATCTTTGGAGAGCTGCAGCTTCGTAACCATTGCGAGCACATCACTCGAATCAGTCTCAGATTGTGGATATTTACAAGGGCTTTTACCATATGTATTTGAATTTTAAAATTACAGTTTGCACCAAAAGCTACAATCAAAAAACCTCGAAAAATTGAAAATTTAAAAAAATTGGTATCAAAGATTTAGGTCCATGTAACTTTTTTCTTATTGATGGCACATCCACTGAACCTACACCAAATAATTGCCCAAGTCTACTGATTAAACGGTATTAAATTTGGAGCAATAGCTTTAACGCACCCACACAGAAAGAAATAAAAAAAAAATTTGAGTAAATTTTTAATACTATTGAGTAAAAAATTACTCAATTTTCCACCAGTAAACGATTTAATAGTATTGAGTAAATTTTTAATAAAAATTTATTAAATGTTTGCCAAAAAAATTTGAGTAAATTTTTAATTGACACTATTAAGTGCAGGAACAGAACAATAAGCACCACCTTTTAAAAACAGAACAAGTTTTATTTCACATCGGCGCCGGCCACCGGTTTAATCTGCCAAACTGTATGGAAAAAGTCGTGCCGGGCTTATTCTGTTTCTACTCTAAAAAAAACAAAGTTTAAAAAAATTTCATATTTTTTTACAAAGAAAAAAAAACATGTTTTTTCAAACTTTACCAAATATATTTTTGTCTTCAAGACATAAAAAAATTTTATAAATATGATTACAAACTTTCATGTATATATACAAAAAACTATAAACTAAACGAGAATTAAAAAAACTAAGAAAATTCCAAAAAAAAATTAAAAAAGCTATTAAATTCTTATTAAATTATTTACTCAATTTGTTTTTAAATTTTTGAGTAAATTTTTAATTGCGTCAATTAAAAAATTACTCAAAACTTTTTTTTAAATTTAAACAAGTGATTACTCAAATTGTTTTTCCCCATATTTTTTTCTGTGCAACAATATGGAACTTTGAACGAAAAATTTCATGAGAGTATCAAGCGATTTTTTTACATTTTTCAACTTTGCACGTTCCTTACCATGAGATAATGAGACTATTTGCGCTGTGCCTTTGCAGAATTACTCATTATGGTTCCCTTAACATATCTACATTCACAGGTACCACCTAGTTTACAAATAAAAATGTTATTGCGAAATTAGTAAAATATCACAAGCGTCAAAAGTTAATGACAAAAGTCCATATCTTTCGACACATCATATTTGTTAATTTTGATTTATTTTAGGGAGGAAAAACTAATGGGGAGATCGATCCCCATTTACACATTTTATTTCTGTTTGGGCGTAAAAATCCACAAAAAGCCCCACAACTGCCCCGGAGACGCCAAAAAGAGTTAAATTTTGAGATTTTTTACCCAAAAATTTTTTCCAAACATATCTAAGCACTATCTTCACTCCCTAATATAAAAACAAAATTTTTATAAAAAATCTTCAACCCTTTAAAAAAATGTGCGACTTTTATTTGGTAAAACGACTTTTTTGTGCGAATTTTTTTTGTAAAAAACTACTTTTTCTGCGACTTTTTCAAAATTCTCAACGGTAACACTGACTGTATTTACAGTTTTTCATTTCCTGATCCTGTTTTCTTTTAAAAGGACTTCTAAGTTTTAAAGGATACATTTTGTAAAATATTTCTGAAATATTTGTACTTATCCTAGGATTTTTTTTTTATTTTGCCAAAAAAGAATTTTATAAAATTTAATCCTCTGAAACTTTGAAGTCATTTTAAAAGGAAACAGGATCACGAAATGATAAACTGTAACTGCAGTTTTACTACATTTAGTCTCTTGCTTAAAACGGGTGTTACACAGTTCGTGTTGACGATTTTTTTAAATTTTTGTCGAACGGTGTTATAATTGCCTAAGATGGCAAAATAAAAAATCTATAAATTCGCGGAGATCCTCCTCTTTAGTTAAGCTATAGTGGCATCCTAAGACAGGTATAAATATATAAACAAAAAAATATCAAAAATGTAATCTTTTTGTGGTGATCACTTGTTTAAGACTTTTTAATTTTTTGAAAATAATTTAAAATCAATTTTTCATTTTTTATGAGCAATTTCTTTGTCAATATTTTTTCAATATTTTGTCATTCAAATTTTGTACTTTTATAATTTAATTTACTTTTTTTGTGTTTGATATTTTTTAATAAATTTTTATAAAAAATATAAATAATCGCTGTGTTGTGTACCTATACTTTTAACATCCAGACAGCGCTGCCAGGTACTTTTTCCGTTGTCCCCAAAAATAAAACAAAATATCCCCAAAAATCCCCAAGAATTAAAAAAACACTTTTTTTTTTAATCACACAAACATTTTTTTGTCAATGTTTAAAAAAATTTTATGGATGGAAATTTTTTAATTTTATTTTGTAGATTTAAATTTAAAAAATACCCAAAAATCCCCAAACGAGTTAATAAACGGGTTTTGACAATGTTAATAAACATTTTACAGCCTATAAATGCAGGTTTTACTGAATGCGCTTCGTAATCTCGTAATAAATAGTTATTTTCACTAAAACTTTTGTTAAAAATCGTTGATTATATTAAATTTAGCTTGTTGTGTCAAATAAATACAATTTTGAATGTCCCCAAAAAATCCCCAAAATAATTATTGAAATCCCCATAAAAATCCCCAATCCCCAAATGAAATTCCTTGTCCTTTTTTCTCTAGTGAAATCCCCAACTTTGGGGATAAATCACCAAATCTGACAGCCCTGCATCCAGACAAAAAGTTTCCAACCGAGCTTCTCAGCCATCAACTCAAAATTCGGATGCTGCTACTATATTTGGCAGTGAAAAACAAATTTTCTGGTTGCCTCAATTAAAAGCCAGTTATAACAACCGAATTCAGTCGCGACAACAGACCTTTATGAAAATGTTGACCGATTATATTTTTGTCTTGATCGATTATAATTTTTTTTAATTTTCGTTTTCTTTTCTATTAATTCCAGAAATAATAAATTCCGAAATACATATTAGAAAAATTGCATGCTGTAAGACTCAGAAAAATATTTTTTTTATATACGTATCTTTTGGTAAATATGAAATGAAATAGGAAATAACTTTTTAAAGTGAAAGTTATTTTATGGTTTCTTTGTTATTTCTTTCCAAAACGAATCTTACTTACTTAAACTATGAAAAATTCTTTTATTAAAATTTTGTGTTTGAAAACCAACAAAAAAACGCATGTACCCTTTTTCCAAAAAAATATACCTGTGGAAATTCTGAGGATTTTTATACAATACAAACACCACAAGCGAGATACCACGCATCAGGTGACGTTTGTTTTATTTTATATTTTTTGGTCCTTATAAAAGGTATTTTGCTACTTTTTTACAATGCTGTCTTGTTTTAACCTTTTTAACTAACTTTAATAAAGGGTTACCTTTTTCTTTTAATTTAGTACGAGTACGTAAATGCACCTTCTACAAAAAGATTTTCCCTTTCATTTTCCGTGTCTGCGGTGCCTGTCTTTGTTGTAGTATTTGTTGCTATCTTGACCCTTGGACGATAACGAAAGCATAAAATTTTTGTAGTTAAAACACACAATTTTCACGGTACGCAGCAGTGGAAATTCACCTTTTTTTATATTTTATACTTCTATTTTTTTGTATTTTTTTGCAATTTATGATTTTGCGGCATAAACGTCTGAATGTTTTTTTTAAACGTTTTATGTTTGCTAAACTAAAAAACAACAAAAATAAAAAAGGAAACAGTTAAATGTAATAACAACAAAAGAAGGCTTTAAACCAAGACGTCATATATATATTTTTTTGGCAAAATATAATAAAACTGAAATTTACCTAAACTAAACTAACGTCTATCCGTTTAATATGATGATTTTCTTAAGAAAATTCTACTTCCTACTTTTAAAAATTTATACAATACATACAAAGTGAATGCCATTGTTTAACAAAAGGGTTGGAATATTTATTTTTTTATGATTCTTTACGCTGTTTATCCTGCGTCATTTACAATGTACAAATGAAACTCAAACTACGCACCTTAGTTTGTTAACCCTTTCATGGTCTATATAGTCCGATAAAGTGGGTTTGAAAAAGAACTTAAAGAGGAACTTACACCCTCCTTCCCATTAGAGTCTGTTTTAAATCATCTTTAAAAGAAACTGTAGAATAGTTTCTTTTAAAACTGATAAATTATAATGGATCGTGTTTACATTTTTTTCTCTGATCGAAAACGGCTACCCGGGAAAAGTGACCAACCCATATTAGAAACATACCTTAAAAAAAAAAATTGAAATTCCTTGTGTGAAAAAATTTGCTTAAGGCCTTAAACTATCATGAATATCAACACCATAGCCACATCATCTACAAAATTAAATACTTTTTTTAAACTGATCAAGCAATGGGCTACCACCTGATATCATACTTTGTGTCTCGTAGAGGGCTCGCTGTATATATACGGGATAATGTTGTATACCAACATCAGCATCATTTGGATTCATAGGATCCAGAATTTTGCTCCCTTTGGATGAAACTTAAGGTGCGCACTCACATTATCCACGTAGGGATTGTTTACCGAAGCCCCAATGCTGGAAGGGTTTTATCCTTCAATAGCTTCGATTCCCTATCTGATGCTATTTCCAGTGTCTTAAGTACCTTTCCCGATAGTGAAATCGTTGTAGCTGGCGATTTCAACGTCCACAACGAATCGTGGCTCAGACAACGTACAAAACGAATCAGACGACTCCAGAGGGTCAGTATGCTGAACTTTTTGCTACACATAACCACCTGGACCAACTGGTTAGTGGACCGACACACATTCCGTGTGGAAACGGCCAACACGGTAATACCCTTGATCTTTTTATGACATCACATCCTGAAAAGTATAGTGTTTGCTTGATTGCCCCTCTCGGTAATTCAGACCATATGACCGTGTCTGCTTCCTTTTCCTACAGCGACCTTCGTGACGTTCTTGTTCCGATCGCTGAGCGATCGGTTTTTCTTTACGATAGGGCAAGTTGGGAGGAATTAAATGATTTCTATGCGCGTTTCAATTGGAAATTATGCTTCATCGATAACAACGTCGATGCCGCGGCCGAAATGGTCGTGAATTTCATACTATGTATATGGAATGAGAATATTTATTCCATCAAAGTCTACATTATCTAAACCAAAGGGGAAATGTTGGTTTAATGGAATTTGTAGTGATGCTGTTAGGAAAAAGGAGCAAGCCTTCAGGGAATGGAGGTCGGACAAAAATGAAGATACAGAACGCTTGCGTAAACTCACGAGAACAGAATGTGCCAGAGTTTTAGGACACGAAAAGATGCTCTACGAGCAACGCCTACGTGCTAAAATCCTTGCTGCTCCAAAAGGGGGCAAGAGCTTCTGGTCTTTTGTCAAACAAGTGAAGAATAACACCGGTTCGTCCATTCCCACTCTCCTGATTGATGACCAAATTCTTACAGACCCAGTGGATAAAGCGAATCTTTTGGCTAAAGTTTTCGCTAGGAATTCTGTACTACCTGATAGTAACCAAAGACTACCAGTGCTTCCTAGGGTAGCATGTTCAATGCCTAACATATTTTTTAGGACACGGGTGGTTAAAAAAGTTTTTGACGGACTTAACGTGAATAAATCTCCTGGACCGGACAATATTCCAGCGCAGGTTTTAAAAAAGTGCTCTTTGACGCTAGCTCTTCCACTGCGGAAACTTTTCAGCCTATCATACCTAGCGGGTATTTTTCCAGCTTGCTGGGAAATAGCCAATGTCCAGCCAATCCCGTTTCGAACCCCGACAATTATCGTCCGATTGCCATTTGCTTTGCGCTCTCTAAGGTAAAGGAAAGTATGGTGAACTTCCATCTTGTCAACTATCTAGAGATTAATGGTCTGCTGAATGATCGTCAGTATGGTTTCCGTAGGGGTCGTTCAACTGGGGACCTGATGGCTTTTCTTTCAGAACGTTGGAGTCAATCCATTAATCGTCTTGGTGAAAGCAAGGTTGTTGCCTTGGATATTTCTAAGGCATTTGATCGTGTTTGGCACCGTGCACTCATCGCAAAGATACAAGCGTTTGGCGTAGGTGACACTTTCGCTCGTTTTATTATGAATTTTCTTAGTAATCGCACCATTCGTGTTGTCATAGATGGTTTCTATTCCAGGGACTTTCTACTGAACGCTGGGGTACCACAGGGCTCTGTACTTTCTCCATCTCTTTTCCCAATGTTTATTAACGACCTACTCGGACTAACTATGAACCTTATCTATTCTTTTGCGGACGATAGCAATATTTTCCACTCTTATTCCATGGACCATAGACCACGCCAATCCGAGGTTGGGAACATGAGAAGGCACATGGATAGCTCTCTTAACCTAGACCTATTAAAAATCTATTCTTGGGGTCTCGAGAATAGAGTGGATTTTAATCCACATAGGACCCAATTTGCCTATCTAACTCACAAGCGTCTTCAAAGGTTAGAGCCGCCTGTTTTCTCCTTTGGTGGTGTTAGCGTTAGGGAATCTGAAGCTCTTGATATTCTGGGTACGAAGATTCAGTGTGATGTCCGTTGGAATAAACACATATTCGAATTGTCGAAAGAAGCGTTCAAGTGCTTAGGCTTTTTGAAACGGTGTAGGAGATATTTCCCTCCAGCTGATCTCCTAACAGTCTATACCACCTATATCCGACCTAAAATGGAATATAACTCTCACGTATGGACAGGTGCTTTAACCTCATCATTGGAATTACTTAACCGCGTACAGAGAAGAGCTTTAATGCTAATAGGGGCCGGGGTTACATCTGATTCCATTAATTCCTTGGAGCATCGTCGAAATGTGGGTTGTGTGTCCTTGTTCTATCGATTTTTCCACGGTAAGTGTTCTGCTAAGATAGGTAACCTCATCCCGGAAGTGCGTGTATTTAATCGAAATACGCGTATATCTAGCAGAGCTCATCCGTTTGTTGTTGATTGGACAACGGACCGCACAACACACTATAGAGAGAATTCCTTCTTTGGCCGAACTATACGTATGTGGAACAGACTTCCTGCACACGTTTTTCCTGACACATATAGCATTAGCAGATTCAAGTCAAATATCCATAAATACTACTCCCTCTTTCCTCCTTCCCACACCTATATCTCCTGATCTATACACAACACTCAGGCATCCCTGAGTGTTGGTAAAAAAAAAGAAATGTATGTCTTTAAATACTTTAATTAAAATATGAAGCCCAAAAACCTTGGACTTTGGAGAGAATCAAAAATCAGTGCCGTAGATAGTTTACTTTTATTTTTAAATCTTTTAAGCTATAGATAAAACTGTCATAAGCCAATTTTCCGTTTTAAAACTTACTACATCCAAATTTTTTTGAAAATGTAAAGAATTTTGATTCTCAGTATAATAAAATACATTTTAGGGTTAAATAAAAGATTTTATTGTTTAAATTGTGCTAGAAATACAAACTGAAAATTTATATATTTATGAATATAAGTCTGTTTGTTATATCCTTAAGTATTTTTGCTGTTGTAACAATATATATTTATATTAATTTTTACCCCTAAAAAACTGTAAACGAAATATTAATTTTGTAATAATTTGTTTGAAAACTATAATGGCGTACAATATTTTATAAAATAATTTTTGTTTGTTTGTATTAAAAAGGGGTTATTAGGGCGTTTTCTTTTGCATGGCGGTTATCTATTGTATTGTTGTAACCCTTTAATCTTTTCAAAAATCCTTTTATTTTTTCTAAAACAGTTGATGTTATTCTCATGAGAATTCAAAACACGTTCAGCACAATTGTTTACCTACTATACTATGTCATCACGTTTGTTGCACATCGAAATATTGATCTAGGACCATTTAAAATGATAATGATTCTAGATATATTGAAAGTCACATTTTTAGAAAAACTACGTGGACGCCAAATACTCTCATGCTATGGGCAAAATAGTAAAAGTTTTCCAGACTGAACTGTTTGCTACTTTGGACGTAGCTTCTTGGATCAGTATCTGCAGTGACAGCCAAGCTGCGCTCAAGACACTGGATTCTCCAGTCACTTCATCTATTACTTTCCAGAATCCCTTGTTTGGGAATTGGGTCTGTCTATTGTAGCTCCCATACAATTCCTCACAATCCGGAACATCAGTCTTGACATGGATTATGAGTTAGACCAACTCTTGCATGAAATCTATTTTGACGGAAAGACGGTCAAATGAGTTGACATGTAGGAATTCTTAATTTTTTTTTACTAAAAATAAGATCAGATAAGAAATGGCCATTAACTATGAGAGAATAATTCACAATGTGTTGAAGTAAATATTAACTTCCAATTTCTTAGGTTTGTGAAAGCAACTTAAAAATTCTGAGTAAGCACTTTTTACTTTCTTTACTTTTTCTTATCATTTACTTATTTTCTTTCTAGGCTATAATACAATGGACTGCCTTGAGTCTGAGCTCCAAGGGCTTACCAAGTTTTTTTCAAGGCTTGTGCATGGCACAATTTACAACCCACACTCTACTCAATCTTTTGTTGAGAAAAGCAATCTTTTCTCAACAAAAGATTGCTTTTCACACTAATCTCAAAAATATATACATATAAAATATATATAAAATAAAAAATATATACATGTATTAACAATAATTTTATGTGTTACCGTATATACGTTGATACGAAAAGAAGGATATTGTTCTTTTTAATAAATATTTATGTAAATACAAAAGAAACGTGTTTTGTATAAAGTTTTTGTTTTGTGTATATGTTTAAAAGAGGCGTGATTGTGATCAACCCTTTGTGAAATTTTAACGATTTCTTTTTTAATGCTTAGGATTAATGTTTTACATGTATTATTTTATCTTAAGTTAATAAAATATGAAATTCTTCTATTCCTGAAACGTAAAAATTACGAAATTGGAGTGATATTAAAAGCATTAGCGTTAACAAGGGAAGTCTCCCCGGTGTCATCCTCCAATCTTCATGTAATTTTGATATGTTGTTCAGAACAAAAATTAATTCGACAAGTATTTTTGATCGCTTTGTACCGGGGTAAATTGGCCTTTTCAGTCTTTACGCCTATTTTATCAAAATTAACATTGGCATATTTGGTATCAGATTAAAGGTATTGAGGTATTCAATCTTGTGGTGCTAACAACGTTCTAAAAAGACAATATTTTTTGACTTATTGGCAAAAATGTCATAATTTTAGTATTTTACTCAATATGACGAAAAATTGTGCATGTTTGGACACGTTATTTACACACGGGATAGGTTTTTCAAAGACCTTTCATTTGGTATGCAACATGACTAGGTTTCTTTGCATAATATACACACAGAAAACGAATTTGCCAATTCCCATCTAAAATCAGTTATTGCAACAAAAAATCGTTTGTAACATTTGCATAAAGGTCGTCTTATTGTTAGTTAAATATCAGTAGTCACAATTGGAGATGCGTGCGTGACACGAATTTTTCGCAATTCACGTGATTCAAGCGTGATTGTAAGTGAAATTTATTTTTAATCACGTGACCGTGAGTGCGCGTGATTAGAAAAATTAGTTTCGTGCGTGAGTAATTTTTTTCTCGTGAGTTTGCATGATTGTTTTGTGCTGTTTGAAACATAAAACAAGTATCAAAATTGTCATCATATTGAACTTAGAGACCATCATTTCTATATGCTGATTTGAATGGCGTACTCCGTTTTTCGATGAATGGTACAGTTTTCTTGCAAAATGTCGTTAAAGATTTGCTGATTTCGAGCCTGTTTTTTAACAAAAAAATTTGCAAAGTTAATGATTTAGAAATTTTATGACATGTAAAACGAAGATATGACTTGTAGCAATATTTCTTATGCAAATTTGGTTTAAAGCTTTTCATGTTAAGCCCTCAAATTCGCGAATTTCTTCATTTTTTCGCGAAATTAACAGCCAAATTGGTCTTTGATAAAAAAACTTGCTTTTGGTGAATCAAAAAGGCATCCCTAACAACACGAATAGTGGACAAAAAACAGCTATGTTATATGGACCATCATGATGAAAACATCGTCTTTGTGTCCACTTTCTCTGAAGAAAGCCGAAACAACGCAACACACATTTGTAGGATCTCTAGACTAGAGATGCGCGCGTGACACGAATTTTGCGTGATTCACGTGATTCACGCGTGAATCACGCGTGAACGTGAGTGAAATTTATTTTTACTCACGTGAGCGTGAGTACGCGTGATTATAAAAAATAGTTTCGTGCGTGAGCGTGCGTGAGTAATTTTTGTTTCGTGAGTTTGCGTGATTGTTTTGTGCTGTTTGAAACAGAAAACGAGTAAAAAATCTTAATTTTATTGAACTTTGAGGGTAATTAATACAAAATTGTAATTTAAATAGATTTTTATTATTGTTTTAATGAAATTAAATACTTTTAGTGAAAGAAATCGAAAAAAGTAAAATAAAAATTTGCTAATTTTAATTTCGTGAGTCTTCGTGAGCGTGATTATTTCGTGAGCGTGAGAAAAATTTTAGTTACTCACGTGAGCGTGCGTGAACGTGAGCAGACAAAAAAATTTCGTGCGTGATTGTGCGTGAGCATTATTTTTATTTCGTGAGCGTGAGCGTGCGTGAGTCAAAATTCACTCACGCGCCCATCTCTACTCTAGACTGTTCTTAATTCTGAACATTTAAAAAAAAACTTAACACACTTAAAACTGTATGGCGTTAAGTTTTACATATTAACTAATTAATTAAATTTCCATTTAATATAACATCATTAGATTCTATTCCCATGAGTATAAAAGAAAAACTTAATAACAACCACAAATTACATTTCCATACAATGTATGTATATTATACATAATAGTTTAAGTTAATTTAACTTTAACGATTGCAACAATATTTTATTATAAATTAATCAATTGGGTCTAATTTATAGAAAGGGAAAAAAAAACTACTATATTGATGCCACCGTAGTCACAATCATCATCATAATGATAGAAAATTTCATTTATAAATATATTTATTTAGTTAGTTCATTCATTCCTTTATACCCATCCATACATTTTGCTGCATGAGTTAAATTAACTTGGCATGACATTATCAATAAATTACGTCTGATTAGTTTTTCTATATATTTTCCATTTACTATCTATCTACAACATTCTATATACAAACAACATTCATACATACGTAACACTTAACCAACAATCAAACAGAAGTTACTCTTGGGGAGTCCTTTACTTATTGGTAGCAAAAAAATTGGAAAAATAATAAGGAACAACCTTATTCATGGAACACCGAACAAATACCATCATCATAAATTACCTAACAAATGTCTCTGTTTCTATGTGGTTAGTTGTTGTTTTCTTATGCCATCATAGTTGTTTCAGTCAGCCAACATCCTACAATTTTCATTTTACCTTAAATATTTTCTCAATTGGAAAAAAAACTTTTATTTTTAGTTTAAAGAAAATGGAAAAGTTTTTATTTTTCTTGTTCCTTTTTGAGATACAACCACTGTGAAACCAAACAAGAACCAACTTTTTGTTCACCTGACCATATAGCATGTTTCTATACCACCCACTTACTTCTACACATGTACATCCCATTATCCTTGAACACCCATCAGAGCTATACGGACGTACGTACGTTCGTTCGTTTAAAATATTGCCATCTACTCTACTCCAAAGTAGCAAATTGCACCACAATATGTTCATGTTAAATTTTTTATATACAAAATACATTTTTAGATTACATACATAAATTACCACATACTATGATCTTCTATATTACACTTTGTTATAAAAGTAGGCGGTCAGTACTCTACGCCAAGTTTTACTGGGTGAACTGGAGTTCGAGACATTACAAAAAATTTACTGACAAAGTAATTAATTGTCTTTAACTTGGTAAACTACAAAACCAATCTTTTTTCCTGTAACCAATTAAGACAATTCACGACCTCCAATCATTCCGGGCACCATCTAATGTGAGCAACAAAAATGACGGATTAATGCTATAAGTTGGCAACACTAACGTATTCCCCAGGCCCTGACTTTAAGCATGATGAAAGGAATACGCTTTGTCAAATATTGCAAACTCGGAAAAAACGCATGAACTAGATCATTTTGGACTAAAAAATTAGTTCATTAGTTAAATTTTTAGTATTGAATACCCACGTTTTTTTTTTTTTTGAATGTGTTTGAGTTGCAATGTCTTGTCTACAACCGCAGTCAACATCTGTTCTGACAGTCAAGTCCCTGGAATCAATGTTACTGAAAACAAGATATGTCCCAAACTGCCACTCGTCTTTAAATGAGATGGCCAAGCAGCTTGACATATGACTCATATTGGTCGCAGAGCACAGTTACATTCCAGGAATTTGCAAAGACTATGAGCTTAACGACTGGAAACCACCTTACGGGTTCCAATAGAGTTGGAATGTGTTGGTATGCCTCAAAAAACTTGCAAGTAAAATCTTCGGCTTTGTTTCGCGATGGAGACCAATCAGAGATGTGCACATGGATGGACGTATGAGACTATATGACAGATTTGGCCTTGTCTTAATCAGAAGCACACAAGTGAGCTAATATCGCTTCCAAGAGAAGAGATTCAATACCTTACGAGTTTCAAGAGGAGTTCAAATTGGTTTAACGGCAGGGACTAGTATGGGAACCTATTACGGTCCCGTGGTATCACAACGCACCTCGACGTCTATGCTTGCTGTCCTAAAATGTCAGCAGTCGCATATAACCTAACATAACTTAATAATACCTCGTTTCAGAAATCGTGTTCGCAATATTACCTGTATTTAGTGCTATGTAACCATAGATGCTGCGAACATCGACTCTTTCTACAGACATCTTTCGAAAGTTCCTGACAAAGTCAATATCGGAGATATCAGGATTGTTCTCAGATAGGGAGCATTGACAACTGAAAATTAAATAGATCACATTTCTATCGGTCGGACGTGGCGTGGATCTCTTCTTGGATGTGAGAAGCGATCATTACTTAGTAGTAGACGAAATACGTCATAAGATTGTAGCAGTTGCATAGAACATCTAACAAAATTAAAAAGGAAAAGTGCAATTGCATTAGGTTAGGTTGGATGGGCGTTCGCAATTTGGCGAATTCACTCGGAGGCCATAAGGCCCATTGTGATTCCCTTAATCATATTTCCCTAATCCCCCTCTGATACAAAGTTCTACTTTTTAAACCACCCCGTTTCCCTGAGGTATTCCGCTAGAGAAGTCAATGAGACACCGCTTAGGCAATCCAGGTCATCGAAAAGTCTTTGCCCCAAATGCTTAAGGCGGCTCCTCATTAGGCCCGGATATTCGCATAGCAAGTGCTTCACTGACTCCTCTTCCTCCACTTCTCCACAGCTTCTACAATAGTCCCTATCAGAAATTCCCATAAGCACGCAATTACACAGTGTCCTGTAAGTACTCCTACTAATAGGCTAACCGTCCGTTTGCCAAAAGTAAGAAGACTTTTTGTCCTCTTAGGATTTGACAGTGGCCACAGGGTTCTAGATACCCTGCACGTAGTGAGTGATATCCACATATCCTTCATTCTATTCTCAGATATCCCATCAATTTCGTTCATCAATTCCACTATAGGATCCGAGACGTCAGGTTTTACTCCTCGTACATTCATCAGCCAATTCGTTCCCAGCGATCCCACTATAACCTGGGACCCAGATTAGCTTGATTGTGTGCTGACTGATTCGACGAAGAGATTGTATACAATTCCTAACTATTCCCGATTTTACAGTATTTGACTCTAAGGCTTTCAGAGCTGCGAGACTATTCACGAAAATGTTAATGACGCAAGGACGAAGATCCCTTTTCATAATCATTTATCAATTGCAAGCACTTCAGGCTGGAAAACACTACACTTATCCGGAAGTCTCAATGAGACCCCGATTTCGAGGCATTCAGAGTAAACTCCCGAACCCGTACCCATCTCCATCTTTGATCCGTCCGTAAAGATTGAGATAATAACAGAGTTTCCGCCCAGTCTTCCCTAGTCGGTATTTGGACTTCGAAGGTTCTGTCAAAGTTCGTCTGTGGTGAGATATAGTCGGTTCTCTGTTCCAGTTCCGTCCCGCCCACCGTACTTAACTTAAGTATGTGCGACTCACTTAACCTGAGAGCCGATTTTGCTGCAGTGCTCTTGACGTAAATATCCACGGGCTCAATGTTTATTATCACTTCCAGACCGGCTTGGGGTGCTGATCTAATAGCACCAGTGATAAACACACACGCCAGCCATTGTACCTTCTGTAGATTGCAGAGATATGATTTCTTATCCACTGCTTTCTACCACACAAGGGCACCATAGGTAAGTATTGGATTTGTAATTGCATTTGTGGGCGAACTTCTCGCCAGGAGTTCTCCACTCATTAACAAAGGAGTGCGAAGCTAAGTAAAACATAACATAAAATTACAAAAAACATAATATGCCAGCAATCATGTCAACACCAAACCTTTCAATATTGCTAGGAATGAGCTGGTGTATTGAAAAAAGCGAGTAAAACTGTGGAAGGACCATCTAACAAATATCGATATAGAACTAAATGACCGAGGAGATCTAATCTGCTCTTGATTCTCTAAAGCGTCATAAGACTCCAGGCCCAAACAAACTTTCACCGTAACTACAGAAGTCAGATTGCACTGCCACATCCAAATTTCTCAATTCGCTAATCGAGAATTTGAGGGTAACAATATAGCTTTTTATTTTGGACCGCACCGTGTCCTCCGCAGATGGACGACCACTAATAGAATGTCTAAGAATCGATAATGAATCAAAATATATCTGTTAAATAGCGACGCGAGAATTCCCACTTACTCTGGTCGGAGGATACACTCAAAAAAAAAAAAACTGTAATGTTAGCAAAAAAAGCATGTAAACCTACAAGAAAATTTGCTGATTTTGAACCCACAATTTTTTTTGCTAAGGTTAGCAAAAATGTTTTGCCAATAATTAGTTAACTAAATATTTTTTTTTTGAACTTAGTTTATACACATCTGAGGACCCCATTGGGTTCGGACCCGATAGGTCCAGACCCCGATGGGCCTAGACCTAGTTGGGTTCCTTAAAAAGCGTCATAGTTTTTGATCCAAAATTTGTGTTCGTTTCGCTCTACCTTGCTTAGTTTTTGAGATACGTGATTATAGGGGACCACTGGGGTCTTGAGAATTAAAAAACTCGATAACTTTAAAAATATTACTCGGAGAGCTTTTGACAATTTTGCGGTCTTGTTCTACGTGTTGAGAGCTACTTTTTTGGACTTTTTGTTGTGTCGGCAATATTTACCGAGATATGAGCATTTTAAAATTTTCGGGAATGCTAACTTTTTTGGATCCAAAGTTAGGGCCCATTAGGGTCCACACATGTGAAGAGGACCGGCGATACTATGGTGATTCTAAGAACCAAAAATGGCCTCCATTTTGCTCTATCTGGCTTAGTTTCCGAAATAGCGCTATTTTAAGTTTTCTGAAAATAAAAAAAACTTTACCATTTATTTTGCTAATATTAGCAAAAAATCTTGTAAAAATGTAGTCAACTCAATTTCAAATTTAGCAAAAGAAATTAGTTCAAAGTTTGTTTAAAATTGCTAATGTGCTAAATGAAGTTTACAAGAATTTTTTGCTAACATGCTAATCTCAACTAAAAATTTGCTAAAAGTTAGTTAACTAGCGTTAGCAAAAAAAAAATTAGTAAATCTACTAACGTATTTTTTTGAGTGTATTAAAACATGCCTCAAACTTTTAAATATGATAAATAAGATTATTTTACAACTTTGGGAAAAAGAAAAAATAAGAATATATAAAATCAGTGTCAACTTTTTCAGGGAACTTTCTAAAATGTATCTCAATAACTATAGTTTATCAGAAGTGTCACCAGACTACCGGAATTTGGGAACATAATGGGCGGGGACCTTCAGGGCCACATGAAGATAGCGGGACGATTCATAGGGGACCCATACGCTAAGATCTCTGACAGAATGCTACCCAAACAAGTCTTTATAAGACATTTTAGAATTGATATTCCTGAAAGGAGCATATGGTCTACTAACTCTTGGAATCCAGAACCAGGATCTCAAGTGTGGTTTACTGATGGCTCAAAACAGACCAATGGGGATACTGGTGCGGGGATCTTCGGTCCGAATTTCCAACGCGCACTACCTTTGGGGAAATCCCCATCGATATTTCAGGCAGAACTTTATGCCATATATATATGTGTGTCCGAATGTTTACGTAGGTGCACAAAAAGGACAAACATATATATACTATCTGACAGTCAAGCAGCATTGAAGGCTTTATCAGCCTACGATGTATCTTCGAAACTTGTCATGGATTGTGTTCTTTCCCTAAACGAACTAGGCCGTAACAATGAACTTACTCTCAGTTGGGTCCCGGGCCATGAGGGGCACCTGGGCAACGAACGGGCAGACTGTTTGGCCAATCGTGGTGCAAGTCGCCCTTTTATCGGTCCGGAACCCTTCTGTGGTTTGCCCATTGGGCATATCAGGGAAAGTTTACGATCATGGAGAGAATCTGAATTTGCCAATCACTGGAACCATTGTTCTGGACAGCGTCAGGCAAAAAGATTTATCTCTCCATCCCCTGGGGTATCTAAACGACTACTAAATCTCGACAAAAAGGATCTAAGGATTCTAACTGGTTACCTCACTGGACATTGTAATCTTCGCTATCAACTTAGGAAGAAAAATTTATCGGACACTGAAATATGTAGATTCTGTGAAATTGACGCCGAAACGGCGGAACACATCCTTTGTGAGTGCCCAAGACTCAACATCAGACGAATTCGACATCTAGGGCGACATTCATTAACTCCAAGTGACATATGGGAATCCATGCCAAATAGGATACTTGGCTTTATAAAAAGCCTTAACTTATAGGGCAACTGCTAGGCTGCACAAAAGATCATATTGGTCGCAGTGCATAGGGCCTTTTCTAATCTAATCTAATCTAATAGTTTATCAAAAACTTATTGAACATAGTATTCATTTATTTGTAAGTTCATTCAAGTGTAACAGCTTCCAACACGATTTGTATTTTGTACATATTTTAACAAGTTTTGTATTTGTTGCTTTGGGAATCATCCACCTTCTACTTTAAAAGTTTTTTTTAACTAATATATGTTTCTTCTTTTGCATTTCCTCCCTATTTATGATAAATAAATATTTTTGGTAACATTAGAAGTCGACAAAAACATGTTGTTCTTTTTTATGAATTTGTTTATAGAATTTTAAGATTCGAATTTTTTTGTATGCCAAAAATATTTGCATTGTCAACTGAAAATATTTTGTCAAGAAAACGAAAATTTTTTGTCATTTGAAATACACTGCAAAAACAGAAACTTAATATAAGTGTTTTTGTAAGTTTATGATTGAGCCAAATTAAAACAGTGAACATTCAAAGCACAGTATGAGGGTATACTCACTTTGTTATTCCGTGTGTAAGTCTTCGAAATATCGTTTGAAGACCTCATAAGTTATGTAAATTATTGATCTGTGATCGATTCTAAGATATTCCATGATTATCCGTTAGGGTGGGGCGATTAGTAAGGAAGGAAAAAAATCTTAATGGGCGCTTAGCGTTTCTGATTCATGGGATTGTACTGAGCAAAAAAGTCACTAGACCATACATCTACGGTGAAAATCGAGCCTCCCGATTTTGACTTGAAGTTTTTTCTCAGACTTTATTTTTTTTGGAAAATTTGCAAATTTTCTTGGGCTCATATTTCGTAAACTATTTGAAATTTTGACTTATTTTCAAAAGTAAAGTTGCAGCTATTGTTTCAAGCTACAATTTCTCTGAACATATTACTTAGAAAAAACTTCGTTTTCATGGTAAAAAAGTCGAAAATGTAGAAAAATTCACCACTTTTTGTATTTTTTTTTGGATATTTTATAACAGTCAAACCATTGAGATTAACGATCCAATACTAAGACAAAAATTGTAGCCAAGACAATAGTTAAGAACTCTCTAGTACATCGCAAAAGTATTGGAACGCTCTTTCAGGCAGTTTGGCTTAACTGAGCTTCGCAAATATGTAAAACCAAACATAAATTTTGATTGTACGCATTTCGTTCACATGATCGATTTAGAGGACAAAGCATTGATATTTGAACCGCCATTTACCAGGAAAATTCCGTATGAGCATTTACAACAATACCTCGAATGTGTATATGATGAAGATCCACCATTTCCAGACCCACTAATACCTTGTCATATTCAAGTTACGGAGCGTCATGTCCAGCTACTAGCTAGTGTTGCTAAGCACTCAATCGAAAAAAACCGTGAAGGTATAATGGCATCTGTATCTGAAGGCCGAAAGAAAGCGCCTCGTATGGAATCTCGAAAAGATTTGGAAGACAATCTTTGAATGAAAAATACACTAAATTCATACCTTGTCTCTACCAATACCTTGTCTCTACCAATACAATTACTTTGTACTTTAAATGAATTTTCAAAATAAATATTGAACAAAACAAAAAAAAACATTATATTTTTGGATAAAAAAAGTGGAAAAAATAAGAAATCGAACATTTTTATGATTTTGCGCTATGAACAACTGAAAATGGTAATTTATCAATATTTTCACAAAAAATTTGCCAAGGCCAAAACTGCCTGAAGGAGTGAAGGAAAATCTCAATAGTTTGGCTGTTATAGGCCAAAATATCAAAAAAAAAATACAAAAAGTGGTGAATTTTCTACATTTTCGACTTTTTGCCCATGAAAACGAAGTTTTTTCTAAATAATATGTTCAGAGAAATTGTAGCCCGAGACAATAGCAACTTTACTTTTGAAAAAGAATTTCAAATAGTTTACGAAATATGAGCCCAAGAAAATTTGCAAATTTTCCAAAAAAATAAAGTCTGAGAAAAAACTTCAAGTCAAAATCGGGAGGCTCGATTTTCACCGTAGACGTATGGTCTAGTTGACTTTTTTGCTCAGTACAATCCCAAGAATCAGAAACGCGAAGCGCCCATTAGTATGTTCAAATCACCCCACCCTATTATCCGTCCATCTGAAGTAAACACAATGGAGTCCAAAATAAAAAAAACTTCGAAAAATTGGTACAAATATGGTTTAAATGGTTAAAATCAGGTTGGGGAGAAAAAGTTTTCCCTGGAAGAACTAAAAAACTCCAGAAAAAAACAGAATTGAAATGCAATTTTTTCGGCCAGTCCTTTTTGGGGGCTTGGTTAATTCAACTGTTTTTTTAATTTCAGAAAAAGGTGATTTTTTTTGTGTTTTTTATCAAAAATAAATGGTTACTACTCGCAAGTTATCATCGATAATGACTTGCGATATTTTTTAGAAGGTAGGTAGGATTGTAGTCTTTAGTTGTTATAAGTGGTCACAGCCCTACCGTTTATTTTTAGGGGTGTTCTGAAATATTTACTAAAACACTATATTTTTGTCAAATTTCAACTTTAGTGGAATAGAATTTCTGTGAAACAAAAGGAAACAAAAAACGTATACCACCCAGAGAAAGCTGAAAGTGTCCTCTTTAATCCTATATATGCTTTTGCATCCACCACGATCCGCCGGTAGAACACTTTTTTTATTTAATTAAAATTACTCAAAAAAAAAAATTACGAATTTCGGTCATTTACGGTATGTAATGTTTCGAAATATTGGTCTAGGACCAATATTGTTGATTATTGATAGTTGACCGATTCTAAGTCATTCAAGCGATTTCCGTCTATCCATTCGTCCGTGTGTCCGTTCGTATGTCCGTCCGTCCGTCCGTCAGTCTGTGGAAAACACAATACAGTCCAAAGTAAAAGAGCTAGACTCCTGGTACGAATATGTCTTATGGTCTTGGGCTTATTAAGTTCAGAAATCTGGACATTCGGATCAGGTGAAAAAAGTTCCCCCTTAAAGAATTTAGCCAACTACTAAAAATAAAGTAATTTTTACTTTTGAAAAAAATATATTTAAAATAATGGTAAAATTTTATAATTATTGTGAAAAAAGCATAATAAATGAATTAGTAATTTTGACGACATTGTGGACCCGCCGAAACGACGACGCCCCCAAAAAAGAAGCCCTATTAATTTCTATTAGTAAATTAAAAAATTGAAAGCAAAACATAAAAATAAATTTTGTAGTAACTGCAAAATTTTTAGTTACCATTACTAACTTTTTTTTTAGTGTAAACAAATTAGCAAATTTGACAAAAGAATTTGATAAACCCAGGAAAATTTTTCAGAACCGATTCTGACAACACTTGTTCTAGAACAGGTTCTTCGGTAACCATTCACTATTACACTTAAATTATTCAGAACAAGTTAAGTGAAAATTATTGTGAAGCTTGTTCTCTGCAATCAAAGTTTCATAACATTTTGGTTCTCAGGAATTAAAAAAAAATTATGTGTCAAAAAAATTAAAAAATAAATATCAATTTAATTTTGTTAACCAAGAAAAAACACGAAATTCTACTAAAATAGCAGGATAAAATCGTGAAAATTGTTGAAACAAAGGTGAGTAAATTAAATGTTCATTGTCTGGGTCGGGTCAAATACTAATAATATTATGTTTTTTATTTTTGTTTGCAGAAAATCCATGTTCTGGTATATCATTATTGTAAGGCCCAAAATGCAGCTTTGGAGGCGAAAAAGGATAAATGTATGTTAAAACAAGTGAGAGTGTTAAATTCGGCTGTGCCGAATCTATTATACCCTCCAACACGTTAAAAAAACAAAAACAGGGGCGTCTTTTTTTTTGGGGGGGGGGGGGTACATCGGTGGGGCAACCTTCCTGGATCCAACTTCAAGACTTCGAACTTCTTTTGACATAAAAATGTTTCGTTTGCTAAGCAAATGTGCAAAAAACCTATAAAAAATGGGTTTTTTTTAGGGATGTCGCGAATATTCGTCACTATTCGGTATTCGGCGTATTCGGCATGTTTTTTTAATATTCGGTTAAATAAATATTCGGTTACAGTTTGCCGAATATTCGGCAAAATTTAAATTAGTTAAAAAAACACTTTTTATTAACGTTTGACTCTTTTTCGTAGTAATTTCAGTTTGTTTTTTATACAAAAAAACTTGAGCACTTGATTAAAATTCGAATTGTTAAGGTACCAGAAAAATTGTGTCAACAACAGCGTTGTTTTCTTTTAATCTGGTACTTTTTTTTAATATTTTACATAGGTAAAATACAGGCGTATGATTAATTAAATTATTCGGCAAATATTCGTATTCGGTTCCAACCGAATACCGAATAGTAAATATTCGGTAAAATGCCGAATACACTATTCGCGACATCCCTAGTTTTTTTAGAGGTTTGTTTAGTTCTTAAGAGGGGAACTTTTTTCCCCCTGATCCGATTTTGCCCATGTTCGAACTTAACCAGCCCAATACCATAAGACATATTCGTGCCAAATTTCAGGAGTCTAGCTCTATTACTTTGGACTGTATCGTGTCTTCCACAGACGGACGGACGGACGGACGGACAGACGGACATCGCCAGAATGTCTTAGAATGGATCACTGATCAATAATATATATACTTTATGGGGTCCTAGACCGATATTTCGATGCGTTACACACGGAATGACAAAGTGAGTATACCCCCATACTGTGGTTGGAGGGTATAAAAATGTAAATATTCCTTGTTATATATGATTGTCTTTATCTTTGTTTAATAAATTAATGCAATTCGAAATATTTCTTTAATTCTCATTTCTGTTCCAAATTTTACTTCTAGAACCGATTCCGAGGAACAAAAATATGTTCTAATTTTGCTTACAAACACCTGTTGCTTTTGGGACAATCCCTTTGTAAAAAGAATCGGTGTTGCACAAGAATTAGAACAGGTTCTAGGGAAGTATAAGTTGTTCTACAATCGATTTTTTGCAACCGAAAGTTTTGCTGGGAATAGTTAATTTTTCAGTTGATTTTACCATTTTTTATTTGAGTGTAAACATTAAAAAAAAATGTTTATAATTATTATAAAAATCCACATATGAAATTTTTTAATAAATAAAAAAACACATTTTCACGCTAAAAGCTAAAAAAAATTTAAAGTTCAAATTAATTTTAATGAAACTAAAACTAAAATCTAAAGTTCAAATCTATTTTAAGAAACTAAAACTGAGGCAAGTTTAAATTAGTTGGCAACGGCCTCGAGCCATCCTCAGTGACGGAGCGGTGACATGTCAGAGTCACTGCTGACATCCACAAGACATCTCTATGTACTGGGTTGAGGACAGTTTCAAACAAATTTTCAAAATGTCCTCACTCAAAGTCAGCAGTGGTCAGGGCGGACCTTCTGGGGACATGTCACCTAAGACATCTTCGGGGAAATGTCTGACGTAGGTCATGCGAAAATACAAAAAATTTTCGTATTTCCTTTAGTTTTTACTTTTATCCATTTTCCTTTATAAATTATCTTTCTCATATTTAGAAAAAAACTTTTCGCATTTTTTAGTCCCAACTGGATTTGAACCTGGAACCTCCAGCTATTAGTCCCACACCTCACTACTTGTTCCAAACTTTATTTTGAAAATTGTTTGTCTATTTATTACTTTTATTCAACTTGTTAGATTTTGATTTTATTTAAATAAATCGATAATGTTGCCAACTTTTTCTTGGAAATTGAAGAGTTGCCCAGATTTAAAATTCTAATTTAATATACTGCTATTCTGGAGACATTTCCTTTTATACGTCAGAACCTGAAGACATATCCCCAAGGAATCACTGTGGAAATTTCCTCAGTGACACATTTTCCAACTGGGGACTTATTATCTGTCAATTAAAAAAAAAATATTCTGATCCGTTCAAAAGTTACAGAATTTTGGCCAATGAAAAGAAAGATTTTAAGCCACTGTGGGTCGTGGGTTCGATTCCCACCAGAACCCTTGGTTTTTTCGCTACAAAAAGATTGAATTTATTAAAAATGAGTTGTAAATAAATAGAAAGAATAAATAAAAATAATTGATCATGTGATCAAAACTATTATTATTATTAGCTCATTATTGTAAAGAAGTATATATTCAATTATCTTATTTTTTCCTGTAATTCAATTTGATGTTAATAAAAAAGAAACGTTTAAAAAAAAAAAAAATTTTGTAGGGACCGAAAAAAATTAAAAATAAATTTTTTTGAGCATTTTGAAACATTCCGATTTTTAAGCCAAAAAAAGTATCCCACATATATATTTGGGGTTTTCACAGTGACGATTAAATTTGCCTTTTTTAGTTTGGTATTTGGCAAATGTGGCAAATGTCAAAAAAATGCCAATTTGAATGTGGCATGTTTTTCTTAAAATGCCCAACTCAAACCTTGTCTAAAAACAAAATGCCAGTGTGCAAATAAAAAAAAAACATAAAAATCAACAGCTGTGGTTGTTTATGCTGAAATTTTGAACGCGGCAACAAAAAACATTTATACAAAAAGGAAAATACATAATTTTTGTGTTTATTTTAAAATTGTGAATGTAAAAAGTTATTAAAGTTATTTTGTAAAAATTATTAAAAAAAGTGCGCTCACGATATGTAAAGAAAAAATGGTGGCAAATACTTGACGTTTAGTAAAATGGCATATTTGCCAAATACCACACTTAAAACGGCAAATTTAATCGTCACTGTGAAAACCCTAATTGTATTCAAATTGACCCTTAAAAACAATTTTTCTATGTGACCTTTTCTTTCAGTGTAGTTGTATATCTTATAGCAATTTAAACACACAATTTATGAATGCAAATTTAAAAGTTTACTTATTTTAATATCAAATATAAGTTTTTCTTTGAATTTTTTCTAAGTAGATAAGGATCTCTGTCATCTTAACCTAACATAGTGCCCCCCAGATATGACAACCTTTTTATGGAAATTTTTGTACAGAAAGTTCAACCAATAAATGTTAAGCAAAAGGAAAAAAAACGAAGTTATGTTGAAATAATCTGTTTATGCCAAAACCGAATTTCGTAGACCCTACCTACTTCTTTTATTGCGTGAAATATTCAGAATAGTTGTCAAATTTCTTAATTTTCTTAAGAAATTAACTTCGAGGAAAAAAGTTAATTTTGATCATATTTTGCACATTTTTTAACATTTCAACACAAATACATAGTTTTTAAGTTGAAGAGACCGTGGATCTAACTAATCATAAGCACCCATAAACATTTCTAACAATTAAAAAATGTTGGGCCACGGGTGCGTATGATGAGCCCACATATTCACATTATGTTTCGCGTATGTTTTTAAAGGTGTATCTCTAGGATGTAACTATAACATTTGTTTATATCATTCTCTGGATTTGAAATACGATAAAACGACTATCAAATTTGTAAAAACACCCTTATTTGTTTAATTTTTAAAATACATACAGTAAAGAATCGTACAAAATTTCACAAGAAAAGAAAACCCAAGATACTTTCTTATTTACCGTACGGGGTATTTATAACAAGCAGAATGAACATTCTTATGACATTTCAAGATTTTAAGGGATTTAAAAGGTGGTTTTGTGATGGGTGTCTGGTTGATTTGTTTTATACATACTGTATTTTTTTTTTGTTTGTGGATTTTAAATGAAATTTCATTCGATAGCACGTTTGGCAAAATGGCCTTATGCGTGCCTAGAATACATTGTAATTTCATGTTGCAAAAGTTGTTTTTTGTTTTTGTATATTATTTTGGCCATAATTTATGTACAAAATATTTTAGGTAGAGGGGGGATAGAAACCATTTATACACATTAGAGTGGGATAAAAAGTATTTATTATCGTAATTCAAAACGAAATAGGATACAAAAGTACAACAAACAAAGAAATAAAATTTTCATAAAAAATTTTGAACGCAAATATTTCAAAAAACCTCAAACGGGTTTCAAGACTTTGAAAAATTTATAGCTTTGAAAGTTTAAATTTTTGTCAGTGCTTCGGGTTTTAAAATTCTTTTCCCTACATTTACCCTCTTCCGTATAACATTGTCTTTCTGCGAAGTTTGAAATTCAACAATAACAATTTTTCAACTTACTCTAAAACACTTTCAAACTTGTGTGATTATGTATAAGAAGAAGAGTCAAAACCACAAATGGAACTCATTTTGGTATAAAATGTAAGATGACATGCCAAAAACAAAACTTCCAAATGAAAATGGAAGCAATATTTTATAACATTTTACAACAAAAAAAAGTAAACAAATGCATTAATAAACTTTTTGTTTAATGTAATCTGCTTTAACAATAAATTTTTAAATTTATGTGTGTTATTAATTTTTTTTGTTAATTGAAAATAAAAATCAGCATTTATAATTAAAACAAAAATTAGTATATTTTTTTGGTAAGGTACACTCAAACAAAGAAGGCAATATAATGGTTGAAAAAAACAACTGGGGGCTTATAGTCAGAGTTGACAATAAAAACGATTCATTATATTGATGAAACGGTTTCATAACTTGTTGTCATCAACAGGGCTGCTTTATGGTCGAATAACAAAAAAAAAAAATCTTTTGGTACAATTTAAATTCATGTTATTACCTATTTTAAGAAAAAGAAATTAAAAAAAATGTTTTGAGTAGGAATATTCTAGCACAAGGTAATTTTTCTTTTAATTAAAACCATGATATTTGTGTAAAATAATCTGGTTTAATGAGTCCTTTTCTCAGAATCTGAGACTTTTCCTTTACGAAAAATGTCTTAGAATCTACACTCCAAAAAAAAACCTTAAAAAATTACAAGAAAAACTTGTAACTTTTTTTTGTTTGCTACCTCCTATTTGACAAAAATTCCTAGTAATTTTACAAAATTTTTACCAATAATTTTGTAATTTTACAAGGTTTTTACCAACAAAATTGTAAATTTACAAATTGTTTGACCTAATCATATTTACAAAGAGATTTCGTAATTTTACTATATTTTTTGCTACCTCCTATTTTACAAGAATTCCTAGTAATTTTACAAGCTATTTACCAATAATTTTGTAATTTTACAAGATTTTTATCAATAAAATTGTATATTTACAGTTTCTTCGCGCAATTAAACTTACAAGGAATTCTCGTGAATTTTCTAATTTTTTTTTGGTAAAATTATCTACACCATTTACAGATGTAATTCGTAAAAGATCAATTGTAATTCGAAGATTCTACTTATAATTCGAAGATTCTATTTGTAATTCGAAGATTCCATTTGTAATTCAAAAATTCTACTTGTAATTCGAAGATTCTATTTGTAATTCGAAGATTCTATTTGTAATTCGAAGATTCCAATTGTAATACGTAAAATATCAATGGAAATTCAGTTGATATTTTTCGAATTACAATTGGAATCTTCGAATTACAAATGGAATCTACGAATTACAATTAGAATCTTCGAATTACAAGTATAATCTTCGAACTACAAATGGAATCTTCGAATTACAAATGGAATCTTCAAATTACAAATGGAATCTTCGAATTACAAGTAGAATCTTTGAATTACAATTGATCTTTTTCGAATTACATCTGTAAATGGTGTAGAAAATTAGTAAAATTACCAAAAAACAAGGAAAACTGTCAAATATTGGTAAAATGGGATTACGAGACTTTTCATAGTAATTTGAAAACGTTTTTTTTTTTGTGTGTAAAACCCTAATTTGTAAAACGCAACGCGCAGCGTTGTAAAAATTTCAATGCAATTTAAGTATTGTTGTAACAAAAACAATTTACACAGAAATTTTTACAACGCGTTGCGTTTAAATTAAAAATTAACTTTTTCTATATAAAAAATGTCTCAAAATCTAGCACAATTTCTTTAAGAAAAATGTCTCAGAATTTGGGAATATTTTTATACACAGAAAATAAAATCGTCAAATTTAAATCAACAAACAGCAATTGTAAATCAACCAAACATGATATCAACCAAACATTTAATAAAAACGGCCGCCTGTTAGTCTTTAATACAAAACATCGATTTTGTTTTTAACAAACTCAGTCAAGTAATTTTATTTCAAAATTATTTTATCATGTCAACAAATAGTTTTTGTGTTTGTTGAATTTCTTTGTTGAAAAAAACTACGATTTTTTTACATTTGTCAGATCAACAAATTGTAATTGTGTTTGTTGAATTTCTTTGTTGAAAAAAAATTTAAGATTTTGTACGCTTGTCAATACAAATAATAATTTTAGAGAACTTTTACAAACTCGTTTATCAATTTTTTTTAAATTTTTTTTCAACAATCAATATTTACAAACGTTAGTTGATATCACAAATTTCCGTATAGGAGCACTTTCAGTGAAAAAGTTAATTGTATTCACAAATATGGGGGTCAATATAACAATTCGTTTTTTTTCTGTGTACGAAATATACGGAATTTCAGAATTTAAGACTTTTTCCATACGAAAAATGTCTCAGAATCAATAATTTTTGTATAGAAAAATGTTTCGGCATTTGAGATATTTTCTCACGAAATATGTCTCATACGAATCATGTCTCAGAATCTGAGCCTTTTTCTATACGAAAAACGTCTAAGAATCTGATACTTTTTCTAGGCGAAAAATGTTTCAGAATCTGAGACTTTTTCCATACGAAAAATTTTTCTATACGAAAAGTCTGAGAATTTTTCTACACGAAAAATGTCTCGCAATAAAATACTTTTTCTATACGAAAAATGCTTCAGAATCTGAGACTTTTTCTTTACGAAAAATGTCTCAGAAATGTAATTTTTTAAACGAAAAAGGTCCCAGAATCGAAGACTTTTTCTATACGAAAAATGTCGCAGAATCTGAGCCTTTTTCTGTACGAAAAATGTCTCAGAATCTGAGACTTTTTCTATACGAAAAATCTCTCAGAACCTGAGACTTTTTCTATACGAAAAATTCTTCATAATTTCAGAATTTATCTTTACGAAAAATGTCTCAGAATCTGAGTTTTTTTCATTACAAAAAATGTCTTAGAATCTGAGACTTGTTCTATACAAAAAATGTCTCGGAATCTAAGAATTTTTCTAAACGAAAAAGGTCCCAGAATCTAAGACTTCTCTATACGAAAAATGTCTCGGAATCTGGGACTTCTTTTATATGAAAAATGGCTCGGAATCTGAGCATTTTTTTCAACGAAATCGATCCGAGAATAGGAGACTTTTTCTGGACAAAAAGTGTCTAAGAATCTCAGCCTTTTTCTATACGAAAAATCTCTAAGAATCTGAGACTTTTTCTAAACGAAAAATGCCTCAGAATTTGACACTTTTTTTATACGAAAAATGCTTCAGAATCTGACACTTTTTCTTTACGAAAAATGAGTCTTCTTAGTTTTCTATACTAAAAACGTCTCAGAATCTCAGACTTGTACTATATGAAAAATGTCTCGGAATTTGACAATTTTTGTAAACAAAAAAGGTCCCAGAATTGAAGACTTTTCCAATAAGAAAAATAACTCAGAATCTGAGCCTTTTTCTATATAAAAAATTATCTCAGAATCTAAGACTTTTTCTATACGAAAAATGTCTCAGAACCTCAGACTTTACCCAGCAAAAACATGGTAATGAGTTGTGAAAAGTAATCATTACCAAGTACATTATTTATAATGAGTACCCATTACCATTAACATTATTTTAAGCCCAAAAGTAACTACTTCTCAGTAATATGTTATAAAAGCACCTCTAAGTAATAATATCTTCTTGCACTTGCAGTTTTTAACCTTTACAATTTAATTAACTTAAAAAGAACTTAAAAACTTAATAAAAATTACGGAATTTTTAAGTGTTAGTAAAAACAAGTTAAATTTTAAAAGTTTTAATTAACTAATTATTTTACTTCTTATTGGTAATGGGTTTTTACTCCTTATTTGTAATCCGAGGCAGTAACTACTTATTTATCTCCATACTCTTCACAAGTTATTTTTGTCTCACGCCCTTGTTAAAATAATTAGTGTTTCATTCAATAAGTAAGTAGTGATAAACATTTGTTTCGGATTACAAAACCCATTACTAGTAATGTCAGTTTTTGCTGGGTACCTACTATAAGTGACTCTGAACCTGAGTATTTTGGATTTTGGATTTTGAATTTGTGACTTTTGTTATAGGAAACAATTCTCCTATCTGTTAGAATCTGAAAATTTTTCTGTAAGAAAATGTGAAATCTTTAAAAACAAATTTAAGAAAAAAATGTTGCTCAATTTTCGTAAAATCGAATTAATTGTTTTCTAAAAAAATGCCTAAGAATTACAAAATTTTTTCTAAAGAATTTTTCTATAGGACGAAAACTTTGGGAAATTTTCTATAGGAAAACTCCAAGAATCTTTTTTCTGATAATTTTTTAGAATTATATTTTGAGGATTTTTTTGAATTTTTTTATAAAAACTTTTTATGTATATAGAAAACAATACTCAGAATATGAAAAGTGTCTTTTTCCACACGAAAAGTTTTTGAATCGTTGTTGAAACATTAACAATTTTCCGAAATATTAATTACATTTTTTGAGTGTATGAATAATAAATCATTTGCTTGTTTAACAAAACTTCAACAACAATTGTCGTTAACTTTCTGTTAAATTAATTTTTTTCAAATATGGTAAGTTGTTTAATTGTTTACTTTGTTGTCTGTATTTTTGGGTAGAATGAGTGGCTGACTAACTAAATTACCACTACCACCCAAGTTGGTAGTGGTGTTAACAAAAACATAATAACGAACAATTGTTTTTTATGGTAAAGTTTTTAAACAATAAAAAGGTTAATTTACATTAAAATAAAAACAAAAATTAAAACAATAAAAGTCTAAAGCGTGACTTAAGGTAATTGTCAATTCAATTTAGCATTTTTGACACTTTATTTTGTTTTAATTTTTATTTTATTTTATTAAATTCAATTTATATTCATTTGTTTCTTAGTGCCCCACCAATTTATTCAATCGTTTGTTCATTTATTTAAACAATTATTGTTTTGTTATATTTTGCATTATAATATTTTTTCTGTTTGCATAAATTTTAATTTAATTGCATTATAATGGAGTTACCGAAATTAACAATAAAATCCAATAACAAATTATCTTTATATCAAATTTATAATACAATGTATTGAAAAAAAAACATTTTTCAGAAAATATATAACAAAAATCCATTAAAATATTACAATACATTACATGGTCTGTTGAACAGAGACCAGAAAAATATTTTACAAAATATAAAAATTTAATTCACTTAAGAATATTTTTTTTTGTTATTTGAAATGATTTTAAGCATTTTAGCAAAAGAAAAAAATTGAGAAAACTAAATTGCATTATGCATTAGTATAAATTTTACTTAAAACATTCTACTTCTTGTTTATTTTGAAAACTTTTTAAGAAAAATACTCGTGTTTATCTTCTTTCTGAACTTTGCCATTATTATTTTGTTATTTTTTTATTTATTTTTATGTTTTTTTTTGCAGTAATAACAGAATACAAACTTTTGATTAGTACTTTTTGTTTTTATAAATTTAAAATATATAACTACAGTGAAAACCATTCATTTGCCAGATTAAAGAAAAACCAAAAAACTAAAATTCTGTTGAATTTTCATAAATATTTCAGTTTTTTTCTAATTTCTGATTTTTTTCGGAATTTTCTATTTGAAATTTTCTGGAACTTTATAATATTTTTCAAAATTATCCTGACTTCTGCGTTTTTTTAATTTTCTTAACCTAGTCATGTAAGAAAATTATATTCGGTCAAGACCGATCATATAATACTCTACTCCGCGTTCGCTAGCAAATCGGTGTTAAAGAGTCGAAAAAGTGCGTTTTTGACCAAATTTGCTTGGCTATGATTTCCAAAACTAATTTTAGAGCCTCAGTTTTAAACACGAACTTAACTTTATTGGATGCGAGGATTCCAAAACTGGTATTCGCTTTTTTCTGACAGCTTCAGTTTAAAAAGGGCATAAATATTCAGACAAAATTAAAGAGGGCATAAATTTAAAAATTTTATTTTAGCGATATCTCAAAAACTAAAGATGACTCAACAAAAGTAAGAGCATTTTTGGAATCAGAATATCCAACATACCTAAAATCGTCATTCACTTTTTGGATGTAAGGCAAGTGTTTGTAAATATGGACTCACAAACATGACAAAAATAGTCTATTTTCAAAGATTCCTTAGGTTATATCTCAAAAACTAGAGCTGACCAAAAAAAAAACGATAGCCAGATTTGAAATCAGCGTACCCCAATTACCCAAAATTAGCTATCAGAACCCGGGCAAAAAAAAAGTGTTGCTCTGTGATATCTGTGGAATTGAGATTACAGTTATTTTACAGAGTATTTAACAGAGTAATTATTTTGAGTGTACAGAAAAAGTCTCAGATTCTTACACCTTTTTCCTATAGAAAAAACCTCAGATTCTGATACCTTTTTTCTAAAGAAAAAGTCTCAGATTCTCACACCTTCTTCCTAAAGAAAAATATCCCATAGAAAAAGTCTTACAAGGGAAGTATCTCAACCCTTATGAACCGATTTGCCTGAAACTTAAAATATATATTAAAGAGACGATTTTAAGGTTGGGGTATCTCGGCTTATCGGCCATATCGGTGTTTAAAAATTTCGTTGTCCCCTTATGAAACCATGTGGACCTTCGGGAAAATTTTGATAACTTCCGAACTAATAGGAATATCATCTAGGGCAAAAATACGAGTTGACTTAAATTTAATAAAGATTATTTCTTATCCATATGGATATCGTAGGTCTATGTCTTCACATAAGTACCCCCCAAAATTTACATATTTTCCTGAAAAAAATATTTAAAGAAACCGAATTTTTACAAGGTTATTGGATAGGCATTAAAAAAAACCCTTCTTCTCATATGAAAACATCATATAGTTTCTTAAAAAGAAATGACTGAAAAATCCAAAAAACGATTTTTTCGCCATTTTTTGACCCATGTTTTGAACCCCTAAATCCCCGATATGGCCGATAAGCCGAGACACCCTAACCTTAAAATTGTCTCTTTGATATATATTTTAAGTTTCAGGCAAATCGGTTCATAAGGGTTGAGATACTTCCCTTGTTAGATTCTTAGACCTTTTTCCCTTAGAAAAAGTTTCAGATTCTGAGACTTTTCGAATTTTAGAATTCTTATACAAAAATCCAAAAAAGAAAATGTTTAAGAATGTGAATAGTTTGAGAGTTTTTCTGTACATTTTTCTATAGAAAAGTTCCCAGTTTCTGAGACCTGTTGAATATACAATAAGTCTTAAATTCTAAGACCTTTTTTCTATCGAATTCCGAGACATGCTTTCTATAGAAAAAGTCTCAGATTTTTCACAAAGAAAAATTTTAAATCCCCAAACATTTTCTTTTACGAATTTTTGTAGAAGAATTACGAAATTCCAAAAAAAGGTATAACTACTATTAACGCTTGAGTCACATTCTTCATCTAATCGTATAGCAAAATTTTAGATTCTGAGATAAAATTTTCCATTTTAAAAAAATTTTAGATTTACGGACATTCCATACTTATACTTTCTGAAACATTTCTCGTACCAAACCTTTCATAATTTAGTATAACTCTAATAATAATAATATAATAATTTTTATCCCATGATAAAGGGTTTTTATTTATTGTTTCCATTTAATTTAACATAATTTTTAACTTTACCCTAACCGTTGATAGTGGAATTGGTCGTGGACCCCTGTTTCATAGGCTAGCACGCTACCAAGTAACCTAAAAGGCCCCGATTCTAAGATATTCTGAAAAAAAAATCTCCAAAATAGTTTTGCATACGTTAGACTATCAACATTTTTGGATTTTAATATATTTTTTCTATATCCATATAGTAGAAAAACATTTTCCGATTTTGCTTGCAAAACTTTTCCGATTTTTTCTTGAAAAATTGTCGGATTTCGAGATTTTTTCCTTCGGAAAATTTTTTTGAAAATTTCTTTCTTGTTTTTCTTTCTTTTTTTTTTCTTTCTTTTCCTCTTTTTTTTTAAAATTTGGTCCCCGCCCTTGTACCAGCGCATGCATACTCAAAAAAAATTTGAGTAAATTTTTAATACTATTGAGTAAAAAATTACTCAAATTTGCACCAGTAAACGATTTAATAGTATTGAGTAAACTTTTAATAAAAAATTTTTAAATGCTTAATAGAAAATTTGAGTAAATTATTAATTCACAGAATTAAAACTTTACTTAAAATTTTTCAGTATTTTTAAGTAACTGTTTAATTGTGACAAGTAAAAATTTACTCAAAATGTATCAATTTATTTTTTTTAAAGTTTAAAAAGTTTAGAATTTTTTTTTTCAAAAAAATTGCTTTTTCAAACTTTACCAAATATACTTACTTATGTCTTCAAGACAAAGTAAAATTTTAAAAATATGATTTCAAACTTACATATACGTATACAAAAAACTATAAACTAAATGAGAATTCAAAATACCAAGAGAATAAAAAAAATTTAAAAAAATATTAAATTTGTATTAAATTATTTACTCAAATTTTATTTTAAATTTTTGAGTAAATTTTTAATTGCGTTAAGTAAAAAGTTACTCAAATTTGTTTTAAAAATTTAAACAAGTGATTACTCAAATTGTTTTTCTCAATATTATTTTCTGTGTAGGGTCATTTGACCCACAACTAAAGAGGACCTTTGTATGGGGGATAGGTCAAAATATGAACCGATTTTTTCACTTTCAATAGTCTTCGTCCTTGGGCCAAGAGACCTGTATGGTTTTTATAGCGTTTACGTGGACAGACAGACGGACGGACATCGATAAATCGACTCAAAAAGCTATGCTAAGTCGATCGGAAACAAGTAGAAAAGTTTTAAGGTTTAAAGGACAGTAAATTTTCTACCGTGAAAATTTAATGAACAATTTTGATTAGAAATATTTTATTTTGAGTAAAAAACTTTTTTTTTCCTTTTTTTTAAAAAACAAAAATTACCAATTTTTTTTTAGTGTAAAATTTTTTTCGAGTGTAAAGTCGAAACCCCAACATTGAAATCAAAAACTGAAACCGATACCAAATATTCGATTGGACTCTAATAATCTTCCTTTTTATTTGGATAACAAAGTATTTACTGTATGGTTTATACTAAAGATCCGCACGTGACACAAATTTTTCGTCAGTCACGCTTGAATCACGCGTGATTATGAGTGATTTTTAATTTTACTTACTTGATTATGAGCAAAAGGTAAAAAAGAACAAAGAAAACTGTTTCACGGGTGAGCGATCGTAAGTAATTTTTGTTTCGAGAGTTTTCGTGACTTTTTTGTGCTGACTAAAACAGAAAACTAGTAAGAAGTACTGAAACGATATTACTGAATTTAGAATTTATTTAATACAAATTGTGATTTAAATAAATTTGCGTGATGGATTTTAAGAAATTTAATACTTTTTCTGCAAGAAATCGAAAAAATTTAAACAATCGATAGTCCTCCTGAGCGTGATTACAATGTTAGCGTAAGAAATTAAAATTTTGTGCGTGAACAATATTTTTAATTTATGAGCGTGCGTGAGTGAAAACTCACTCTCACGCCCATCTTTATTTTACACAATCACGATATACATACGTACAACTTCTTGTGAATAAAAATATAAGTAAAATTTTGTTCTTGTGTTGTTTTCTTTGTCATTTCCTTCATCATGTCTTTGGTTCGTTATTTTTTCTTCTGTTGATTTGATAAAATTGTTCACATATCATTACACAGCAAATTTTGTTCAAGGATAATTTTCATAAATCACGCTTAATATTATTATGTCTTATTTAAGAAATGATACAACGACTACATACATACATTTTAAAAGAACAAAAATACAATATGTGACAAAAATAAATATGTAAGATTAACGAAAGATATCTAATTTAAGACCATATTTAAAGCAATAACAAAATTTTGGAATTAAAGACCAAGAAAATTATTTATTTAAGAATTTATCACCACATAATTCGATTATTCACTTTTAAAAATGATATCATGAGCATATTTGTAAAGCGTAAGCTCCAATTAAAATTAGAAGACTTTACTTGTTAATCGAAAACTTCAAAATAAAATTCGAAAATTCTACTTAAAGTTTAAAAGATCAATTGCAATTTGTAAAATATCAACTGTGATTCGAGAAAGATCAATTGTGATTCGAAAAAGGTCTATTGTAATTCCTAAAATGTCAGATAAATTTCGAAAAAGATCACTTAAAATTCAAAACGGATCGATTGGAATCATAGGCGTAGATAGCCCTGTCTGGGGGGGGCTTAGCCCCCCCCAGAATAATTTTAGCCCCCCCCAGAATTTTAATCATTCACAATTTTTTTTTTAAATAATTTAATGATTTCATTAATTTTTGCAACACTAAATAATAATAATATGTAATGAGACTTTAGGACTCGTTATGATTATTCAATGAGTCTTAAGGACTCGGAATGATTATTATATAAGATCTAATAGTTTTTCCCATTGAAAAATAGTCTGAATTATTGAAAAAAGTTTTTATATGAATCTGATGTTTTTGTCAGTAATTAAAACTTTACCGAATCTTAGGGTTTTACCTTCAGGAAAACATTTTAACTTCTTTGAATTAGAAAAGTTTCTAAATTCTAAGGGGTTTTTTATAGACAAAAGTTATTGAAAGAAAGATTCTGAGAATTTTGACTAATAATCATCAACTTTTGCAATCATCAGAACTTTTTCTTGAAAAAAATCATAGTAATCTAATGAGTTTACTATAGGAAAAACATTAAAAATCTTTCGTTCTCAAAACATATCTAGGAGTTCTAAATTTCCGAAAAATCTACAAAATCAAAATTTAAAACAAAAAAATATGAATTTTTAACTGCTTTCGGGGAGCATCCGTTTCTAGGACAATTAGACGCATATTAAAGGGAACGCTTCAGGAATAGGTCTGGGTTTTTCTATTAAAAAAAAAATACCAAAAAATTAAAAAAAATCTAGGGGGACTTTAGCCCCCCCCAGAAATGTTGGCTTCCTACGCCAATGATTGGAATTCAAAAATATCAATTGTTTAATAAAACATCAATGGATCTTCTTCGAATTTTAAATGATCTTTACGAATTGCATTTTTACGTATTACAATTAGAATCTTCAAATTTCAATTGGAACAAATTTAAAATTGAGTTTGCGAATTCCCGCCAAATTTTAATTGTAATTTTTGCATTATAATCTTCAAATTACAAAAAGAACCTTCAAAAGGTTTTAAAATCACTTACGGCAACACTTTCGTCATAGCCTCGTACTCAAATTCAAAAAACTTTTTCCTTACAACAGACGTTATATGGAATTTTTTGATAAAAAAAAGTGTTAAATCTCCACCTTTTTAAAAAACTGTCACTTTTTATTATATTTTATTATGTTAATAATCAAATAAAAATATGTGTGTTTGGGAATTACGTGATTATTTCTTTCAAATATGTGGAGACGTATGTACGTTTGTATGAAATTCACAACAGAGTTGATAATCGTCATTTTGAATATTGATTAGAAATTCAAAAAAATAACAAAAAATGAACAAAATTAAAATATTGAAAGAACATAAATCAGTCATCTGTATTAAAAATAACCAACCAGTTTTCCTATATAAAATTAGAAGACACACACACAAAAGTGAAGAGTCAAAATACTACAATATGAATATGAATATGGAGGCCAAATCAGAAATACACTCGAATTTTCGAAATACGAGCAGAGAAATTCAACAAATCTTTTAACAAAACATGTGGTTTATTCATTATCATAAATAACAAACAGACAAAAACCGAAAAATATGTATTATTATAATTCTACATACATGAATATTTGTTTATTTTTTTGTATTTCATTAAATTATTTTAACCAAGTTTAAATAATATTAAAGCAACAAAACTGAAAGACGACCCCTTTTGTTTTGATATTGTTTTAATATTTTTATGGACATAGAATTTTTGGTGGTGAAAGATAATATTTTCATTGTAGGATATGATAATGTAGATCTTTTGTAACAAGTTCTTACTTCTTTTTTTAAACTACACCATTTACAGATGTAATTCGAAAAAGTTTAATTGTAATTCGAAAATTCTATTTTCAATTCGAAGATTCCAATTATAATTCGTAATTCGAAAATTCCATTTTGATTCAAAGATTTCAATTATAATTCGAAAAAGATAAATTGTAAATCGAAATAGATTACTCTTGATTTTCTTCCAAATTACAATTGATTTATTTCGAATTAAAATTGATCTATTTCGAATTAAAATTGTTTTTTCGAATAACTATTGATCTATTTTGAATTATAATCGATCTGTTTCAAGTTACAATTGATATTTTTTCGAATTTCAAATGGTCTTTTTTGAATTCCAATTGATCCTTTTCGAATTACAATTGGAATGTTCATATTACAATTGATCTTTTTCGAACTATAATTGATCTATTTCGAATTATAATTTATCTTTTTCGAATTACACTTGATCTTTTTCGAATTAAAATTGGAATTTTCGAATTAAAAAATGGAATTTTTGAATTACAAATGGAATTTTTGAATTACAAATGGAATTTTTGAATTACAAGTAAAATATTCGAATTACAAATGGGATTTTTTTAAATTACAATTTTTTGAATTAAATCTGTAAATTGTGTAGAGTGTCTAACTAATATGGAAAAACTCGATAAGCAACATTTTATTATTAAAAATGAATGAATTCCAGAAGAATTTTATAAACAAATATATAAAAAACTTTCACGGATCTATTACAATTTCTACTGAACCAAAATGTCAATGAACAATAAACACATTTTTTCGAGAAAAACTAGACAAAGAGTATATCAGGAAAGTAGTCTACGGAAAGTTCTAAAAAAAACTTCTTAGAAATAATGGTTCTGAAATCAAAATTGAACCTCCGATTACACTGTGCTACAAAAAAAACAATATCGAATATACTTTTCAAATGGACTAGTCAGGGTTATAGGTAGGCTTGCCAGATCGAAAATGGTAAAAAGCTTGACATTTAGAAAAAAAAGCTTGATTTATCTTGACATCTAGAAAAAAAGCTTGTATTTTCTTGACATAAGAAACTTTAGTATTTAAAAAAAGTACTTTTTTAATCCAATTTCATTTTAATTAAGTAATACTAAAGCGGGCTTCGAAAACCTAAGAAAAAAAATTGTCGGGACTTGGAAAAATTTAGAAGCATTTTTGATCTGTGCAATCAAAAATCGGTATTAAAAAAAAATATACTAAGAAAATGTTGCGTTCGTGTTTAATGAACTTTTTAAATTCCAAAACGCAATCAAAAAAGGTTACAAAACAAATTTAGTGAGGCTTAAATAATTAAAAAAAATCGGGAATTGAAAATAAAATAAATCGCTGCCCTACGAAGAACTAGTAAAAATGTTTGTTAATTTCAGCAAATTTTGAATGCGTTCTACAAACATTTTTTTAAATTTTTAGTAAAACTTAATTTTTTTGCTGATTTTAGTAAACTAACTGTTGGCAAATTTTTTAGGAATAATAAATTTGGAATCAGCTTATTTTTGAGTAAATAATAAGCTTTTTTATTTTTTATTTTTCCATAAAATATTCTTCTCGCTTGTTATTTATGAAATAAAAGTGACATTGGAGTACCTAGTAGTAAAAACATAAGTATTTTTGAAAATAATATTTTATTTTTACTCATTTACATTAAGGCTGGATTACTCAATGCTCCGTTATAAAATAACTCCGTTAAATTTAACTTTTTCATACAAATTTTGACATAAGGCTCGTTAAATCGGCAGTTATATATATTTGTTATATTTGTTATAAGGGTTCAAGTTGAAAAAATGCAGAAGAAAAATTGAATTTCTAAAAATTATAGACATTTCTGGTATTTCCTATACCGGTTTCAAACACCCCAGTTAGTGTCATCTTCAGTAGGATTTTAAATGTCGGTTTGTCTTGTTAATGAAAACTGTTTTTTATATATGTGAATATTTATAGTTTCTACAGAATAAATTTTGACAGTTTCCAACACTACAATTCTATTTCTAGCAATCTCAACCTCACTTCATACTTTCTTTCAACTTTTTTGTCTCTTACATTATTTTGCAAGGGTTACCAACATGATCTGGAATTGCAGACACAAATGAAGGAATTAGCTTTTTCTGTTTCGGAGACGTGCCTAATGGCGACATATTTTGTCAGTAATTTTATTTGATTTTTTCTGTAAGTACAGATTGAGCACGGGCTCTAATTATATTTGTTATAAAATTAAGATTTTGCATGAAATCGCCGTTCGGATAACCCAGGCAAACAAAATTTGAAGGTTGTTAAACGAACTATAGAGGAAAAAAATCGAGAAATTCAAAATATTTTCAAAAAATAACAACAAAATTAGATATTATTGAAAAAATCAATACATGTCTTTCTTATGTGTATAGTAGGGTGATTAATTATTCGACATTTTTCAAAAACCGGTTTTCGAATAGTTCGAAAATCAACATTTAAAAAAAACCTGTTTCGGTTTTTAAATTGACAAAAAACCGGTTAAACCGGTTTTTTCGGTTTTTTGCAAAATTAGGTAAACAATGACGACCACGGCCATTAAAAAGAAGATATTGTCAACAAAATCGGTCTACAAAATTTCATATTCTATTTCAGAAAATACAAATTTTATTTAAGAAATTTCCAATTATATTTCAGAAATTTCTAAATATGTTTCAGAACTGTTGAATTTTATTTAAAAATGTTCGAATTATATTTCAGAATTTTTCATTTATATCTCAAAACCTATCCTTTCTGTTTCAAAAATTTTCAATTGTTTTTCAGAGGTTTCCATTTGTACAAATTACAATGCAAACACAATATTGAAATAAAAGCGAAAATTATGAAAAAATTAAATTTTCTGAAATTTTTAAAATACAAATGAAATACAAATAAAAATATTTTTAAATGTAAATTAAAATTTTTGAATACAAATGCAATTTTGTGAAAAGCAATTAGAAAATTTTGAAATATATAGGGAAAATTTTTTAATACAATTGGAATTTCATGAAAAGTATTTAGAAAATTTTGAAATTTAAATGGAAAATGTTTTACTTCAAACTTTTTTATTTTTAAACAAAAATAACTAGCGAATATTAAAAAATTAATTAAAATAATTTTTTTTCCAATTTTTTTTATACGTAAAAATTTGAAACTTCAAAAATAATCACTCAAATTAAATGTCATTCCAAATGGTTGGCAATGTCAATGGTATTTATGAATTCGGCAAAGTCGAAATTATTTATTCACTTGTTTTGCATTCAGTTGGGATTTTTTTGAACATCTTTTTTAGTTATAAAATTACACTTAAACGAAATACATCGAGTTAAACTGCTTTAAAAAGGTTGATGTAAAAAACCCGGGTTTTGACCGGTTTTCGAAAAGTTACACAAAAAACCGGTCTAATCACCCTAGTGCAATGGTTCCCAACCTTTGATTCTCGCCCCACTAGGGGGCATTTTGAAGGTTCCAGGGGGCAACGAGCAAATGTTCAAGATTTATTTTAGTTAAATTAACGAAAAAAAAACATCTTTTTAGTAAAATTAACTACAAAAAAAATTTTCTTAGCTAAATTAACTACAAAAATTTTGTTAATTGTTTAAAAACTTAGTTTAAATGCTTTTTTTTGCAAAAACTTTGCTAAACCAGTAGTAATCTTTCATTAAAAACAAAAATTAGAAAAATTAACAAATTTTTCTTGAGTGTAGGGGGGACAAGTCAGTTTTTTAACATAAAAGTGGGGCGTGGCGAAAAAAAGGTTGGGAACCATTGCCCTAGTGTATGTACAAATTCCAACACATTAAAAGTCCTATCCCTCTTCTATACAAAAAATATAAACAAAAAATTAAATTGGTTGAAGAGTTTCTGAACTACACGAGGTTTAGCGAGGAAAGTCTCAAAAAAACGTTTTTGACAATAAATCCAAAATTTGAGAGTATCTGGTAAGTTAAATGGGCATTTTTGTGATCTACTCGACAAAACCATCAACCTATTTTATGTCAGATCAAAGTATTTGTCCACTGTAGCACAGTGTTATTTACAAAAATATTTTCAAAATCAATCCAAAAACATATGCATTTTTTTTTTTTGTTAATAAAACTTATTGCAATTGATGAAATATCAACCTGCAACGCTGGCAGAGGGTTTGATTATAAAGAAATTTTCTTAGTTTTCTATAACTGTTTTCATATTGAGAAGCTTTAAGCCCCTATGACACTAGCTTTTTTTGACAGCATGTTTATTCCTTCTAATATACATATTTTATTAAAAGCTTTTCAAATAATTTCATTGCTAAGGCAACAATGAATTTAATTGAAAAAAATAAAGTTTTTTTTTTTTAATTTTGAATTGAGCTCTTCCAACATTATTTCAATATTATGTGAATTACATTTGGAAAATTTAAATTTAACTATTTGGGGTTGAACAAATAAACTGCTAACCTAATATTTATGCCTTCATATTAATAGTTCTAACTAAATAATAGAAAAATTAAAATATTTACAGTGATTGACTAATGGTGGCAATAAAATTAATGTTTTTCGATTGGTTTAATATTCGTTTATTTTATTTCATATTTTTATTTCAAGAGGTTTTTGTTTTCTTGTTATTGGTTTCAATCATCTAGAGAGAAAAAAAAAAACATTTAGTTTCAAATTATCCAAAAGAAAAACAACAAAATGAACGATTTTTGGTTTTAACACTTGAAATATAAACAAACAAAACTTATCTGGAAAATATTTGATTATTTGGAAAAATTTTACAAAAAAAAAAAATCTTATTTAAAAATACATAGAACGTCTTTAAAAAAAACACTGGCGTCGGTCATTATTAAAGTGTTTTATTTTTCAATTACTCTACAAAAATTCGAGAACATACAAAAAAAAATTTTGTCTATTGAATTTTGAATATGACTATGAATAATGTACAAATACATAAAAATTGTAATTAAACACTTGAAATGAAAATAAAAAAAATATTAAAAATGACAGACATTCCAATATAGCAGTGTTTTTAAAAAAATACGTATTCCCTACATACTTCAACTGAAACCTCAAAGATAACAATTTCAAAACATGTATACACCAGAGCCTAGATTTGTTTAAAAACATATTTTTTCTTTTACAAATTTATTCACACTCAAAAAAACATTGTAAAATAATTTTTTGCTATCTCCTATTTTACGAGAATTTTTAATGAAAACTACTAGCTTTTTTTAAATTTTACAAGCTTTTTACCAATAAAATTGTAAATTTACAACCTTTTTGGACTCTATAAAAATTACAAGGAATTCTCTTCTCTGTACTAGATTTTATTCTACCTCCTATATTACGAGAATTCCTATTAAAAAAATTACGAGATTTTTTGTAACTTTACAAGCTTTTTACAAATGAAATTGTAAATTTACAATTTTTTTGAAACAATAAAACTTATAAGGAATTCTTGTGACTTAACTATATTTTTTTTTGGTAAAAATTACCTCGGAAATTTGGACATTTACGAAAAAGAATTACAAAGTTACAAAAAAAGTAAATTTCGGTCAACCAAAAACAAAATTTTTTGGTTAAAAAGAAGAAAAACTGTCAAATATAGGTAAAATGGGATTTCGAGACTTTTTCTACTTATTTTACAAGGTTTTTCTGAGTGTTCGAATCGATTAACGACTCAAATCCAGTCTTAGGTGTAAATACATGTATTTTATAAAATATGTTAAAAAATGTATGTACATTTTTCGTTAATTTTTTGGTGTAAATGAAAAAGAAACCAAAAAAGAAAAAAAAAGTAAATAAATTAAAAAATTTTAAACTGATAAATGCAGCATGTTTGCGTGTAGAATTACAATGGCGTAAATTAATTTCAAGCAGTCAGTCAACCAAACTAACCAGCCATCAGTCTCCATCCATCCATTCATTCGAGTTCTCAATCCCATCAACTTGAGCCTTTTTATATTCAAGTATTTATACCCTACACCACTCTGTGGTACAGGTTATAATGATTTTGTGCTGATGATTGTAAGTACCCGAATATTGGTTCGAGACTCCATTTACCAGATCGAGACTTCTTTACCCAGATCGACTTAGAATCACTTTTGAAGTCAATTTAGCGATGTCCGTCCATGTAAACGGTGCACAGAAAAAAATATGGAGGAAACAAATTGGAGTAATCACTTGTTTAAATTTGAAAACAAAAATTGAGTAATTTTTTAATTGACGCAATTAAAAATTTACTTAAAAATTTTAAAAACAATTTAAGTAAATAATTTAATTTAAATTTAATACTTTTTTTAATTTTTTTTTAAACTCCCATAGTTTTTTGAATTCTCGTTTAGTTTATAGTTTTTTGTATATGTGTATGAAAGTTTGTAATCGTCTTTATAAAATTTTCCTATGCATTTGAGACATAAATATGTTTGGAAAAGTTTGAAAAAACAAGTTGATTGTTTTTTTTTGTAAAAAAATTTAAAACTTTTTTAAACTTTAAAAAAAAAATAGATAGATAAATTTTGAGTAAATTTTTAATTGTGTCGATTAAAACTTTACTCAAACTTTTTTTCAAACATTTAATAAATTTTTATTAAAAATTTACTCAATACTATTAAATCTTTTACTGCTGCAAAATTGAGTAATTTTTTACTCCATTGTATTAAAAATTTACTCAAATAGTTTTTTCTGTGTATAAATACGATACAGGTCGCAATTATCAATATATTTGACTGAAATTTGTAACTAAAACTTCTTTTGGCCGAAGAACGAAACCTATTGCAATTGAAAAATATCGGTCCATATTTAGACCTAGCCCCGATACAAGCGTTGGCTTAACTTACTTTTATAATCACACTATAATAGTCGAAATGAAAGGTAACTGCATTTTGAATGCAAAAAACATCAATCCAAATTTTAAAGAATTTGGTCCCGATATACACATAAATCTCTAAAAATTCATTAATAAGGAAATATTTGATTATATTATTCCTTGTAGTCGGTTAACAAGTACTTTGGTAACTTAATCAAATCTTATTAAAATTGAACCATTTTTGGAGACTCAGTCCCCAAATACAAGTTTCCCCTGATATTTAGTTAAATCGGTCTATTGGCTACAAAATAGAATCTCAAATTTGGTTTGTGTCTGTTTTCTATAATAATTAAAGGTCTAAAAAAAGATACAGATATAGAACAAAATAGAAATCTCAAATTTGGTTTGTGTCTGTTTTCTATAATAATTAAAGGTCTAAAAAAAGATACATCAAATTGGTCCATGTTTGGAATTGGGACCCGTTTTTGGCGAAAGCTATTGTAAGGTATTATATGGTCGGTCTGGACCGACTATAATTTTCTTACTTGTATTTTTGTACAGAAATCAAGTTCAATACAATTTTATAAAATAAATTTCTTTATTCATAGAATCTCATAGAACAGTGATAATACTTATGTTTATTCAAAATATCCATGGGATTTTTTTAAGTTTGAAAAAATTTTGTTCAATTATTTTAAATGAAATATTGAAATTGATAAAAATTTAAGGAATACAAATTTAACGCTTCATCCATTTTAATTGGATTTTTTTCTTCATTCTTTTGTATTGATATTTTTTTTATAATTTTTTTTTTACATACATACATATTTGTACATGTGAATAAAAAATTGTTGTGAAATGCTTTTTGAATTGTTAATCGAATTTTTTTTTGTATTATATACAAATATGTATGGCTGGCTGTCTGCCTATATATATACGTTTGTATGTTCGAAATGGTATGCTTACGCCGACAGATTGATGATATGCATACAGTTCGTTTAATGCATTTTATAATGATTTTTATTATAATTTTGTACATATGACTTTGGAAATAAATGTTGATAATTCTGAAAAGTTCAACCAAAAATCATTAAGATTTCAATAAAGACTAGACAAAATGTCTAGAATTTTTTCAAACAACAAATATGAACAAAAAAAAAAAAATTTAAAATTTCTTGCAAATAAGGGCAGTTTACAGGATACACTAATAAAATTGAATACGGCCCAGAAAATATTTTTGGTATCTGTTCCCACACTCAACAAAAAATTGAACTTAAATATTTGGAAATTAACTAAATTTTGATAAAAAAAAAAAAATGGTAATAATTTGGCGCAAAGGATTTTTTGCATTTGTTATTATTCTTAAAAATAAGGAAAACAAAGTAATTTAATTTTTTGCCAATTTTGGGAAAAATTTTATTACACCGTCCGACAGAAAGCAAAAATGTCGTTAAACACGAACTGGATAACATACGTTTAAAACAAGAGACTAAATGTTGTAAAACTGCATTAACAGTTTTTCTTTTCGTGATCCTGTTTCCTTTTAAAAGGACTTCAAAGTTTAAGAGGATTAAATTTTATAAAATATGTTTTTAATATTTGTACTTGTCCTAGGATGTTACTGGTGATAGCAAATGAAAAAGAAGGATCTCTAATTTTCCTATTTTGTTATTTTAACATATCAGGAAAAGGAGCTAAGTTACGTCCTTTCAATATCATTAAAAAATTTTCAACAAAATATTTTGATAAAGTTTTCAAATGATTTTATTCACATCGTTTTAGTCTAAAATGACAAAATAATAAATAAAAAAACTAGGGGAGATCATCCTCTTTCATTTGCCATCACCAGTATCATCCTAGGACAAGTACAAATATTAAAAAAAATCTATATATATAATTTCCCTATTTGTGTGTTCCTCTTTTTTTGTCTATCCAGAGCTTTTTGAAACCCACTGATGAGCTACAAAGCTGAAAATTGGCATGCATATAGTAAAACACCTGGGGAAGATCCTAACGTAGCCGGATTTTAGATTTTTTGCCTGTGGGCGGAGAAATAAGAGGAAAAGTGGGCGTGGCAAAATTCAATTTTTTGACATTTTTGCTTAATTTAAAGCCCCCTAATGACTTAGGAAGCTGAAAATTTCCTAGAATGTAGTCCTTACGATGGCGCATATCCCCAAGTAGTCGGATTTAAAATTTTCGAATTGTGGGCGGAGAATTGAGGGGAAAAGTGGAGTGGCAAAATTGGAATTTTTTAACATTTCTACTTCTTTTGAAGCCCCTAAATGACTTAGGAAGCGGAAAATTGCATAGCATTTAGTCCTAACAATGAAGCATATTCTGAAGTAATCGGATTTGAATTTTTTAGACTGTGAAAGGAGAATTAAGAGAAAAATGGGGCGTGGAAAAATTGTGTTTTTAATATTTTAACTAATTTGAAGACCCCCAATGACCTATGAAGATGAAAATTGACATTTTTGCTTATTTTAAAGTCCTCTAATGACTTAGGAAGCTGAAAATTTCCTAGCAAATAGTCCTATCGATGAAGCATATCCTGAAGTAGTCGAATTTTAAATTTTTGGACTGCGGTCGGAGAATTGAAAGAAAAATGGGGAGTGACAAAATTGGGATTTTTAACATTTTAACTTCTTTTGAAGCCCCCAAAGGAAGCCGAAAATGCATAGCGTATAGTCCTAATGATGTAGTATATCCTGAAGTAATCGGATTTAAAATTTCTCGACTGTGGACGGAGAATTAAAAGATAAAAGAGCGTGGGAAAAATTGGGTTTTTTAAAATTTTAACTAATTTGAAGATACCCAATGACTTAGGAAGATGAAAATTGGCATGTATATAGAAGGTTTCATGGGGAAGATCAACACGAACCTGGATTTTTGATATCCAGTGTATGGGTGGAGAATAAGAAAGCAAAGGGCGGTAAATTTATTTCCATCTATTTTCTGAATATATATTACATTTTCTTTGTGTTTCTGTTATTTTTTGTGTATCCAGCGCCTTTTGAGACTCATTGATGGACGTAAAAGCTTAAAATTGGCATGTATATAGTAAAACACCAGGGAAAGATTCTTACGAAGCCGGATTTTTTGCCTGTGGGCGGCGAATTACGAGAAAAAGGGGACTTGGCAAAATTAATTTTTTTTAAACATTTTAGAATATTTTTAAGCTCCGCCCCAATTAATTAGGAAGCTGAAGATCCCTAACAAGTAGTTCTAACTATGAAGCATATTCTAAGGTAGTCCGCTTTAACATTTTTGGAATGTAGACGGAGAGTTGAGAGGAAAAAGGGGCAAGGCAATATTGTGTTTTATTTTTTTTTTTATTTAACTAACTTTAAAGCCCTAATAACCTACGCAGCCGAAAATTGGCAAGCATATTGTCCTGACACTGGAGCATATCCTAATGTAGTCAGCAATAAAATTTTTGGACTGTGGACGGAGAATTGAGAGGGAAAAGTGGCGTGGATACGAGTATAGTACTAACGATGGAGCTTATCCTAAATGGGCGTGGAAAAATTATGTTTTTATATTTTAACTAATTTTGAAGACACTTACGGATGCCATAGTCATCCGTACCATGACTATGGCAAAGATCAACACTGACCTGGATATCCAGTGACTTGGATATCCAGTGACTTGGATATCCAAAAATCCGTTGTGAATTTTGTTCAGTTTGTATATATAATCTGTAAAGTAGCCGGATTTTCTGCCTTTAAGACAGGGGGAGTGGCGGAAGACGGCGAAATTTAGTTTTTAAAAATTTTAACTATTTCTGAAACCCCTAATGACTAAGGAAGCTGAAAATTGTAAAGCACAAAGTATTGACAATCGACCATATCCTTATGAAGTCAGATTTAATATTTAAACTGTGTACGGAGAATTATAAGGAAAAATTACAGTGAACAAATTGTGTATTTTAAACATTTTAGCTAATTTTAAAAGCCTTCATGACTAAGGGCGGATTACTCAATTAAAAGTTAGCTGCTAACTGCCGATTTAACGGAGCCTTATGTCAAAATTTGTATGAAAAAGTTAAATTTAACGGAGAGTTATTTTATAACGGAGCATTGAGTAATCCAGAAAGATAAAAATTGCCATGTATATAGGAGTGACCATGGGACAGATCTACACGATGGATTTTTGATATCCGGTTTATGGACGGAGAGACGAAATGCGCGTGCTAAATTTAGTTCTAAAATTTTATCAATAAAACCTTTTACACTCATTAAATTTTTTTCCAGTTTGGAAAATATATTGATTTAACTCAATCTAGCAATATTAAATTTTTGAAGCATAAACATAATTTTTTATAAAGTTTGGTAAAAAATTAGAACTATTGAGAAAAGCGATTTGATGTTCCGCCTGGCAGGGACAGGCTATTCGACTAGTTAAAATTATAAAATTACAAAATGACACTGCAGTGTCATCCTAGAACAAGAACAAATATTTCAAAAATATTTTAAAACTTTGAAGTCCTTTTAAAAGGAAACAGGATTACGAAATGAAAACTGTAAATGCATTTTTAATCCATTTGATCTCTACTTTCAGACGTATATCATCCGGTTCATGTTTAATTGTTGTCGGACCGTGTTATATTTTAGTTTTTACACATTTGTGCACTAGATTGGGTTCAGACCCCATTGCGTTCGGACCCTATGGGTCCACGCTGTTGGCTCGAGACCCCGTTAGGGGTTGCAAAACTCAAAAAAAAACTTTTTTTAACTAAATTCTAAGAAGTCTGCTTCCGCAATTCAAAGAAGAGAAATACGGTGAAGTTATTTGTAGTAAATATTAAACTTAATTTTGGGTAACCATACTATATTCAAGAAATGATCTTAAAAATAAAGATACGTTTCTTTTAATCGGGGAAAATTTTTATGGAAGTAAAATTTTTTTTATTTACATTAAAGAACATTTTACCAAAACTATGAACTATTTATAAGTATATGAACTAAAGTTTTTCCTCAAAGGTAGAAAAATTTCCTATTTTTTCAGTTAAAATAAATTAAATTTTTTGGAAAATTTATGAAATATTTTCAAAGAAATTTTTTCCTTAATTTTTGTTATGTCTTTTTTCAGTTCACTGCACTCGAAAAAGCTTTGTAAGATGATAAGAAAAGCTTATTATTTTTATGTGTTACTACCTTTTATTTGATGAGAATTCCTAGTAATTTAACAAGCTTTTTACCAATAATTTTGTAATTTTACAATCTTTTACCAATAAAATTGTTAATTTATAATTTTTTGGACGCGAAAAAATTAACAATGAATTCTGGTAACTTTACTAGATTTTTTGCTACCTCCTATTTTACGAGAATTCCTAGTAAAAATTACGTTTTTTTGTAATCTTACAAGCTTTTTACCAATAAAATTGTAAATTTACAACATTTTTGGCGCAATAAAACGTACAAGGAATTATCTTGAATTCACTAAATTGTTTTGTAAAATTACCTTGGAAATTTGTAAAATTATAAAAATTTAAAATTACAAAAAAAAAATTTTTTTTATCCTAAATTTGGTAAAATGGGATTTCGAGCTTTTTCTAGTAATTTGACAAGTTTTTTTTTTGTGTAGGTACACTCTAAAGAAAACTTTATAAAATAACAAGAAAAGAATATTACTTTCATGTTTTGCTACCTCTTATTTTACTAGAATTTCTAATAAAAATTAAGAGCTTTTTTGTAATTTTAAAAGATTTTTACCAATAAAATTGTAAATTTACAACTTTTTTCATGCGATTAAACTTACAAAGAATTTTCGTAATTTTACTGAATTTATTTTGTAAAATTACCTTGGAAATTTGGACATTTACAAAAAAATTTAAAATTACCAAAAAATTATGTATAACATTACGACCCTGAGTAAACAAAAGGGTTAAGATATTTTTTTTGCTTTGCATGAAGTATGTATTATTATTTTTTTTGCAGTTTTTAAGTGCTTTTAAATGTGTTTTTAATTTCAATTCGATATAAATTTGAAAATTTATTTGCCTGTCTCTTAACAGTGACTTACTGGTTAAAGTCAGACATTGGTATTGTGCCTGTGTTTCTGAGTGTGTAGGTATGTACAGTAGAGTGGAATTTTTATTCAACTTTTGATTTTCCCAAGTGTCCAGGTGTCAAATTTTTATTCTAGTGGACCTAAAAAATATGTGGTACAAATTTGAGGTCAATCGGATTAAATTAAACCGTGGCGACCAGCGATCAAAGTTTTGGATACTTAAAAATTTTTAGAAAAAATAATAAAAAGCTATGTTTAGCGACACATCATACTTATTAATTTTAATTTGCGAAACACAAAAATTCAAGAATTTTTAAAATCGGTCAAACGGTTTTCGAGATATCGCTATTTGAAACTTGCAAAAAATGGCTAAATGGTTCTAGAAATGTTTTAAAAAAAATCTCAAAATTTCTTTCAAAGAGCTTGACACAATTTTTCATTCAAAATTAATTTGAGCCAAATCCGACCATTTTAACACGTGGCGCCCTACGATCAAAGTTTTGCTTTTTTACAAAATTTTTACCAAAAACTCTAAACTTTGATCGAAGGGCGCCAAGGGTTAAAATGGTCTGATTTGGCCATTTATATATATCTCAAGCTAGATAAAATAGTTAAAAAAATTCTTGAACGTAGGAAAAAACCGCCATTTTTTGACATTTTTAGACAAATTGCAAATGGCGATAACTCAAAAGCCGCTTGACCGATTTAAGATATTTTTTGATATTCGTATTCAGCATGCCAAAATTAATAAAAATAATCTATCGCGAGATATGTTAAGTTTCTAAAATTTTGGTGGAAATTTTCCAAAATGCAAATCTTGGATCGAAGGGCGACACGGGTTAAAATGATCGGATTTGGATCAAGTTAATTTTGAATGAAAGACTTTGTCAAGCTCTTTGTAAGGGTCAAGGGTAAGATATTTCAAGATTTTTTTTAAATTTCTTGAACGTAGGAAAAACCGGCCATTATTTGCAAACATCAAATAACGATATCTCGAAAACCATTTGACCGATTTTAAAAATTCTTTGTTATTCGTGTTCAGCGCATCAAATTTTATAAGTATGTGTCGCAATATATAGTTTTTTAATTTTTTTTCTAGTAATTTTCAAAAATTGAAAACTTTGATCGCCGGGCGCCACGGGTTAAAATTTATCTCGAATTTGTACCACATAAGTTTTAGGCCTAAGAGAATAAAACTTTGCCCTGACATTCAAAATCGGGAAAAAAAACTTTGTTGCCATACAAAAAATGTCAGTCTAATGTATGTATATTTTAAATTTGTATGTTAGTTATAATGTTTGTAATGTAATCTTTCGTTGTTGTTTTTTTAATTCTATACATACACTCAAAAACAACTTTTATCCAACGTTCTTTCATTCGTCCAGTTCTGTCCCGTCCCGTTCCATCCATTTAAGTTGTCGTGACAAGTGCCATTTAATGACATTTTGTTTTTGGTTTTGCTTGATATCGGTTACCAAAATGAGTTTTAATGCATTTAAAAGGATATTTGATATGCATGCCAAAAGAACTCTGTTTTTTTAAGTGCATAAAAAAAAATATATTTTTTTTTTCTTTTTTAAAATCATTTACGCATTTTTGCAGTTCTTGTTGTCATGGTTATAAAATATCATATGTAAACGTTTTTTTCTTTAACATTTCTTTTTATTTTTGTCATTTAAAATTCCATCATATTTTTAACAATTTAATGTGCTGTCTAAAGGTTTCTGTTTTTCCTTAATGCTTTAGTTAGTTACTCTACACGTTAGGTACTAATTAAGTAAGTAGCCTTCTGTTTGAGTTTAATCAAATTGTAATAAATTAATGTTACTTTATGTAAAGTTTTAGATTTTGTCGTATTTTTAATTTAATTCCACAAATGAAATTTTGTTAATTTTAGAAAATATTGTATTGAAAGTTTAGTTTAATTGTTTTTATGGGAAAAAGTATGGGGATATGGTTACTAATATGCCGTCGGAATTTACAATTGTTGAAAACATTATACAATTTTATAAAAATTACACTTGGATAATTGAGTCATTAACGGTTTGTACACAAAAAAAACCTATTAAAAAAATTGAGGGATCGTTTAATTGATTATTTTTTTTGAGTAAATTTGTATTTGTAGTAATAAAACATTTTCAATAAATTTTGGAATACTCTGTTAAAATCAGGGACATAACCGTTACAATTTATATTTAAAAAAATTACTAACTTTTAAATACTTTAAAATTTTAAAATTTGAACCAAAATCAACCAGTTTGTTTACGGTAATTTCATAATCAAAAATAAAAATCGAAATAAATAACAAAAATAAAACAAACAAATTTATTTGACTATCAAATAAATAAAATAAAATTTATCAAAAATGAAAATGTGTGGAGCAAAATGGATATCAAGAGACATTTTGAAGCATCTGAAAATAGTCTTTGAGATTGGCCATAAAAGATTTTCAAAATTTTGAAAATCTTGTGTAAATTATGGAAAGATATTTTATGGTCCTAAAATATGCGATTTTGGCAATAGATTCTGATTAGCATTTTTGGACCAAAGTCGCGATTAATATTTTTCATATTTTTTCCTAAATCAGCATTATATGCAATATGGTCATTGTCAGTTTTCTTAAAGATTATTTCCGGATGCTTAGTTTTTAAATGTCTACTAATATGATATGGTAGGGTGGCAGCTATTTTGCAAAACTTCGAATTTCAAGGAGTGCACCCCTAATTTTTTTTACATTTGGCCTAAAAATGCTATGCTAAAAATTTTAGCCAAATCGGACAACGTTAACACGAGGCGCATCGAGGTCAAAGGTCAAACACACGAAAATAGCCATATTTTGATGAAAAACATTGAATAAATGGTGTTGTTTTTTGAATATATTGTTAAAAAGTGGTACACGAGTTGTTTTCAGTATAAGAAGATATATTAAACATTTTTGGGTTTTCAAAAATTAACCCTTGTAAGCCTTTCGGGGTCAAAATGACCCAATTTTTACAAAATGACCCCTAAAACATGAAAATCAGCCCCAATTTTCTAATTTTATTGAAATAAACCAATGGAAAACGATATTTATATTCTATTCTATCATAAATACTCAGATATGAAGTACTGTCATTCTAGGATGTCATTAACCCGTTTCATGGTAAGGCCAAAAATATGTATTATTTTTGGCGTGGTTCTTAAAACTGATATTTTGATTTTTTAAAAATTTTCTTAAACAAAATTAAGAAAAATGCTGAAAAAACCACAGAATCTTATAAAATATATGTTAGCATATAAAAAAATTATATATAATGTTACGGGGATAATTTGTAAATTGATTTAACAAAAGAAAATGTAAATTTACAATTTTTTTTTGTAAAATATTAACTTTGAGATGAAGATTTTTTTTTGGAAATTTACAAAAAAATTTGGTAAATTTACAAAACAAAATTGTAAACTTACAGAAAAAGGTTGTTATTTTACAATAAAAAGTGGTAAACTTACAATTTTTATTGTAAATATACCATTTTTTTTCTCAATTTTTTGCCGTAAAATCAGTAGTTTAGCCAAATAATTTGAAAATTTACAATACTCAGAAAATTATGTAAGTTACTACATGTTAGTTGTTTGTATATTTTACAGTAGTTAGTTGTTTTCAACTACAAAGTCAGTTGTTTTTGTATGAAAAATATCAAACAATTATTTCTGCTAGTTATTTTAAGTCGTTTTTTTTGAACAACTAACAAAAAAGTACTGTAATGTAGTAACAGTTAATTAAAGTAGTTAATTATATTTTTTTTATCTCTGAAAAAATTTCAAAGTTTTTTTTCCAAAAAATAAATTTTCGTTTCATTATTTTTTACAACTTAAAAAAAAAAAAACTTGGAAAATATATGATCTTCAATTTTTTTTCTGAAAAATTTTTTGAAAAAAAAAAATTATATATTGATTATTTTTACTACATTTTAGTTGTTTTGACTACAAATGTAAGTAGTTTTTACTACATAAGTCAGTTGTTTTTTGTTAGTTAAAATAACTAACATTGTTAGTTGATTTAACTGAAAAAGTAGTTGACCCCAAAACAACTTACAAAGTAGTTATTTTAACTGACATTTTCAGTTGATTTTACTAACATAATTTTTTGAGTGAATATTGTTTTTGTATTTTCTACTTCATTTTTGTAAAATTACAACCTTTTTCTGTAAGTATACAATTTTGTTTTTTAAATTTTCATATTTGTTTTGTAAATTTACAAAAAAAATTGTTTTATTTACATATTTGTTTGGTAAATTTAAAGGTTTTTTCCATTAGTGCATCTTATTTTTCCTTCTTCGGCAGCTGGAGTAGCACTTCAACAACCTGAAATGATTTTTTTTTTTACTTGAAGACGTTTAACAAACTTTTTAAAGTATAACACTGCACTTTTTTATTTTTTTTTCGGCATTTCGTTTTTCTTAAGTAGTACATATGAGAATTGCGAAGGAGGCTACACAAGAAATTTCTTATATTTTCATGAAAAATTAGTCAAAAAATAAAATTTTTTTTTTGAATTTTTAATTATTTTTACAAGTATTTTTAAAAAATCGAAAAAATTTTTTTTGGATATTGTGGATTGGATTTTTAAGTACCTGTTAAAATAAGAAAACTTAAGTTTTCATAATTGGCAGCTTTTTATTGAAAATTACCAAAAAAAAATGGTAAAAATAAAAAAAAAAAACTAGAACAATTAATAGCAGAAACACATAAAAATTGTGGTATATTACTTAACGCAAATTATCAAAAAATGGTGTAAAAATTAATTTTTTTTGCTTAAGCTTACAATTAGTTGAAAAATATTTGTGTCCGGAACTTAAAAAATTTCCAAAATTTTTTTTCATGAAATTTTTTATTATAAAAAATTATTTTTAACTAAATTTTTTACTCCAAAACGCAAAAAAAAATCTGAACTTAGAAAATTTTTTGTTTAATTACATTTGTAATAAAACATTTTTTTGGTAGAAAGACTAAATAACATCAAGTAAAATTTTGGTGTACAATTACAGTTTTCTTGTGTAAAAAAACTAAACACGTTTTAATATTTTTTTAATTTGTAAAATAATTCACTTTTTTGTAAATTTACCTAAAAAATTTGTAAAATAAATTTACCAATATATAATAGTAAAATTACAAATCTAACTGTAATTTTCGTTTTATTAAATATACAACAATTTTTGTAATAAGACAAAAATATTAGTAAAATAGAATTACAAGACCTTTTACTTGTAATTTTAAAAACTTTTTTTTTGAGTGTACAAAACTTCGATATCTGAAAACATATAAAATATATATTGAGTCGTGGGTTCGATTCCCACAAAAACCCTTAGACAACTTGAACTATTATTAAGAAATGTTGGGATTGCGAGGGCTCCAAAGAAATTATTTCTTATTTCAAGTACGTTTTTTCCTGAAAAATGGTAATGCATTTACTTAAGGGAGGTTTAACGGAAAAGGCAGTCTTAAGGTCAGCAGTTTTTTTTTTCATTTAAAAAATGAATATGCAATATTTTTAAATCTGTTTTTGATTGTTTTTAGACTACACTAAAATAAAAAACTTGTAAAGTTAACAAAAAATCTCGTGATTTTACGAGGCTATTCTCGTAAAATAGGAGGTAAAATAGGAGGTAAAATTCTCGTAAAATTACGAGGTTTGGTAAAATAACTAATTTTATTGGTAAAAATATTGTTTTAAAACCGGAAAATTAAAAAAAAAAAATGGTAAACCTACAAGAAAAAATGGTAAATTTACAAACCAAAATGGTAAATTAACAAAAAAAAAAATGTAAATTAAAAAAAAAAAATTGTAAAATAAAAAAACATTGTTAATTTACCAAAAATATTGTTTAAATTTTACAAATTTTTCTGCCACAAAAATGGTTAAAAAAATTGGTAAATTTACAAGATAAGTGGTAAATATATTAAAAAAAATTAGGACTTAAAAAATTTTATGATTTTTTTTTTTAATCTTTTTTAATAATTCTCTACTCCAAAACGCAAAAAATGTGTTAGGGGCTCAGAAAATTTACAAAAAAAAAAATTTTTTTGTTAAACAACATAAATCTTCGTAATAAATAATTTTTTTAAAATAAGTGCTATTTTTGTAAATTAACTACAATCCCTGTAATAAATTTTTCAAAATTTTGTCGACTTTTTTTTAAATATTTTTCAATAAAATAAAAAAATTTTGTTCGGGACTTGGTAAATTTAAAAAAAAGAAAAGAAAATTTACACAAAAAAATGTTTTTTTTTTTTTTGTTAAACAACATAAATCCTCGTATAACATAATTTTTGTAAAATAACATTTTTTTTGTAAATCAACTAGAATCCTCGTAATAAAAACTTTGTTGTAAAATTACAGTTTTTTTTTGTAAAATAACCTTTCAAAATGGTAGAATATAATTACGAATATAAATTTGTAAAATTACCAATAAAACTGTAGTTCTCGTTTGAGCAAAGTACAAGATTTTTTGTTAAAAAACAAGGAAAATTGTTAAATATTGGTAAAACGGTATTACAAGGCATTTCACCAGGCGTTGTACCAGTTTTTTATTTAGTGTAGTTTTAGAAAAAGTATTAAAAAACTATTCGAAGAAATTATCACTTAATTTTTAACGTTTAAAAATTAAAATCGACCTTTTGAAGAAGTACGAAACCTTCGATTAAAAAAAACATCTAACAATTCTACTTATACACTCAAAAAAAAAAGTTTGTAAATTTACAAGTAAAAGGTCTTGTAATTCTATTTTACTAATATTTTTGTCTTTTTACAAAAATTATTGTATATTTAATAAAACGAAAACTACAGTTTGCTTTGTAATTTTACTATTATATGTTGGTAAATTTATTTTACAAATTTTTTAGGTAAATTTACAAAAAAGTGAATTATTTTACAAATTAAAAAAATATTACAAGGTGTTTAGTTTTTTTACACAAGAAAACTGTAATTGTACAACATAATTTTACTTGATGTTATTTAGTCTTTTTACCAAAAAAATGTTTTATTACAAACATTTTTTTTTTTAAGATCGTTTACAAGGTTTTCAGTTTGAAATGTATGTATTGAAAAGTACAAAATTCCAATATAATTTTACAAAACTTATTTTATTACTAGAATTAATGTTGTTTTACAAAAAAAAAAATAATTATTCAACAATAGGACACGCAAAAATTTTCTAAGTTCAGATTTTTTTTTTGCGTTTTGGAGTAAAAAATTTTGTTAAAAATATTTTTTTATAAATAGTTTTTACACCATTTTTTGGTAATTTGCGTTAAATAAAATATCACAATTTTTATGTGTTTCTGCTATATAATTGTTCTAGTTTTTTTTTTTTGTATTTTTACCATTTTTTTGGTGATTTTACCATATTTTTTTGGTAATTTTTTTTTAAATTTGGTACCTAAAATGTCGATAGAAAGCTGCCAATTATGAAAAATCAAATTTTTCTAATTTTAACTGGTACTTAAACATCCAATCTACAATATCCAAAATTTTTTTCCGATTTTTTAAAAATACTTGTGAAAATAATTAAAAATTCAAAAAAAAATTTTATTTTTTTGACTAATTTTTCCTGAAAATATAAGAAATTTCTTGTGTAGCCTCCTTCGCAATTCTCATATGTTCTACTTAAGAAAAACGAAATGTCGAAAAAAAATAAAAAAGTGCAGTGTTATACATTAAAAAGTTTGTTAAAAGTGCTCAAGTGAAAAAAAAATATTTTCAGGTTGTTGAAGTTCTACTCCAGCTGCCGAAGAAGGAAAAATAAGATGCACCAATGGAAAAAACCTTTAAATTTACAAAACCAATATGTAAATATACCAAATTTTTTGTAAATTTACAAAACAAATATGAAAGTTTAGAAAACAAAATTGTATACTTACAGAAAAAGTTATAATTTTACAAAAATAAAGTAGAAAATACAAAAACAATATTGTAAATTTACAAATTATTTGGTTAAACTACTGTTTTTACGGCAAAAAATAAGAAAAAATGGTATATTTACAATAAAAATTGTAAATTTACCACTTTTTACTGTAAATATACAAGTTTTTTGCCATAAAAAACTGTAGTTAAACCGAACAATTTGTAAATTTACAATTTTATTTTTTAATTTTCTACTTTATTTCGTAAATTTACAACTTTTTTTGTAAGTCTACAATAATATTTTACAAAAAAAATTGTAAATTTACACTTTCTCCCCGTAATTTTTTTGTTAAATCAATTTACAAATTATCCCCGTAACATTACGGGGATTCTTGCTAGTACATATTTTACAAAACCTGCCCCGTAAAATCACGGGGATTTTATGTCATTTTACAAACTTTTTTTTTTGAGTGTATTTACGCAACTTTAAAGCAATAATTCGAGATGTGATCACAAGGGCAAGTACTTTCATGAAAATGCATGTTTTTACTCGGCACTTTAATCATACAACAAACTAAATATCTATCCGAATCAAGAAATTTGCAATAAAATGGCATCGATTTGTAGTTGCATATTTTGGTATAAATGCATATTTTTGCATATTTTCATATAAATTGTACCTTTATAAAATTTTATCATCATATTTTTAAAATTCATAGTTGAAACTAAGAAAAATTCAATTTCTATCAAATATTTTTTTGTAGAAAAAATTTTTTTCTTAAAGAAATGATATTCTAAGGCATTTCTTAAAGAAATTTGATTAAGACAATAAAGTTTATAGATTCTGAGAAAATTTTCCCACGTTAAATTTTCTTCTTTTGAGACGTTTTCAATTAACAAAAAAAAATCGAATTTAAGAGCTATTTACATAAAAATTGTCCCCGAAATGAACACAGAAAGAAATAAAAAAAAAATTTGAGTAAATTTTTAATACTATTGAGTAAAAAATTACTCAATTTTCCACCAGTAAACGATTTAATAGTATTGAGTAAATTTTTAATAAAAATTTATTAAATGTTTGCCAAAAAAATTTGAGTAAATTTTTAATTGACACTATTAAGTGCAGGAACAGAACAAGAATCACCACCTTTTAAAAACAGAACAAGTTTTATTTCACATCGGCGCCGGCCACCGGTTTAATCTGCCAAACCGTATGGAAAAAGTCGTGCCGGGCTTATTCTGTTTCTACTTTAAAAAAAACAAAGTTTAAAAAAATTTCATATTTTTTTACAAAAAAAAAAAACATGTTTTTTCAAACTTTACCAAATATATTTTTGTCTTAAAGACATAAAAAAATTTTATAAATATGATAACAAACTTTCATGTATATATACAAAAAACTATAAACTAAACGAGAATTAAAAAAACTAAGAAAATTCCAAAAACAAAATTAAAAAAGCTATTAAATTCTTATTAAATTATTTACTCAATTTGTTTTTAAATTTTTGAGTAAATTTTTAATTGCGTCAATTAAAAAATTACTCAAAACTTTTTTTAAATTTAAACAAGTGATTACTCAAATTGTTTTTCCCCATATTTTTTTCTGTGAATATTTAAGTTGTTCTATTTAATTGTTTTCAAAATTTTTTTCTTCCTGTATTTGTAAATGTTAGAGCCCAGGAATTTTTTCTGGATTCTAGAAAATATTCTACAAAACAATTAACAAAACAATTTTAAATGTAAAATAATTTTTCAAAAAACTACTTTCTCTAAGATAATATAATGGGTTCTGGAACCGATTGTTTGAATCGGAAAGCTTTGCTGGAAGAGTATATGTATGTAAGTTTGTCATTCCATTTTTTGTATCAAAATTTTTTTTCACAAAAATTATTAAGAAAGAGTTTTTAATCAAAATAAAAATAGTCAACATTTTTATAATTTTTTTGCAGTCCAGAAATATTGATTTAAGTTATTACAAAGTGTCTAAAAAAATGGTTTCCATTAATATTAAAAATTGTAGAGGGCATCAAGTATTCAAAAAACAATAGTTTATGGTAACAAAACAAATTTTTTTGTTAAAATAATAATTTTTAAATGCATATTTTGTAGATTTTTATTGCATATTTTGGATTTTTAGATGCATATTATAGGCACATATTTTCGGTTTTTAGATGCCCAAGTGATCACCATTCGTTCTATTTTAACGAAACAATTTAGTTTTGTTTTGTCAAACAACGAAAATGTAAATGTTTTAATACAGTTACTATAATTTATTACTTGTCTGTAATAAAACAAAGTTTTTTGTTTCAGTGTAAATTTTAATTTTTATTAAAGTTACAAATAATAAAAACAAAAACAAAAAACACTTTGTTGTTTCATTAAAAATTTATAAATTATTCTGCTTAGTAAAAGATGTTAGACAACAACTGTGTTCTATGAGAGGTAATAAAATTTTCATTTTTCTATACATACAAATATATTTTTTTCGGTAATGTTGTAAATTTTTTGCCATTTAAAGATATTTATCGATTTTTATCACAATACAAAAACCAAAAAAAAAGTCCCAAGTGTGCAGTTTATTATGTACACAGTAAATGAGAGAGTATGAAAAAATAAAACAAACAATCAAGGAATATAGAAAAGTTCGTGCTACGCCCAAAATAATATTGTGAAATGAATAACTATATACTAAACCAAACATATTATATATTTAGTAAATAAATTCCCCAAGTGTTGAATCTATATAAAATAGAAAGTTATTTACTACAAAAACAAAATGTAAATAACTTTATTTGGTATAAACTTTTTGTTTTGTAGGAAACTAGCTTTTTTCTGCAAGGTTACATATACAAAGTGCAGAAAACAACACCATAAGGAAAATTTGGGAACTAAAATATAGGGAAGTGGAAAAAGTTTTCCATTAGAAAATAAAAAAATATTAAAAATTTTATTAAATTAAATTTATTTTCATTAAATTGTAGTTAATTTTAAAGAAATTTAAATTTTTATTTAAATTTTAAAAATTTCCCACTATTTTCAATTTCTAGCATAGACATAAACCATTTCGGCTAGTGCCATCTGCTTTCAATTGTTAACACCTCATAGTCTTCCTGCAATACACCAGAGAGCAGCACTTAATACTCTTACAATTTAGCATAGGCAACAACAAAATACAAAACAACAATTTCCCTTTTGGTATACCCAAGCAAACACACACTCTTACATTATTTAAGTCCATATTTTATACTTTACCACTACACGCTAAAAAAACATCTCACTAACACTATAACAAGTTACAAACTAGTTTTTTTAGTTCATTCATCTGCCATATGTACGTTTGCTATTGGGTGGTTGTTTTTTGTGTTGTTATTATAGCGGCCATGCGTCAGCTCTTAAAACACAAACACACTGTCAACCATCATGACCAGCCATTATTAAATATGAAACTTGTATTTGTGTGAGTGTGTGTCGGTTCCTGATCTGGTTGTTGTTGGCAATTGTATGCCATACTTGATTTTAATTCAACCATATTGGAAATTTATCTAAATTTATGTTTTCATTATTCTTGTTGTGTGTGTTTAATGCGTGCGCAGTATATGAAATCATAATAGAAAAACTTATATTTTTTTATAAATACATTTTTATCAACAAGAACGTCACTTGTTTTTTATCTGCATAGATTGACAAACGAAAGCAAAAAAAAAAATCAAAGTGTCTAACAAGACAGTACCAGAGAACAGCAAATCTTAAAATCAGTTTAAACGGGGGAACATCAGTATTTTATGGTCCGCACTTTAGTTTCTATTTTTAATTTTTTTGTCTTCTTATTTCTTGTTTCTGTAGATAAATTTTTGCGTGTTTTGCAGTAGTTTCTTGATTTGATTTAAGTTTCATTCTTATTCAGATGATGGCTGGGGTTATTGACAGGGTTTTAAGTTATTTGTTGTATGCCGTTGGCAACTGAAAATTAATCTAATAATGAAAGTTTTGTAGGAGAATGTTTTAAGACTTGCTTGCGGGTCAGAAAGGAGGTTAATAAGAACACCTTCCCCTACACGATAAATGTTAACAACTTCATTAAATATGATTTCTGAAATTTAGTAATGCAATTTTATAATTACTAAAATTATTTATTTTAATCCTAGACCCCAAAAAAGGCAGCCCGAAAAAAATAAATTTTCTCATCGCTGATATAACAATTTTTCATTTGTTCAACTAAAGTACAAAAACAAAATGGTAAAAAACTCTATTTTTCAGAGGTTGGGAAACTTTTTCCCCTAAGAAACCATACACTCAAAAAAAAAAGTTTGTAAAATGACATAAAATCCCCGTGATTTTACGGGGCAGGTTTTGTAAAATATGTACTAGCAAGAATCCCCGTAATGTTACGGGGATAATTTGTAAATTGATTTAACAAAAGAAAATGTAAATTTACAATTTTTTTTGTAAAATATTAACTTCGAGGTGAACATTTTTTTTTGTAAATTTACAAAAAATTTGGTATATTTACACAACAAAATTGTAAACTTACAGAAAAAGGTTGTTATTTTCCAAAAAAAAAATTGAAAATGAAAAAAATAAATTGTAGATTAACAAATTATTTGGTTAAACTACTGTTTTTACCGCAAAAAAATATTGAAAAACACGTAAATTTACAATAAAAATTGTAAATTCGCAAAAAAAAAAATTTAAATTTAAAAAACAAATTGTAAACTTACAAAAAAAGTTGTAAATTTACAAAATAAAGTAGAAAATCAATAACCAAAATTGTAAATTTAAAAATTGTTTGGTTAAACTACTGTTTTTTATGGCAAAAAACTTGTATTTTTACAGAAAAAAGTGGTAAATTTACAATTTTTATTGTATATATACCATTTTTTCTTATTTTTTTGCCGTAAAAACAGTAGTTTAACCAAAAAATTTGTAAATTTACAATATTGTTTTTGTATTTTCTACTTCATTTTTGTAAAATTACAACTTTTTTCGTAAGTATACAATTTTGTTTTTTAAATTTTCCTATTTGTTTTGTAAATTTACAAAAAATTTGGTTTATTTACATATTTGTTTTGCAAATTTAAAGTTTTTTTTTATTGGTGCATCTTTTTCCTTCTTCGGCAGCTGGAGTAGCACTTCAACAACCTGAAATGATTTTTTTCACTTGAACACTTTTAACAAAATTTTTAATGTATAACACTGCACTTTTTTATTTTTTTCAACATTTCGTTTTTCTTAAGTAGAACATATGAGAATTGCGAAGAAGGCTACACAAGAAATTTCTTATATTTTCAGGAAAACTTTGTCAAAAAATAAAAAAAAAAAATTTAATTTTTAATTTTAAATAAAATATTTTTTTTAATTTTCGCAAGTATTTTTAAAAAATCGGAAAATTTTTTTTGGATATTGTAGATTGGATGTTTAAGTACCTGTTGAAATAAGAAAAACTTAATTTTTCATAATTGGCAGCTTTTTATTGACATTTTAGGTGCCAAATTTAAAAAAAAGTACCAAAAAATATGGTAAAATTACCAAAAACTGGTAAAAATACCAAAAAAAAACTAGAACATTTATATAGTAGAAACACATAAAAATTGTAGTATTTTACTTAACGCAAATTACCAAAAAATGGTGTAAAAATTAAATTTTTTTGCTAAAGCTTACAATTAGTGGAAAAATGTTTGTGTCCGGAACTTAAAAAATTTTTTTATGAAATTTTTTATTTATAAGAAATTATTTTTAACAAAATTTTTTACTCCAAAACGCAAAAAAAAAATCTGAACTTATAAAATTTTTGCGTGTCCTATTTTTGAATAATTAATTTTTTTTGTAAAACAACATTAATTCTAGTAATAAAATAATTTTTGTAAAATTACATTGGAATTTTGTACTTTTCAATACATACATTTCAAACTGAAAACCTTGTAAACGATCTTAAAAAAAAATTTTGTAATAACTCATGTTTTTGGTAGAAAGACTAAATAACATCAAGTAAAATTTTGTTGTACAATTACAGTTTTCTTGTGTAAAAAAACTAAACGCCTTGTAATATTTTTTTAATTTGTAAAATAATTCACTTTTTTGTAAATTTACCTAAAAAATTTGTAAAATAAATTTACCAACATATAATAGTAAAATTACAATGCAAACTGTAGTTTTCGTTTTATTAAATATACAACAATTTTTGTAAAAAGACAAAAATATTAGTAAAATAGAATTACAAGACCTTTTACTTGTAATTTTACAAACTTTTTTTTTTGAGTGTAAGAAATATTTGTGCCAAATTTTCGTTGACCAGGACTTTTAATTTGGACTGCATTGCAATTTCCTCAGACGGGCATCGCACAGAAAAAAATATTAAGAAAAACGATTTGAGTAATCACCTGTTTAAACTTTTAAAACAAATTTAAGAAATTTTTTAATTGACGCAATTAAATATTTACTCAAAAATTAAAAAAAAAATAGAGTAAATAATTTGATACAAATATAATAATTTTTTTTTATTCTTTTGGAGTTTTGAATTCTCATTTAGTTTATAGTTTTTTTGTATATGAAAGTTTGAAATCATCTTTATTAAATTTTTCCCATGTCTTTAAGACATAAATATATTTGGTAAAGTTTGAAAAAACAATTTTTTTTGAAAAAACAATTTTTTTTAAAAAAAAATTTTGTTTGAAAAAAACAATTTTTTTGAAAAAAAAACTTTTTAAAAAAATAAATTGAGAAATCTTGAGTAAATTTTTAATTGACACAATTAAAAAGTTACATAAAAAAATCTAAACATTTAAGGTAAAGTTTTAATTGTGTCAATTAAAAACACCGCTCAACAAATAGAAGATTTTTGGCTCGCTGATTCTAAATTCGTGCTCCAAATTTTTTCATCACGTCAAGAATTTTAATTATTCGCGGTTGAAAATGCGAAAAAACGCGATTGTTGCCTTTTTTGAAAGCCTGCACATCAGCCGCTGAGTGGAATAAAAATCTGATATAAAGCGTGAGAGTAGAATTGAACTATGATCTCAAAAATATGATCAAAAAAATTTTAAGTTGTTGCACTATTATTGGCCAAACATGCATTTTAAAAAAACGATGTCAAAAAAATTAGAAAAAGCACCATTTTTAAAAGGCTCTACAACAAAAACCAAATGATCAATCTTTTCTGCAATGAGCTCAAAATTTAGACAAAACTTCATTCTTCCTTAAGACTTTTAAACCTATTCAAGATATTTTGCGGCTTATACAAAAAATAACACAGAATGCTCAATTTTGAAAAATATTTTTTTTTGAGTTTTTCATTTAAAAATATCAAAAAACTAAGGTAAATTTTACAAAAATGGTAATTTTAATAGTATCATTTTAAAACGCAAGTAGAGCCCAACCAAACGTAATAATTTGAAAAAAATTGTGTTCTATGTTGGAGACCATAGACAAATTATACTTTTGCGCTTTATACCAGATTTGTATTCCACTGAATGGCTGCTGTGCAGGCTTTCAAATTGTGCAAAAATCGTAATTTTTCGCATTTTCAACCGTGAATAACTAAAAATCTAGACGTGATGGGAAAATTTGGAGAACAGATTTGGAATCAGGAGATAAAAGTCTACTAAAATTGATCGTCTGAATTCAAACCGGAAAATGAGTGTTGAGCGGTGAAATTTACTCAAATTTTTTAGTAAATATTTAATAATTTTTTTTTTTAAAGAAAAAATTAATACTATTAAATCGTTTAGTGGTGCAAAATTGAGTAGTTTTTTACTCAATAGTATTAAAAATTTACTAATTTTTTTTATGCGGTAGAATGCACAGTAATTTATTATCTATTTTTTTTATACCCTCCACTCTAGTGATGGAGGGTATATATAAGTTTGTCATTCCGTTTGTAACACATTGAAATATTGGTCTAGGACCCCATAAAGTATATATATTCATGATCCTTGATCGATTTTAAGTCGATCTAGCGATGTCCGTCCGTCCGTCCGTCTGTCTGTCTGTCTGTCCGTTGAAAACACGCTAACTTTTGAAAGACCTTACGGAGGCTCCTGAAGTTTGACATATATGTTGGCCATTTACCGGGTCAGGTTGGTATTGCAATCCAGCGAAATCGGTCCAGTGGTTCAAAAGTTATGAGCAAAAGAGTAAATTTCGGCAAGGGTATTTTGCGAATTTTCGCGATTAAAACCACTCTAACTTTCGAAAGACAATTCTGAGGGTGCTGAAGCTTAGCATATATATTTGTCGTTCCCCGAGTCTGTTTGGTTTTGAATTTTAGCAAAATCGGTTCAGTGGTTCAAAAGTTATAAGCAAAGCTCTAAATTTCAGATTTTTTTCACCTTAAACTGTTGAAAACTCGTTAAACAAGTTTTATAAGCATGGTGAAATACCAGTTTTTTTAAAACTTGTTGTTGTTTGTTTTCCTGCCGTGGGGTGCAGTTTAGTTGTTAGACAATTAAATATATGTTATTGTTTTGTTATTGTTAGTGTAACTGTATGTAACGGTGAATAGTAAGTATTTTTGGAAAAAAAATCAAATAAAGTATGTGTATGATTGAATGTTAGTTTGTTTTTGGTTTTTAAAGAAGAGGTAAAATAAAGAAGAGGTAAAATAAAAAGAGGGAAATATGTGAAATATTTTTTTTTGTATTACATACATATATCGTCGAACTATATTCAATAAATGCCAACTCGAAAAAGCTTACTGTTCAGGAGAGCTAAAAAACTAGTTATTTCGCTAATTATTGTAAAAATTAACAATGTACCTTCCATAACATGGTTTAAATATTCTAAACAATTTTTACCTATGCAAAAATTTTCATATTTTGCACTTGTTTGCGTATTTTTCAGAGATGGCATTTATTACTATATCAAAAAACAAATATTTTTTTAGAGTTGGCATATTTTGTCGGAAAATAAAAATAAATTTTTTTTGGAAAAATTTAAAAATTTTTTTTTTTTTTGGTTTTTGTTATCCATAGTACGGTAATTGCAAAAACTGAACAAAAAATCAAAAATCTTTGCATATTTTTAAAAGTTACTAGCTCCGAAAGCCTTTTAATCTCAGGGTGGTCAACTTTGGCACTCTGTAACTCACGCTGTATTGCAATAGGGTCACTCCAAACTAGCTATTTTGAAAGCTTATATCATTGACTTTATTTGCCCCATTCATAATGTTTCAATCTGATAAATAGTTTGAAAGTTACATAAATATAAGCAATTTTTTTTTTGCAAACACTATTTACCGATATTTTCAAAATGGCAATATCTCGAGAACCAGTCATTAGAAATCAAAATCTTTAGAAGATTCGTGTTTAGCATGGCAAATGCAATAATATGTGTGGCCTAATTTTTTTTAAAAAAATTTTTGAAAAATTTTTGGAAATTTACAATGGGAGTTGGCATTTATTTCCACCAAAAAAAAATATGTACTTTGAGTTAGCAGAATAACAAAAATGGATGTAAAACGACAACAAATTATTTTTTTGCTCTGAAATTTTTATGGCAGATAGGTATTACATAGGGGAGCTATTTGCCATCGGAAACTCATTTCCGTCAAATTTGAGTTGGCATATTTTGAATATAGGTTCACGATATGTAGGTATAAAACAACAAAAAAATTTTACAAAGTAATTTTGTTACTCAAAGAAATTGTACTCTAAAAAAATTTTTAAACTGAAAAAAAATGTTACACTCAAAAAAAAAATGTACACATTAATTTTTTTTAATGCACTCAAAAAAATATCACACTCAAAAAAATGTTGACAGTCAAAAAAATTTTACACTCAAAAAAATTTGATTGATTAAAAAAAAATTTTACTCAAAATAATATATTTATAATAAAAAATTTGTAATGCAATTTTTTTAAATTTTTTTTAGAAAATTACTATCAGATAACATTGTGGAGGGTATTCATAGATTCGACAAGTCGAATTTAATTTTTCTACTTGTTTTTGATACAATTCAGCCATATTGCATAATGCATATTTTTATTACATAATGCATATTTTGCTAGTATTTTGATATAAATTCATATTTTTAGGTCATATTTTGTATACAATTTTAGTCTTAGCTTATTTTTTCCATTTTTTATGAATTTTTTTGTAAACATTATTAATTTGCCTGTTAGGAAGGCTTCACAAATTTTCTTTAGAGGTCAAATACTTGTCTTACCAAAATGATTTTTTTCGTTAATAAGCTAGCAAAGTTAAAAATTATATAAAATTTTTTTTTTATATTTTTTAGTGCATATTTTTGTAGCTTTTAGTGCATATTTCAAAGATTTTTAGTGCATATTTTAGGCGTCTAAAACATAGTTTTTTAGTGCATGAAGGTCCTGTCCTTGGTTATTAAGGATCAGCTAAACTATTTAAGTTTAAATTTTCAGAATGGAGACTTCATTGGAACTTTTAATATTAATACAAACGTAAGAAAAATCGGTGTATTTCCCTCAGGACCCTGGTACCAAAGTTCACTTTACTACAGCCTATCGCTATTACTTTTCAAGATATCTGCACCTAAATGGTCAAAAGCACAGCAATAGCATTTTAGCGATTTTCACACATTTATGTGCTGATATCTTGAAAACTAATAGCGATAGGACAGTTCAAAGGTCATATTTGGTCTCAGCACGTCAAAAACATTCAGAAAAGTGAAGTACCAGAAACTCAAGGACAAAAAAAATGTTTTTTTTTCTAAGGGAAAAACAACGTTTTTTCTTACACTCAAAAAAACACATTAGTAGATTTACTAATTTTTTTTGCTAATGCTGGTTAGCTAACTTTTAGCAAATTTTTAGTTGAGATTAGCATGTTAGCAAAAATATCTTGTAAACTTCATTTAGCGCATTAGCAATTTTAAACAAAATTTGAACTAATTTTTTTTGCTAGATTTAAAATTGAGTTGACCAAATTCTTACAAGCTTTTTTGCTAATATTAGCAAAATAAATGGTAATTTTTTTTTTTATTTTCAGAAAACTTAAAATGGCGCTATTTCGGAAACTAAGCCAGATAGAGCAAAATGGAGGCCATTTTTGGTTTTCGAGCTCTGGATCAAAAACTTTGACGATAGTATCGCCGGTCCTCTTCACATGTGAGGACCCTAATGGGCCCTAACTTTGGATCCAAAAAAGTTAGCATTCCCGAAAATTTCAAAATGCTCATATCTCGGTAAATATTGCCGACACAACAAAAAGTCCAAAAGCATTTTTGTAGCTCTCGTCACGTAGAACAAGACCGCAAAATAGTCAAAAGCTCTCCGAGTAATATATTTGAAGTTATCGAGTTTTTTAATTCTCAAGACCCCAGTGGTCCCCTATAATCACGTATCTCAAAAACTAAGCAAGGTAGAGCGAAACGGACACAAATTTTGGATCAAAAACTATGACGATTTTTAAGGAACCCAACCAGGTCTAGGCCCATCGGGGTCTGGACTTATCGGGTCCGAACCCATTGAGGTCCTCAGATGTGTATGAACTAAGGTTCAAAAAAAAAAAATTTTTTTTGTTAACTTATTATTGGCAAAACATTTTTGCTAACTTTAGCAAAAAAATTGTGGGTTCAAAATCAGCAAATTTTCTTGTAGGTTTACAAGCTTTTTTTGCTCACATTACAGTTTTTTTTTTTAGTGTACCTGTTACTACATTTTTATTAAAATTAAAAGTTCCAATGAAGTCTCCATTATGAGAATTAAAATTTAAGTGGATTAGGTGATCCTCAATAACATATAATTTTTTCAAAATTTTAAAAATATCGTTTTTTGAGATACAGCTCTCCAAAATTCAAGGTTAACACAATGACCTTTGAACTTTTTCAGAAGAAAATCTTTGTGAACGCAATTTTAAAGGCTGTCTCATTGCCTATTATTTGAAACATGAACGAGGTCTGTATCGTTATTACTTTTTGAGATATATTTATGTTTTGTGACCTTTAAATAAGTACAATTAAACTGTATACTCAGTTTTTGAAAAAATTTAAAAAACTTCAATGTCAAAATTTTAAAAAATACAAAAACACTAATTTCACGTTATCTCGCGAATGCGAGCAGCTACGATTTGGGTGTTAACAGCTTTGTGACACTCAATCTTGTCGAAAACGAACTGCGCTTAAACTTTTCGTCGACACTAAAGTTCAACCTAAACATCGCTGAGGCTGACCGTGTAGACTAGAATCGAAACACGATTTTTTCATTCAACAAAATATCAAAACCCATTAATTTTTGGTCATTTTACGAAGCAGCACAAAAACTTATTTTGGTTTTAAAATTTTTGATATAGCCTTATATGTCATTTACATATACACTCAAAAAAATAAAACTGTAAAGTTAACAATTTTTTTTTTGTTAACTCGAGTTTACTGGCTTTTTAGCAAATTTTTAGTTAAAATCAGCGTTTTAACTACTTTTTTTAGTTAAGTTCAATTTACGAAAATACTAGTTTTGAACAAATTTTGAATTAATTTTTTTTGTTGACTTCAAAACTGAGTTTACGATTTTTTACTAATTAATTTGCTGATTTTTCGTAATAAATTTGTTAAGTGAAATTTCTTGCGTAGCCTCCTATGCGAATCTCATAAGTTCTACTTAAGCTGATGAAAAAACAGAAAAATAAACTTACAATTTTTTACAAAATATTTTGTAAATTTTAGTTTACGAAAAGTAACAAAAAGTTTAGCTGAATTCAACAAATTTTTTTGTTAATTTATGTACATAAAAGCGTTTCGAAATTTCAGCTAAATTTTTAGTTAAAGTTACGGTTTTTTTGCTACATTCATTCTACGAAAAGTTAGCTAAATATTTTTAGTTAAATTAACTAAAAATTTAGTACACTCAAAAAATTATGTAGGTAAATTCCAGTGAATATTCACTTAAAACAAATGAACTTTTATTTAAAAACCATTCCAGTGTTTTTTCTATTAAAATAAAAACACAATACAGTCAATTTTAAATGTTAATTTAATGACTAGGGATGAGATTTTCATGCACTAAAAAATCGAAAATATGCGCTTAAAATATGCGCTAAAAAATTCAAAATATGCACTAAAAAAACTAAAAATATGCACTAAAAAATAAAATGTCTGGAATAAAAATCTTGTTTTCATAGGAAAAACTTCTTAAAAAGCAGAAAGTAACGCCGGGCTTAAATAGTAACATTTAAAACTTAATATAAGCAAGATTTTTTAGAAATTAACACAATCTATAAAAAAAAATTAAAAAAAAAAATAATAATTTTTCTTATTTCCAAAATAAATTTTTAAAATTTAAAAAAGTTTTTGAAACAAATCAATTTCAATTTGGTTTTTTCTAATTTATGCCCAAATATGCAAAAATATGCACTTAAAAGTTTGAAATATGCACAAAATATGCATTTAAAACCAAAATATGCAAAAATATGAATTTTCACCAAAATATGCAAAAATATGCAAAAACAAATCGATGCCATTTTAACGCAAATTTCTTGATTCGGAAAGATAATTGGTCGATATCTTTTTTAGACAATCGACAAAAAACATGCATTTGCATGGAAATCTCATCCCTATTAATGACTAACCAAAACATTAAAAAACTAGTGAATATTCAGTTATTTTATATTGAAAAACAGTAAAACTATATAAGAAATTTTTTACTGCCGAAATTTAATGTAACAGAAAATTCGTTTTTAATACAGTAAATTATTTTTTTTAAACTACAGAAACAGTAGAAAATAAGAAGTCCATAATAAAATTAATGATTTTTCTTTTAAAATAACTTTACTGATTACTTTTTAAAATAACCTACAAACAGTTAATGACATAATTTTCTTAGTGTATGTAGGTCCAAAATCAGGTGCTTTTTTAGTTAAATTTAACTCAATTTTTTTGCTAACTTTACAGTTTTTTTTTTAGTGTACCTCAAAATCCAGAAAAAATGGGATTTCAATGAAAATCCAAGTAAATCCCATTACCTTTTTGGATTTCAAATGTCAAATCCCATACAAAAAAACAAATCGGATTTTGGGAAAATCGTAAAATCGCAATTCAAAATCCCAAAAAATGTCTACTACTTAATTGTACAACTATGGTTTTTACCAAAATAATCATCCCTACACTCAAAATATTTTGTAGGCAAAAACAAAAGAAAAACACACTTAAAACCAGTGAATAAACAATTGAAAACCATCCCAGTAATTATTCATTTGTTTTAAAAACATCAACATTTATTTTTACTGTTGGCAAAATTTTCTAAAATAAATAACACTAAACATTAAAAAATTACGGTTTTTTCATTCTTTTTTACCAACAAATTCGAAAAAAATAACCTACGAAAACATTAAAAATTAATGATAGTTCTGTTATTTTTACCAACAAATTTCAAAAAAATAACCTACCAAAACATTAAAAATTAATGATTTCGTAGGTTATTTTATACAATTTTCTATTGAAATATTTTTTTAAAATTTTTTAATAAAATTTTGGGGAATCGATCCCGCAATCAACTACATTCTGGCCAGACACTCTACCCATCGTGCCAAAGCCACTTGATACAAATATGTTTTTATATTTCTATAAATAATTTTTTGAATTTTTTTTCTACAAACAAATAACTGACTTGTGTAGGTAAAAACTAATGATATATCATTAAAAAATACCAACAATTTAAAAAAAAATTACTTACACAAATCATTAAAAATTTAAAGAATAATCAGTAGTTTTTACTTACAGAACAAAAAAAATTACTTTATAAATTAAATGTTAGTGAAAGTCTTTATTTTTTAGTGTGTTATTTTTGAAACAAAGGACTGATGTAGTCATTAATAAAAACTGAACATCAAACAAATGTTTTTTCTTTTAAAAACGACTAAACGGAAAACTTTTTAAATAAACTACAAACAGTTAATGACATAATTTTTTGAGTGTAATGCTTTTTTGCAACGCTGCACACGATTTTTTTATCAGCTGTTGTTATTTTTTATAAAGTAAATAAACATTCAAATCCCCAAACTTGGCAAAAATGTTAATTTTCTTGCATTTAAAGAAGCAGCTCTACATAAAAACACATTTTTTTATATTGTGGTCCCAACATAAACTAGTGGGATTGAAAATATTGGCTCCGGCAAAGAAAAACACAGCTCAACAAGAAAATGCGTATTGGGTTCTGGTTAGTGATTTGGATAGTGTATGTTGCGCTGATTCCAAATCCGGAGCCCAAATTTGTCTATCACGTCAGGATTTTGAGTAATTCGCGGTTAAAGTGCCGAAAAAGGGCATTTTTGACCCTTTTTAAATGCTTATAAAATAAGATCCTGACATGCAAGTGACTTGGTATCAAGCTCATTCGAAAGCCTGTAATTTTCTCTTAAAGATCAGATAAAATGTTCTAAAAATTTAATTTTCTAAAATGTTAAAAAAATCATTTGCAAAAAAACCTTCCATTTTTTCAATATTATGTTTATTTACACAGTGTTTTTTAACAAATTTCCATACAAATTCATATGTAAATTTTAGATTTAAAGCACTTGTGGCTAATGATTTTTTTACCATTTTAGAAAATTAAATTCCAAGAAGATTTGATCTTGTCTGAAAGAGAAAATTACACACTTTCGAATTAGCTTGATACCAAGTCATTTGCATGTCAGGATCTTATTTTATTGGCGTTCAAAAATGGTCAAAATGGGCATTTTTTGACACTTTAACCGCGATTTTCTCAAAATTGTGACGTGATAGAAAAATTTGAGTGACCGTTTTGGAATCGGGGCATCAAACCCTATCAACTTTTTTTGGTTTCATCCAAAACGCAGCGACAAACCTCAGATTTGTAGAGCGGTGAAATCATTGTTTTTAGAAATGTTTATAAAATTGGGTAATTTTCCCACTAACAACACTGTACACAAATCAAAAGAAAATACAGAGTTAGTACAAACAAAATCCCGCTAATTGTCAAAAAAGCATATGTAAACGGTATAGATTTTAATTGGATTTGAAATCCAAATTTATATGAATTTCGGGGTATATGTAAATAGCATATTAGATAGGTCTTAACAAAACCTTTCATTTGTTACCAAATATTTCGATACTTACGGTTAATTACTGTACACAAAAAGTCAGAGAAAGCGCAGAGAAATTTAGTTATAGCCTGTTTAGAAAAGATCACCTGCAGAAATATGGTAAATATTTTTTTTGCTCACTAGAATGACAATTTAATATACACTAAAAATTAAATCTCTAGAACAAACTTTTAAAAATTATTATTTTAAATAAAAATTTATACTTAACATACGTTATTAAAATTAAAAATTTATATCAATGATTAAATAAAATCTTATAAAATCAACAAACATATTTTATGAACTTTATTGAATAGTTGTATTTAAAAAAAAAAAAAACAAGAGCATGTCTACAGACTTTAAAAGGCTTAATTCTTTTTGTAATATATTCTTTTAAAATTTCACTAGATCAGTAATAATAACATTTCAAATGAAATCGGAGCTTAAATTAAACAAGTGCAAAGATGTGATGACCACAATACTAAGATCACGATTGCCCCAAGAATAGAGTAATCTCTGTATGAAAATCAATTCAGCTCGTTATTCGGATGTAGTATTAAACTTAAGGTCATACATTGAACATTAGGACTTAGTAACAGTATTATTTAATTCTTTTAATGTTCTGGCTTGAGTTAGTATCATAAATTTAAAAAACCGGGTTTCTTTTTTTTTTGGTTTTTAGCAATTCCACATGTCACACAGTATTAATCGTGAACGGATAAAGGAATTCTATTAAAAATGAACGACACGTACAAGAAAAAAAAAATGCTGTCAAAGAAATTGTCAAATAAATCAATCATATTTATATAAATGACCCTGATATCATTACTAAATAACTAAAAAGAACAAAAAAAAAAACAAAAACAAAATGAAAAAAAAGAATACGAAACAATATGCTTAAATATAACAAAATCGAATAGATAGATATGAGTGTTTTTGTTTGGTAAAACTAAAATGTACAACATCTGTACACAAACTGCAAAGGCTAATAATACACGCAAAGTACAACAATCGAAGTTAAAATTTAAAACAACCGAAACTTCAATTTTTTAAACTCCTAGACAAATGTGTGAAGAAATTTATAAAACCACAAATCTGGACATGGGTCTTTATATTATGGACACAGATACTCGATGGACCCATTAAGACATTCCTATTTACAGTTCAATATAATTCTAAAAACTAGCGATTTTTTTTCGCGATTTTCGTTTTTTTTAAAACCCAAAAAGTTTCAAAAGTTGTGTAGAGAAGAGCTTATGTAAATATCGGATTTTTATAATCAAAATTAAAAGTAACAAGAAAACTTTTGTGTCCCCTTAAAACGTAATTGTTTTTTTTTTTTTAAATTTTATACCTTAATAATATGTTAAATAAAAAAATCAAAAGGGGTAAAGGTTGACGAAAATGCACTCAAAAAATGCATTTGCATTTAAATACCATTTGTTAATGACTCCACTTTTTTGAATAATTACGTTTCAAGAAGAGGACTTTAGCTTTCAATTTTGATTATAAAAAATCCAATATTTACTTAAGAAGTTATAGCTCTTCAAAATATACCACTTTTTAAAATTTTTGTGATTTAAAAAAAAAATTAAAATCGCGAATAAGATCGCGAGTAATTATATAATTACACTGTGAGACAAATGTTAAGGGTCAGTGATCGAAAGGGGTTCGGCTTACTGGGGAAAGTTATATCAGTCAAAAAAGTTATACGTGTACCTGCGTTTCGCTGGGTTAGCCCTAGTAATCGAGATTGTGTATCGATTTGAAGTTATAGGGGAAATTGTATTTTTTTGTGCCTTTTACGTACATTTTGACAATCTAAATGTCCAAATATCGCAATGTGGTGTTCAGCAAAGTTGTAGCTGGCGTTAAACTTAACAACTTTGAAGAACATTGCTTTGCCATACTCCGATATTTAGATGAAGTTAGTGGCGCCATCAAATAACTCCCAATGAAATAAGTCCCAAGAAAAATAATGCAATAAGTCCCAAAAATTTTCATACGATTTGGGAGTTATTTCATAATGAAATAACTCCCAAATCAGCGGGGATTATTTCATTTTTTTTGGAAGTTATTTCATTTCTAAGTCTGGGAGTTATTTCATTATGCAATAACTCCCAAATTATTTTAATGAAATAACTCCCAACAGTTTGAGAGAAAATTATGAAAATAAAAATTAAACTTATTGAATTTTCAAGTTTCTTTAATTTTAATTAAAAATTATAACAAATAGTTATTTTTAGGAAAAGTTAATTTATTACGGGGAAAGTAAATGAACTCGAACTGGAAAAAAAAAAATTTTTCAATGCTTTTTGAATTATCTTGTAAATAAATTCAGAAAACCATTCACTCAGAAGTACATCAATGTCAATCAAAATTCCAAAAAAAAAAATAATACGTTTGCTTTAAATCGAAATGCACGCTGGGAGTAATTGGGAAAATTTTCGAGTCCTTCCAACAATGGTTTAAATTTATGAAATTAAGTGGTATTGCATGACAAACTGAAGATCCTCAACCGGTGTAATAAGAAGTTTTAGGATCCTGTTGGTTTGGCGGGCACATTAGATTATTTAAAGTGTAGGCGAAATGGATTTTCGGTCTTTTACAATCCACTCACAATTATTTTTATTTTGAAATATATGTTGTTGGAATACGATTATATGTTTGAAAAGATTTAAATGCATATGGGTGTGAAGAAAGCGCCGCAGGCGAAAAATTTTTACAAGAGATCGCGCGATTTTTTTTTAATTTTTTGTTAAAATCTCTTGTAAAAATTTTTCGCCTGCGGCGTTTTCTTCACACCCATATGCATTTAAATCTTTTCAAACAAATAATCGTTTTGTTACCACATTTATCATGAAAGCTCTAAAAGGCTTCCTGGAATATGTTTTCAAGTTTTATGCGTGGCTTGTTAACTGTTTTGACCAAGATGATTTATATTTTTTTTAATTTCAGTTTATATTTTTATGGAGTTTATTTTCTGTTCTTTTCGCAGGCGCCACACAGTGATTCGTTTCATTGGCAAAAATCAAAAAAAAAAGTATGTCTTCAATGTTGATGATTTTTTGTATTTTTACAGTTTAATAGTAAACTAAAAGAAATATGTACTTTTCTGATTTTTAAGAAGTCATATGTTGCCACAAGAGGGCGCTAAAGTATGGAAATTCAACGCTATTGTGTTAAAACCTAAAAATTGATTTTTATAGGTTTACTAAAATAATTATGAAAAATCGAATTTTGAAGAAATCAACGAACTTTTTTTTGCAAAAGTTACTTTAATATATTAGCTAAATGTTGTATTTGCATTTTTTTAGAATTAATCTTAAAATACATTTTTGTATTGCTCTGAAATCTATATTTTTTCTACCGAATTCCCAAAAATTGACAAATTTTGATGGAATGCATAAAAAAAGTTCGTGAGTCAAAAAATTATTTTTTTCGCTTTTTCGATAGCTCGGACTATGGTTTATAAGGCAAAACAATAAAAATAACTAAGTTTTTGTCTGAAGTTGGAAAAAAGTTAGGTTTTTTTTGTGTCTTTATTTAATTTTTTTCAAAAGCTATATTATTAATGGAAAAAATATTAAAAAAAAAATTTAATATTAAGTATTTTTTCTTTACACATTGATATATTATATAGTATTCTGTAAAAATATAATAAAAAATCAGAAAAAAAATATGCAGTACGTGGGCCGTTTTGCTTTAAAAGTTATCTATGACTTTTACTAAAATCCCCAAAATCACCAAATTTTAATGGCCTTCATAAAAAAAGTTCGTGAATAAAATTTTTTTGTTTTTCATTTTTTTTGTAGCTTTAACTATGTTTTATAAGATCAAAAAATAAAAATAACTAAGTTTTTTTTTTTTAAGTTGAAAAAAAAAAATTTTAAAAAATCGAAAATTGGATTATTTTTTTTTTTTTTTATTTTATGTACTGTAAATAAAATTAAAAAAATACATCAACATTTTCGTGTTTTTTTATATAAAGGGATTTATTGTATTGTATACCATAAATTTATAGTAAAAAATTCGATGAAGTAAGTATACAGTGGGCCATTTTGCTTTAAAACCAGTATTTGATTTTCGTTGGTATCCCAAATCAAAACCAAATTTTTTTTGAGATACATAAAAAAAGTTCGTACTCAAAAATTATTTTTTATTGATTTTTTTTAACATCCTGGACTGTTTTCTATACAATCAAATAATAAAAATAACTAAGTTTTTGAAAAAAACGAAAAAAAAAAAATTTTAGTACCAAAAAAAAAAATTTTTTTTTTAGTTTTTTGTTATTAACGGGTTATATACTTAGAAATAAAGCAAGTATTAAACGAGTTTACTTAAAACTTATTTTGAATAAATTTATTTTCGTAATGCAACAGGAAATAAGTGTTGTGAATGTTTTGTTTTTGCAGTTATTAGGTATTTTTATATTTTTGACTATATTTAAAAAAAGGATATATTAACAGCTTTTTTGTTACAGCAAGTAACTAAACGAAATTTGGCACACTTATTAACGTTATTTGATCTAATCTATATTAAAAATTTGATAGCAATTGAAAGATTTTTAAAATAGTTACAGCGATTTCAAGAAAAAGGATATATGGCAGCCACGCGAGTCCTTGCTCAGATTAAAATACAAATGTTGTACGTCGATGGTTATCTAAATTTCTAAGACAATAACTAAGTTAAGTAATTTTATATCAAGTTTTGTGGCTAAAACTCCACTTTTAAATTTCAGGATATACGACAGGTACAAATGTCCTTCGACCGATTTGCTCAAAATTTTTATTTTTTTTCTATTAACTAATTTTGTGCTTGCGTACCAAATTTGGAAAATCGTTGACAACTCTTTCTATTTTATTTTTGTGATTAAAATATATTAACACTTTATTGCAGTTTTTAAAAAGGATATATAAATAACTTTTGTTTTACAGAACCGATTTCAGCGAAATTTGGCACACACATTGACATCACTTATTCAAATTTTTACAAAATATTTCAAGAGTATCGAGTAATTTTTGAGCGATTTGCAATTTTTTTAAGAAAAAGGATATATGGCAGCCACACGAGTCCTTGCTTCAATCTTGAAAAAAATTTACACATCAAATACTGTATCAAAATTGGTAACATTGACAAAATTTGGGAATTTTGTGGCCATTTTTGTAGTTTTAATCACATATTTAAGTTTCAGGATATATGGGGGGTAGGCGTGTCCTTGCTCCGATTTTTCCAAAAACTCGTTTTTTTCTTGACTAGATAATTAAATGCTTGTGTTCCAAATTTCAGAAATCTGCCACCAATATTCTATTTTTGCCCACTCGATATATGGGAACGAATCACTGTGCGCCAGCTAGACCTGCATGAAATATTTTAATGATATCATTCAAACATTTAAAGAAATTCAATCAATGTGTCAAAAAGCTGCATTCCAAAAAAGTTGAGAAGGGATTGTAGGCACTTCAGAGATTTGTTTTTTTAAGAGATACAATTAAAGTGTTTTTGTGATTTAAACAGTAAAAAATTTAATATTAAAAAAAATTGGGATTTATTTCATTTCTATTGGGAGTTATTTCGTTGGGACTTCTTTCATTTTTTGTTAGGGACTTATTTCATTTTTCTTGGGACTTATTTCATTTTTTTGGTTTGGGAGATATTTCATTTTATTTGGGATTTATTTCATTGGGAGTTATTACATTGGGAGTTATTTCATTGGGAGCTATTTCATGGCGCCGAAGTTAGTTAGTATCGTATAGGGAAATTGTAGTTGTTTGTGCCGTTTTCGTGAATTTGGACCACCTAAAACTAGTGTAAAACAAAAAGTATAAAAAGTTTTGTGCAAGCAAAGTTGATTTATGGAGAAAATGAATAACTTCTCAAATATAAAATGTCTAAATAGTATTTTCAGATTTGGAACATATGTGGTATGTTTGCTAGTGATAAACTAAAACCTTAAGTTAAACTTTTGTCAGCTTTTACGTGCAACTATATAAGGTTAGATAACTTGTAGTTTATGTTTTGTTGTTTTAAAAAACAAAGAAGCAACTAGATATGGATGGTATGACATGGTGTTAAGACTAAAATAGATTTTGTCTATAAACAAAAATATTTTGTTTTTACCAAAACGTGTTGCGGCATAAATTACAATTATACAAAATGTCAGACAGACGTCAGTCGGTTTAAACAAATAATGCGACAATGTTTAGCTAACGGTCTAGCTTAATTCAGTTTGATTTCGTTAAAACGTAACTGTTAAAAAACAAGTTAAACCAAAATATTTTTAGGGCTGGTTTTCATGATAAAATGGTATAAAAAAAAGAAGAAACTCGATAAAGATTTTATAATGAAAGAGTTGACAATAGAAAAAAATAACTTAAATTAATTAACAATATGATAATATATGATATTTTATCACACACGTTTAGATAATAATACGAATTGTTGATAATCTTCAAAATAAATATGAAGAATTAGAAGAAGTTGAAAGGGAGAGAGTTTGACTTTAAGAGTTTGATTCAATTTTAAATACAAAAGAATTGGTAATTTTTGAATACTAGTTGAAACCTCACTGAAAAACAACAAAAACTATTATTTCAGCGATTGCCCTAAAATAGATATAGTTTTTGTTAAGATAACTTTTTTAAATGAAAACTTTTTTGGCCAAATTTTTGGTCAGTTAATTGATTTAGGTTTCCATATTATGTACTAAAAGATAAACCCTTAAAAAACTCTCGTAAAATGATGCTGTCATATAAAACAAAATAGTTTTTTCGCAATTTGAACATGATGATCCATATCACATAGATGTTTTTGTCCACTATTCCTTGTTCCAAGTTTTTTATCAAAGACCAATTTAATTTCGCGAAACCTCAAAAAATTAAGAAATTCGCGAATTTAAGGGCTTTAGTTGTTCAAAATAAGCAAGGAGATTGGTGTTAAATTATATAGTAACAACATGCCTATGAAGGCTCAAAACGGCACATTAGTTACTGATGATTTGGAAGACGCATTTTGAAACTTGACTACAATTTTAAAGACGTACCAATCGTAAGAAGGAACAATCCTAATAGATTTATTAACTGTGAAACACCATCATTCAGCGAATTTAGCAGTGAAATTATGTCCTTGAAATCCTGTAAAGCCCCAGGTGTAGATGGGCTTCCAGTTAAATGTTCTTAAATCAATCCTGAAATAATGGCAGGTCTTCTACATCTTATATTTATGCGCATCTGGAGAGATTAGGATATCTTAACTCCGTGGAAAGAAAATGCTATAGTAAAGATCCTTAAAAAGGGAAATAGAAGGCTATGTTAAAATTGGAGAGGCTTTTACCCGTAAGCAACAAATTTTTTACTGGTTTAATCTTAAATAGAATATCAGATCACATCAACAATGTCACCAGTAAGAATCGAGCTGGTTTTCGTTCGGGTCAATCTTGTATTGATCAATCTTGTATTGATACATCGAACAATCGGTAGAGTACAATGCGCCATTATATTTAACATTTCTAGATTTCGAAAAAACATTTGATGATATTAAAAGTAACCAGTTTATAAATTTAACCCATTTCGAGACCTAAGGACTACAAGGTTCTATTTGCTTAAAGATATAGACACAAATAGAACCTACACCAAAAAAAACGTGGGTATTCAATACTTAAAATGTAACTAAATTTTAGTCCAGAAGGACCTAGTGCAGAAATTGGTAACCAATACTAAAATTTTTTACTAAAATCATTAAAAACCAGTAAAAATTACCAATTTTAGTACTTTGAAGACACTAAAATTAGTAAATTATTAGTAGATTTTGGTACAAAATCACTTACTAAACCTTTTACTGTATAATTTTTTTGAGTGTACTACTGCTCTATGAAGTGACAATTGAAACCATACGTTTTCCAAATTCATTGGGATTCTTCTTAAAGTCGATTTCCAAGAGTCTCCACGAACCCAATAGATGTGTACCTACTCTCCCATGTGTCAGTTAAATCCACGATTTGGCCTTCCTTTATCAGAAGCGCACAAGAGAGCTAATATCACATACAAGAGTACAGATTTCGACGGTGATTGATGTAATTACTGTATTCAAGAAAGAACTGGCAAATTATCTGTAAAACAACTTTCAATTTGATTTAGAAAACTTTCAGAAGATTTTTCTGCCAAACTGGATATTTTTACTGAAATTTCTGCCATGCAGTTTTAGAAAATAACAGAAACTTTACTGCGTTTTACAAATTCAGTTGGCTGAATTTAAAAATATTTTTGAACACATTTTTAGCAGTTTATTTTTTAATTATACAGAAATAGTTTACTGTAGGGCCATTCCAGAAAATTTAGCTCAAATTTTAGTCATTTTTGGAAATGGAGATTAATTTGAACCTTGACACATAGATAGCCCTCATAAATATGATATATATCGTTTTTTACATTTGGTGTATTTAACGAATTATGGCGGGTCAAAGATTGACTTTTTAAGCAAAAGTAAGAAAAATACATCACGTTTAAAGAGCTGTAACTTCTTAACCAATGACCCGATTTTCACAAATTTAGGCTCATGTGAAAGCTGGGGTTCGTCTTTTAGAAAATATTTTTAAAATAACACAGTTTTTCTTTACAGAAATGATGCAAAAACTGTTTTTCTTTTCGAATTTTTAAAAAAACACATCTTTGATTTTTTTTAAAAAAATTCTGGTGAAAAATAACAATGTTTTGTATAACATATTCAAAATTCAGAGTGGGATCTCCATGGGATCAAAAACTATTCTGTTTTAAGTACGAGGTTCTCATATTTTTCCCCTAGAAAATTTAAATTTCTAATGTTTTGAATGTTTTTCAAAATTTTAATAGTATAATTTTCTTTGAAAATTTAAATTTTTATATTGAAGAAACATAAAATTTTAATTTTCTAAGGTAAAATTTAAGAACTTCGTACTAAAACCAGAATATTTTTTGATCCCATTGGGATCCCACTCTGAATTTTGGATATGTTGTACAAAACAGTATTGTTTATCACCAAACTTTTTTTTAAAAAAATCGAAGATGTGTTTTTTTTTTAATATTCGCAAAAAAAAAATGTTTTTGAATTTTTACAACACTTCTGAAAAAAACCGTATGCTTTTGAAAATATTTCCTAAAAGAAGAAGAATTAAGCTTTCATATGAGCCATTACTTGTGATAATCGGATTATTAGTTAAAAAGTTAGAGCACGTTGAACGTCATGTATTTTTCTGACTTTTGCAAAAAAAGTCGAACTTTGACCCGCGATAATTTGAAAACTACAGCAAATTTTGAAAATCCAAAAATGCAACATATCTCATATAAACGTGGATATCTATAAGCCAAATTCTCAGAGGCGTCCAAAGGCATGTTTCCGAACAGTGGGGCGAAAATTTTTGGAATTACCCTGTAATTATTTTTTCAAGAAAATTTTCTAAGTGTTAATTTTTTTATGCAATCAAAACGATATTTTCAAACAATTTTTGAACATATTTTGTTCAAAATCTGCCGTAGCAGATTTCTCTGATAATTTCACATAAATATTCATGACAGAATTCAGCAAACAATGTCTGCTAAAACCAGCAGAATTCTCATATGGCTCAAAATGGGTGTATTATCAGCAGATTTTTCTGCTGATTGGACATAGAATTTATTTTGAGTGCGAACACTGTCTTATGAGGTCGGTGCTGTCAAATGACTTTTGCCTGCGTTTTATGAATAAGGAGGAGTTAAAAACTATCAAACAGTTTATCTGCCATTGCCCGGCACTTTCCCTTCTGATATTTCATTCAATGCGATCTTCCTGTTTTGTTGGATGTTAATATTTAATATCTTCGGAGTCTCATAAAGAGCTCGCACTAATTCAGCAGCAGGTACTATTAGGGAAACCCTATTACCGTCCGGTGGTATCAAAACAGAACTCAGAGTCTATATGTGCTGACGTAAAGCGTCATAAGCCACTAATAACCTAACCTGACTATAGTGTGGTCACAGATAAAGAAAAATCGGTTCGGCTATTTGTAGACAGTTTTTTAAACATAATTTTAAATCGAATAATCGATTATCTGCAACTACAACACTGCTTAAAAGAAAATTAAGGAATGCTTACAAATTATTACAAACCAGTTTAAAGAAGACCTTGAACTCTTTTTAAATTTACTTTCATACAATTATTTTTACATAAAATTTTCGTACCTACTGACACATATTCTTTAAAAAAAAATAACAATAAAACCAGACCTTCTCTAATAAATATTAACGACACCTCATAAAATCTGCGGAAGAAGAAGTAGAAAAATAACAAAAAACACATGTATTTTTCAGTTGTTGTTTTTCTTCTCCATATTATTACGAATAAACAAATACTTAAAATTACGACCTATCTGGAAGAAAAAAAGTATATATATAAAAACAGCTTAAAGAAAGCCGAAATACTCATCTAAAAAGCCATATAAAAATCTAAAGCGTATAGTGACTATTTCTATACTAAAGTGAATGAATGACGTCTTGACTTTTTACGAGCGTATGTATATATTGTTGTTGTCAACTCTGAAAAGTGGAAGTAGAAAAACAACTACAAACAATCTCCTCTTCTTATACATCGTAGAACGCACTAAAACGTCTTTTTAATAGCATCATAATAATGTTTTATTTTGTTTACATATATTTTTTTTTTTCAACTATTATGATCTTGTCAAAGGTTCATCATCATGTCTGGCATATGTCTAGGTTGAAAACTTCAAAACTGGACCATAAACAATGTACAACATGAATTAGACCATTAACATAATGGTTTACCTCCCACATTTATCGTGTATGTGTATCATATATGTTTCACTTAATATATAAACATACATGGTATGGTGGTAGAACTTGTACATCCATATAAACATTAAAATGATTTAAAATCAATTTTAATCGTTCAGCTTTTATAGCTGACACACGAGGGATGCGTGATATTTCACGTTGATATAAATATTTGTAGTGGGGCGCGAACATATCCCCTATGGACATTATCCCCATAACGGAAATTGGGATTATGGCTGAAAAGATCGCGTTTATAAACCCTATTACAATCGAAACTTTTTTCGGTTTAACCCCCATTCATACCATGGGGAGTAAGTCCAAAGTAAGTATAAATTCGGAATGGTGATTTGTGTATTCACAAACCACCATTGCGAATTTGAAAGAATCTGACTAGTTCTTTTTGTAGCCCAAATACAAACCGCTTCCCAATATTCACATAAATCTCTCAAATTTCATGAAAATAGAAAGTGTTTAATTAATTTTTTTTGTATGTGTCTAACGCGTACTTTAAAAACGTAATTAAATCTGATTATAGTCGCACCATTTTTGGACTTAGACCCCATATGAAAATTTCGAACGATATTAAGTTAAAGCGGTTTATTGGCAACAAATAGAAGCATATTTCACTCAAATTTGGTTTGTGAGTGTTTTTTACACGTATTAAATGTTTGACAAAAGATAGATTCAATCGTTCCATGTTTGAACTTGGGGCCCAATTTCCGGAAATATCTGGTGTAGGGTAGTCTAAGGTCGGTCTTGGTCGTAATTTTCTTGTTTATTGTTGCAAATGTTTGTATCTGCGAGTGTAATATCATGTATAGGGTATTCACTAGGGTGGCTCGTATTTGGCTTTTCTCTCTGATCGAGTTCTTATACCCGCCAAAAGTCACATGCAAAATATCACTCCGATCGGAGTTAATCTTCTGTTTCAACTTTCAGCCTCAAAATTGGGATTTTGGCTAAAGAGGACTTTTATAAAAAAAAAATAATTAAGTTTTTTTTTAAGTTTTTTTATTAAAATTATCTAAAAATTATTTTTGTATAAGACTTGATCGTAAATACTTAAATATGAATTTTACAGAATTTACGGTATCATTAACCCGTTCAAACTTGATACCACAAAAATTGCATGATTTTTTTTGGGGGGTGGGGTTAACAAAACAACATTTTTAAAAATTTTATTAAAAAAAAAATTTAAACTTATAATTTTTTTTTCTGAATTTATTAAAAACACCTTGGAAAAGAAAAATTTAAAATATGGCGGATATCCTTCGTGCCACTTTTCGGGAATTGCGGGGGAAAGTTAGCGGATTTCAAGGAAATGTTGGTTTTATCAATAATTAAGATTAATAAAATCTTATAGATTACATTTCTGAGCAAATTAACGGTTTTTTGCTGTCGTGGCATTCTATTAGATAACTGTAAGTCTGCCATGAAATCTTACCGATCTAGGACGTCTTTATCTTTAAAAAAAATCGTTAACCCTTCTTGGTAACGATTTTTTTTTTAAAGTGATCCATTCAGTAAAAAAAATATATTTTGTTGATATCAAAAATTTAAGCACTATGCCTTAAAATTTTTTTCGGAGTCATTTTTGACCCCGGGCCAATATGGGTTAAAGATATCTTAAATTGGTAAGATTTTAGATCTGATTTAAAGTTATCCAATAGATTGCCACAAATTTATTTTCAATAAAATATACAGTCAAACCCGGTTATAACGAACTCCGAGGGACCAGTAAAAATAGTTCGTTATAGGCAAAGTTCGCTATAAGCGGGGTATATTTTATATCAACCTTGTTTTATTTCCAAAAAAAAAAGTTCCGATTTTGTTTTATTTGAGTTTTTTTTTGAAAGTAAACTACTCATTGAGAAGAAAACATTAAAAATGTAAAAAAAAAATTATCAAAAATGTAATATTAACCAATAATTTCTAACCTTTTGTGATTTTGGTAAACATAATTGCCCCAAATTTCATAATATTTATGGGAGTTCGTTATAAAAAGGTAAATATACATGAAATTGTGGTCGTGGGACCATAACAAGTAGTTCGTTTTAACCGAGGATTCGTTATAACCGAGTTCGTTTTAAAAGAGGTATTTTGTGTGAAAATTGTTGCCAAAACGTCGGGACTTTAGAATTAGTTCGTTATAACCGAGAATTCGTTATAACCGAGTTCGTTATAACCGAGTTCGACTGTATTTATTTTTTACTGAATGGGTCATTTTTGACCCCCTACCAAGAAGGGCTAACAATTTTTTTTAAAGATAATATATAACTACGAAACAATAAATAGGGTAAAAAATACAGAAGCCATTTAAAAATTGTGTATAAAACAAAATTTAAGCTCTAAACTTCAAATATTCTGCGGGGGTAATTTGTGACCCCCAGCCAATGTGGGTTAAATACGTAAATAGATCGCCTCAACAAATTTCGAAATATTGAAGAAGTAAAATAAAAGACAGACCTCGAGCTCGGTTATTTTATTTACGTTTCTTTGTTTTATTTAATTTAAATTTAACACAAAAAAATATAAAAAAAATAATTATTCATTGTTTCATTTCATAAAAACAATAGTACAACCCTCGTATTTATATTTCATAGTACAACCCTCGTATTTATATTCGTAAACTCTCATTTCACCTTGACATTGGTAGAGAGCCATTAAAATCTAAACTAAAACTCATTAAAAATTTTATGTTTTATTTTTGTTTACAGTTATAAAAAAAATTAAATAAAAAAAATCATTAAATGTATCATTATATTCTGGTTTTACGAAAAAGTGTGACTGACTGAATGTCAGTTTGTCCGTATGGATGAGTTTTTATATGACCATAACCTACCACAACACCATGTGCCCCCATTATTTTTTTTTGTTTTATTATAAATGGAGGCTCATAAAAATTTGTTATTCAATTCGTTGAGTTTTATTCGTTGATTCATTTCTTTTTATATATAAAGTTCATTCACTTTTTTCACGTGACTTGCTAAAATGATACAATAAATACAAATGAGACTCATTAAAACCAGCAATAAAACATTTTTTATGAATTATTTCCAAGTAGTATACTAACAAGTAGTATACTAACAGCCCTTTTAAAAGAAAACTTATAATCCCTATGAACTTAAAATTTTTTTAAATGATTAATGACTACACCTACACTGAAAAAAAAAATAACTATACTGAAATTAAGTTAACACTGTATTTAATTTTAGTAAACAAAATAAGTTACAATTTCCTTAAACTTATGGATTATTTTGACCCTATGGGGTCCCAATGTGAGGACCCTTCGGGCCCTAATATGTGGGATCCGCACATGAGTAGGTGCGTACGAATCTGACCAAAATTTTGTTCAGATTCGCTTTACCATGCTTAGTTTTTGAGATATGTGAATGGGGTCTTGAGAAATTTAATCATGAAATAAATTAAAAACTATAACTCGGAGGTCTATTGGGTCTTTGGCGATCATACTCAACGAGTTAAGGACTAGAAAATGCCATTATTTGTAGAGTGTAAGCATTTGATAATTCCGCGAAATTCGAAATTTGGGTCAGAGGGGGTCCCCTAAATAATTATAGACATTTTTCCTTAAGTTTAGTAAATTCTTTCTTAAACTAATGAAGATATAGATTCAAATTAAGTCAATGAAATCAAAAAAATAAAGATAACGTTTTTCTTAAATTAAAACAAAAATAGTTTAAATTAAAGAAATTTCTTTTAGAATCTAAAGAAGCGTACTTACTGGATTTTTGGTCTTGAAAATGTCTATACTATATTTATTAAGTAAGCTCCGTACTTATGTTTTATTTTTCATACAATTTATAAACAAAAAACAATTATAATTTAGAACAAAAATTCGATCAAATTGAGAAGTCAAATTTTGTTTATTTAACATCTCGAAAATTATGCAAGGTACAGTAAAAGAAGTGATAGTATTGAATTTTTACAGTATAATTTGTGATGAATTGCGATAAACAACGTTAATATTTTAAAATTTGTGTTTTTATTTTATATCAACTAAACTCCCTGAGGAAATATTGGAAATAAATAAAGAAGAATTTTAATTACAAAACCCAGGCCTCGAGATCAAACATTTTATTTTTATAATTAAATTGGGAAGGTCGAATAAAAAAAAACTATAATTTGTCATTAATATTTTTTTCTTTTTTTACTAGGGAATGTCTGGTAAAAACTCGAATGAAATCGAATAATATTTTATACACGTTGATCTTTTTTAATGCGAAAACATTCAGCATTATTGGATTAAATTGCAAAAAAAATTATAAAAAAAATAAAAAAAAAATTTTGATTTTTTTCTTAAAAATCTAAAACTTCTTTGACTTTTTCCTCAAATTGGACCATTTCTTTTTTGATTCAAAAGAAAGCTTAGATCTTTTCCTTTAAGAGCTATGGGGTTGCTTAGTGGGATGCGAGTGGGATATCTATGATTTTTTTTTTTTTTTTAACTTTGGAACACAAAAAACGGTTCTTCAATTTGCACTATTAGGCGTGGGATAGCTCACCAGTTTTCGATTTCGACCCGGAAAGCATAAGCCAAAAAAATAAGGGCGGTGGGGTGGGGCCATATGGCTCCTCATCGGGGTCAAAATTGGGCGTGAAGAGGTTAAAATTCTCAAAAAGCCCCACAACTGCCCTAGAACTGCCCACGGAGGGGTGCAATGTCAGACCGACCTCTATTAATTTTCTGCCCCCAACATTTTTCTTCAATACACCTAACCTCTATTTCCACTTCCTAAGGGGGCTCCCATACAAAATGACATTTTTATAAAATTTGCTCCTACCGCTCTAACTGTCCATAGTGTGCCCCTAGAGAAGTAAAATGTATGACCCCAATATTTTTTCAACTCCAACCTTTTCTCTGAATATACCTACCCTTTATTTTCAACTCTTAAGGGGGTCCCCATACATTTTTTTATTTTTTTATTAGTTTTTAAAAATACATGTTTTTATAATGTATGGGAGCCCCTTAAGGAGTGTAGATGGGGTGCCTCTCTAGGAGGCACGGTAGGGGCGGTAGAAGCTGGTTTAAAAAAACAAATTTATGAAAAATAAAAAAAATGTATGGGGAGCACCTTAAGGGTTAAAGATACATTGTACGTGTGTTTGCAAAAAATGTTGGCATTATTAAAATAATGGAGGTCGGTCATACATTTGGCTCCACTTGGGGCACTTTAGGGTAAGTTAGAATGGTAGGATCACACTTTTTAAAAATGTTTTGTATGGGAGCCCCCTTAGGAAGTGGAAATAGGGGTAAGGTATGTTCAAGAAAAATGTTGGGGGCAGAAAATTATTGGAGGTTCGTCTCACATTGCACCCCTCCAGGGGCGTTTCTAGGGCAGTTTTGGGGCTTTTTGAGGATTTTACCTCTTGAGGGGCCATATGGCCCCACCCAAACGCCCTCATTTTTTTGATCGTGCTTTCTTTTTCGAACCCATAAAAATTAGAGGGTATCGCGGATCGAAATCGAAAACTGGTGAGCTATCTCACGCCCAATAGTGCAAATTGAAGAACCGTTTTTTATGTTCCAAAGTTAAAAAAAAAATTCATAGATATCCCACTCGCATCCCACTAAGCGACCCCATAGGTCTTAAAGGAAATCACCTAAGCTTTCTTTTGAATAAAAAAAAAGGGCCCAATTTGAGGAAAAAGTCAAAAAAGTTTTAGATTTTTAAGAAAAAAAATCTAAAAAATTTTTTTTATTTTTTTTATAATTTTTTTTCGAAAGACTGAAGAAATAGCTTTCTAAACTATTTGGGACACATGTTGCTAAAAACAATATGTAAGACGTTACGTGGATTAGAATAAACACCTCTTTGGCCAAAATGTCAAATTTCGACCCCCTCAGAGAGTTCTTGACCGATCTCGCTGAAAAATTGTGTCTGAACTACTATCCAATAGGACTAACCTTGGTGCAAATTCCCGATCGGAAGACATCGGTTTCAAAAGTTGTGTCAGTTGACACGAAAACCCCCATATACATCGTATACAAATTTTTACTCGGGTAATATATATACTTTGTGGGGTCCCCGACCGATATTTCGAAGTGAGTATACCCCCATACTGTGGTTGGAGGGTATAAAAATCCTTACCTTTAAGAAAATAATCATTAATTTTATGAATGTTTTTTCTGATGACACTTTTTCATTAAATGTATGAATTTATTAATTATTGCAATGAAATTTTTCATAAATTTTATGAAAAAATATCATGAAGAACCATTTGAAAGTTTTTTATATGAGACATTTTATTTTGTTGTACAGTGTTAAACGTACATTATTTTTTGAACACGTTTTTTTTATTTGTTAACTAATGAGGTGTGATATCTTTTTTTTAATAGTTTTTAATAGAAAAAGTATTTTTTCCTTCTTCTGGTATATCCCTCATATATGTTGTCGCATTTGGTTATTGAGTATTATCGTATGAATTAATGTATGATGTAATAAAAAAAAAAATATTTATAAAAATATAAAAAATTTTAATTGCCACAATTAGTACTTTTTTGATGGTTTATAAATGCGTTATGATAAAATTTAATTTAAATATTCAGCAAATTGATAAAACAAAAGTAAACAATTTCAATTTATATACGAGTAAATATGTATTTGGTGTTTTAGTGATTTCTTTAATATGTATTAACCATTAAATTTATGTAGATTTGTAATTTTTTATGTGCGAATATTTTTAATGATTTCAATATATTCTTTTTTTTATTATTATAAAAAATAAAGGTGTATTAGTGTGAGTTTCTTTAGTTTTTAATGTAATATTTTTTTTATTATGGCTTATTACCAAGTGTCATTTTAATAGATCGTTAAATGGCCATAATAATATTAACACTTAATTATACATATCTAACGAATTATAATGAGTACAAGTTTTATTGTATAATTTATCATAATAATTTTTATATGTGAGGTAATCCCCGCCAAAAGGTCTCTTTGTGTAAAAAATATGTTAATAAAGAGAATTTTAGTTTTATGATTTTGAAGATTTTCTTCAAAATTTCCATTAAATTTCAGCAGCATTAATACATTAAAAAAAATCAAGCTTGTAAACCTACAAGAAAATTTTCTGATTTTGAACCCACAATTTTTTTGGTAAAGTTATCAAAAATGTTTTGCCAAAAATTAGTTAACTGAAATTTTTTTATTTCAACTTAGTTCATACACATTTGAGGACCCCATTGGGTTCGGACCCGATAGGTCCAGATCCCGATGGGCCTAGACCTAGTTGGGTCCCTTAAAAATCGTCATAGTTTTTGATCCAAAATTTGTGTCCATTTCGCTCTATCTTGCTTAGTTTTTGAGATACGTGATTTTAGGGGACCACTTGGGTTTTGAGAATTAAGAAACTCGATAACACCAAATTATTACTCGGAGAGCTTTAGGTTATGTTGCGGTCTTGTTCTACATGTTGAGAGCTACAAAAATGCTTTTGGAATTTTTGTTGTGTCGGCAAAATTTACCGATATATGAGCATTTTAAAATTTTCGGGAATGCTAACTTTTTTGGATCCAAAGTTAGGACCCATTAGGGTCCACACATGTGAAGGGGCCCGGCGACACTATGGTAAGCCCGAGAACCAAAAATGACCTCCATTTTGCTCTATCTGGCTTAGTTTCAGAGATATCGCCATTTTAAGTTTTCTTAAAAAAAAAAAATTACAATTTATTTTTGCTAATATTAACAAAGAAGCTTGTAAAAATTTGGTCAACTCAATTTTAAATTTAGCAAAAAAAATTAGTTAAAATTTTTTTTTTTAAACTGCTAATGCGCTAATGAAGTTTACAATATATTTTTGCTAACATGCTAATCTCAACTAAAAAATTGCTAAAGGTTAGCTTACTAGCATTAGCAAAAAAAATTAGTAAATCTACTAATGTATTATTTTGAGTCTATTTTTTGTAAAAAATTTTATCTACATAATAATACGGTGTAAAACTTTAAAGCACTTGGATTTTTTTGTGAAAAATAAAGTCAATATTTATGAAAGAAACCAAGTTTGTTTAATATTTATTAATAATAAAAAGTTTAATAATTTCTGCTACATGGAGTTTGAGCCATATGAAAAATCTGCTGCGTTTAGCAGACTCAGTTTGCTAAAACTCTGTATTGTAGAATTTTTTTAAAAAGGAATAACTAAATATTTCTGTAAAATTAACAGAACAGTCTGCTGTTTTTTTTTTTAATTTGAAAAATTTTTAATTTTAGGATTTAAAATTTCACAAAATTTAAAAATAACTTAAAAAATTTTTGGAAACAAAAATCAACTGACTTTTTCTGTAAAATAACAAAATGATCTGCACAAATATATTTTGAAATTCAGCAAAAAGAATCAGTAAACTTGCAGAAAAATGTCTTTTATTTTCTAAAACTGAATGACAGAGAATTTACTTTAAATATCTAATTTAGCAGAAAAATCTGCTAAAAGTTTGCTAATTCAAAGTCATTTTACAGTTTTTTTCTTTTGAGTGAGATTCTCATTACTCTATTTGGCTTCTAAATTCGCGTATCGCAAAAAATGAACAAGGGAGAGTAAAACGGACAAAAATTTTGGATTAGAGTGTATAGCTACCAGTGTTGCCATTTTGACGCTTTTCGGGTATTTTCTGGTGCTTTTTTTGTCTTTTTACCCGGAGTTTTTTACAAATACCCTTTTTTAAAAAAACGGGTATCCATGGCGCTTTTTAATTTTTTCGTGACGCTTTTGGTGCTTTTTATAAAAACTGTGATTTTGTTATTATTTATTTTTGTTGATTATTTTTATGTTAAGGTCTTTCAGCAAATATTTACTGAAGTTTTTGTAGCAAAGCTATAATTTTTGTACGTTTTTCTGGACTGTTGTATTTTAAAACAATTCTGAAATTTGCTAGCAAAATTATGAACTGCCTTCAAGTATTTGCAGTCAAATTTATTCAAATCAAAGCTATCAAATATCATTTACAAAAGAGGTATTTAAAAAAAATATATTGTGTTGGCGATGAGTTTGACTATTGATAAGTGCGACAGATTTATTTGAAAATTGTTTATTTTTTATAAAGACAAACATTTGTTTTTAAAAATTTGTCTTAATTGTTATCTTAATATTATTTAAGTAATTTGAATTGCAATTTTCTTTTTAGTTTTGTCTCAATAAATTTAGTAAATTCACGAAAAAAATCATATATTTTTTTAATTTTATGTTTGTGGCGCTTTTTACCCTTTTTTTGATCGAGTTTTACCCCTTTTTACCCTTTTTTAAATGTTTTTTTCGTAGTGAAAAAGTATATTTTCAAAATAAATTTTGAAATTTTGACTTTTTCCTCTTGGCGCTTTTTTGCCCTTTTTTTTGTAAATTTTTACCCGTTTTTACCCTTTTTTCCAAAATTTTGGCGCTTTTCTTCATTTTGGAAATGGCAACACTGATAGCTACGCTTAGGTACCCAATTGGGTCTGGACAGTGTTCCCACATATTCTTTGGAAAAAAAATTATTTCTAAACAAATTTATTATTTTTAATTTTATTATTTATAATTTTACAAAATTTTTATTTTAAGCTTTAATTAGCTTTGTCACAAATTGATTAATTTTTTTAAATCGACTAAATTTCATTTATACACTAAAATATTTATCTCAATTAAACAAAATTATTACGTTTATATTAATGTGAGACGAGTAAATGAATGTTTTCCTGCATTTAGACTAATAGTGAATTAATTTAATTTAATACACTCAAAATAATAACTCTGTTAAAATACAGAGATACTCTGCTGAGCCAGCAGAAAATACCATAGATTTCCAACCAGCAAGATTTTTTGTTATTTTACGAAGAAAACTCTGTAAAATGATTTTGATAAAAAAAACTGTAAATTTACAGAGTTATCTGTAAAATGTTGATGAAAGCGACCAGAATTTTACCAAGACGCATGGATAAGTAATAACTTGACACAAATAAAGGCAAATGCCATCATTTAAATGCGGTCGCTTAAATGTTTCCCACGCGAATGTTAAACTTTGTAGACATAATTTAAAAACTCGCCAGATCTTCTCACGGTTTTTTTTTTTCATAAACTTATTACTGTCAGTTCCACATTTGAGCGGGGTCATTCCAATAAACACTTTTATAAAAGTGAAATCGTTTAAGAATGCCTTGACTTCCTTATATATCTTTTAAATGCGCTTGATATGGTCACTTTTTGATTCCTGATCAATTTCTCCTTCCTTAAGTGCAAGAGTACCTCCAATTTTACATGACATCCTCGTAAAATTTATGAGCTTTTATTGTAATTTAAGACGCTTTTTAAAGAGGTGTTGAAATATTAGGAAGTTTTTTGAAGAGATTTTTATTTGAAAACTGTATTACAGAGCGGCAAGTAAAATTACAGATGAAATTTAGTATTTTGGTTACAAGAAAAAAAACAATGTATTTTTCCAAAATATTTATTTTAGCAAAAAACTGTTTATTATCTGTAAAATAAAGATTACAATGTATAATTACAGAAAAATTTTGTTTTTCGGTCACAAGAAAATACAAAGTATTTTCTTAAAATCTGTATTTCAGCAGATAACTTTGTCAAATATCTGTCGAATTGTGATTACAGTCATTTTACAGAGTATTTTACAGAGTTATTATTTTGAGTGTACACTCTACATACAAATGATCAGGTTCCGACCTACATTGAATGTAAGTATACAGATGCTGTATAGTTGTATAAGCATTACGCCATTTACAAAGCTCATGGCATTTATTTTTAGAAAATATTCTTCAATAAATTCGCTTAAATGTTCTCGATGGCATGAGTTTAAATTAAGAGCTTAATTAGAGCATTTAGCCATTAGCAGAAGTAATATGCCGGCTACTGATGTTACTTGGATACAAGTTGTATCTGCTGTATACTTAAAATTTCCAACCACATTTTCCATGGTTCAATTAGGCATTCAATGAATGGATGGATGGACGAGTGAATGAATGAACTAACGAACATAATGGATACATTACGAAAAGATAACAAAATGCAATAGTATAAAAGTTTTGACAGAAAATATACAAACACCTGACACTAACGAATGAGTGAATGTAAGTAGATCTACTTACAATAAATAAGGAAAAACAACAAAAAAAGGTTCCATCCATTTCCATGCAAATTGATAAAAATTAAAAGCATTCAGATTAACAGCAAACATTTAAAATACAGCTGGATGTAAACAGGACTCTAATTTATGAGACTGCTACGAATGTTGCAAAGAACAAGAAAATTGTACATTTTAAAACATGAAAAACCTTTTTTGATAATTGAATAACTTTATGTGAATAAACAAATTTTGGATTACAAATGTCAAAATATGGAGTAACCATTACATAAATATGGTAGTTTTCAATTCTGAATTTAATTTTTATAAAAATCTAACATTTGGAAAATTATACTAGCTTCATTCGATTACTTTTTTTGTGGTAAAAGTAGTAAAAGGGAGACATTTTTAAATTTTACTCATTGAGAGGAAAAACAAAAAAGTAAAAAAATAAAAAGCACTAAAAAAATGAAAAAATATATTTATGTATCATTCAAATTTTAGAAATATTAAATTTGAAAAAGCATCAATTTTGTTTTTTTTTTCAAATAAGTTTCTGCAGGGTGGTCCAATAACAAGTATCTTTTTAAAAATGCACGCAGAGAAGAGATATGATTGTGGCAACCATAATCTAAGAGCGTCATATTATGATTGAAAATTTTATCATAACTTGTTTGTAGCAACCAAAACATTTTTGCAGCAATCATGTTATGATCCTAAATATTCGAAAAATTATAATTTAGGACCATAATATAATTGCTACAAAATTATATGATGGCTATAAACATATGATACAATTACACTCAAAAAAAAAAACTGTAAAGTTGGCAAAAAATTTAGTTAAATTTAACTAAAAAAACACCTGATTTTGAACCTACTAAATTTCTAGTTAATTTAACAAAAAATATTTAGTTAACTTTTCGTAGAATGAATGTAGCAAAAAAACAGTAATTTTAACTAAAAATTCAGCTGAAAATTTCGTAACATTTTTTATTAGGTGAATTCAGCTAACCTTTTTTTTTAAATAAAAAAAAAAATATTTTTCACAGCGTTAAGTTCAGCTTAAGTAGGACTAATGAGATTTGCATAGGAGGCTACACAAGAAATGTTTAAAATTTTCGACTTGACAAAAATGTTACAAAAAATCAGCAAATTAATTAGTAAAAATTCGTAAACTCAGTTTTAAAGTCAACAAAAAAATTAATTCCAAATTTGTACAAAACTAGTATTTTCGTAAATCGAACTTAACTAAAAAAAGTTAAAACGCTGATTTTAACTAAAAATTTGCTAAAAAGCCAGTAAACTCGAGTTAACAAAAAAAAGTTTGTTAACTTTACAGTTTTATTTTTTTGAGTGTATCAATCTTAATATGACGCTCTTAAATTGTGGTTGCGACAATTATGTATTTTCTCTGAGTGTGCGCTACAACGCGATATAGATTTAAGAAAAATATTTTTTTTGAAGAAGATATAACTCGAAATCAGGATTTTTTTTCATAAAAAAATAAATTTATTTAATTGTTTTAACGGAGTTTCAGCATAAAAAATTCACAAAAATTCATTTTTTTATTGTACACTCAAAAAAATAAAACTGTAAAGTTAACAAACTTTTTTTTGTTAACTAGAGTTTACTGGCTTTTTAGCAAATTTTTAGTTAAAATCAGCGTTTTAACTACTTTTTTTAGTTAAGTTCAATTTACGAAAATACTAGTTTTGTACAAATTTTGAATTAATTTTTTTTGTTGACTTTAAAACTGAGTTTACGAATTTTTACTAATTAATTTGCTGATTTTTTGTAACATTTTTGTCAAGTGAAAAATTTTAAACATTTCTTGTGTAGCCTCCTATGCAAATCTCATAAGTCCTACTTAAGCTTAACTTAATGCTGTGAAAAAAAAAAGAAAAAATAAGTGAAGTGTTAGTGTTTAAAAGAAATATTTAACAAACTTAAAATTTTTTACAAAAAGTTTAGCTGAATTCAACTAATAAAAAATGTTACGAAATTTTCAGCTGAATTTTTAGTTAAAATTACGTTTTTTTTTTGCTACATTCATTCTACGAAAAGTTAACTAAACATTTGTTGTTAAATTAACTGGAAATATAGTAGGTTCAAAATCAGGTGTTTTTATACCCTACACCACACTGTGGTACAGGGTATAATGAGTTTGTGCTGATGTTTGTAACTACCCGAAATATTGGTCCTAGACCCACCTTTAAGTATACCGATCGACTCAGAATCACTTTTTGAGTTGATTTAGCGATGTCCGTCCGTCCGTCCGTCTGTCCGTCCGTCCGTCCGTCTGTCTGTCTGTCTGTCTGTCTGTCTGTCCATGTAAACGGTGTAAACACGATACAGGTCGCAATTTTTAATCAATTGACTTGAAATTTGAAACTTAAGTCTCTCTTGACCCAAGGACGAAGCCTATTGAAATTGGAAAAAATCGGTCCATATTTAGACCTAGCCCCCATACAAAGGTCCTCTTTAGTTTTGGCTCAAATGACTCTAATAACCGTATTATAGAAGGTATTGCTTTGAAATTTGGATGGTAAACATGTTTTGTCTTCACATATCATCATTCCGAATTTCAAAGAAATCGGACCAGCTCTTCTTGTAGCCCCCATACAAACCACCTTCCCGATTTTCACATAAATGTCTCAAATTTCATGAAAATAGAAAATATTTAATTAAAATTTTGTTTGTGTATGTTAAACGCGTACTTAAATAACCTTATCAAACCTGATAATCATCGGACCAGTTTTGGACTCAGGCCCCTTGTGAAAATTTCGCCCGATATTCAGTTAAAGCGGTTTATTGTCAACAAATAGAAGCCTATTTCACTCAAATTTGATTTGTGAGTGTTTTCTTCACTTATTAAAGGTTTTACAACATATAGATCTAATCGATCCATGGGACCCATTTTCCGGAAAATCTTGGTGTAGGGTATTATATGGTCGGTCTTGACCGACTATAATTTTCTTACTTGTTTTAGTTAAATTTAACTAAATTGTTTGCTAACTTTACAGTTTTTTTTTTTTGAGTGTAGGTACACTCTGAAAACGGCATTTTGTTCGTAATTATATGTACTCTTGATAAAAATGTTGGTACTTTTGATATCTTACTAAAATTTTTCCAAATTGAATCCTAAATAGAGTATCCAAAACCGAAACCGAAAACCGGTGGACCGGTTTTTTAATTTTCAAAAACCCGGCAGGTTTCGGTTTTTATTCAATTTCGGTTACTCGAAAAACCGGTGTTTTTAGGTGGGTTTAACCGGTTTATTTATTTCGTTTTTTTAAATAAAAATCTAAAATTATCAAAAAACCGGAAAAGCCGGTTGACCGGTTTTTATACAAAAACCGAAGCCGGTTTTTTAATTTTTAGATTTTTCAAATAAACCGAAAACCGGGTTTTGAAAATCGGCGGTTTTTTGGATACTCTAATCCTAAACATCTAAAATTTTTTGATGTTTTTTTTTTTTCGAAAAATTGGGTAAACTTACAATTAGTTAAAAAAATGGTTAGTTGGCGATTTTTTTTGCTAATAATTTTATGTAAATACTTAGACGCTTTTCAAAAGTTTACGCTGATTTTTTTACTGCCAAAAAAAAAAAGTTGAAGTATTTTTTCATAAAATTAGCTAATTTGAGTGAGCGATAAAAGAAATGGTACTCTCCGGTTTTAAAAACGTCGTTCAAAATTTTACGCTGATTTTTCTTAATGCCATAAAAGCTAATTTTTAGAATAGGCCAAAATACAATTTTTCCATTTAAATTACGTGCATATTGAAGTATTTTTTAGCTTCGTAATTAATTATTGACATGGAAGGACCTCTATTTAAACTATACACCTATACCCATATTTACGCTACTCACATTGCGAAATTTCACGTTTGCAAAATATGGCAACCCTTCACTCAAAAAATTATGTCATTAACTGTTTGTAGTTTATTTTAAAAATTTTACGTTTAGTCGTTTTTAAAAGAAAAAACATTTATTAAATGTTCAGTTTTTATTAATGACTTCTTCTGTCCTTTGTTTCAAAAATAACACACTAAAATATAAAGACTTTCATTAACATTTAATTTTTAAAGTCATATATTTTTGTTCTGTAAGTAAAAACTATTGATTATTCTTTAAATTTTTAATTTTTTTTAAATTGTTGGTATTTTTTAATGAGATATCATTAGTTTTTGCCTACGCAAGTAGGTTATTTTTTTGTAGAAAAAAAATTCAAAAAATTATTTATAGAAATATAAAAACATGTTTGTATCAAGTGACTTTGGCACGATGGGTAGAGTGTCTGGCCAGAATGTAGTTGATTGCGGGATCGATTCCCCAAAATTTTATTAAAATTTTTTAAAAAAATATATCAATAGAAAATTGAATAGTTCATGCGAATAAGGACGAATAGACCACTTTTTCGCAAACACGTTTTTTTGCATAAATGCATTTTATTAGCAGAGCCCTACAATCCTATGCAGAAATTATGGGGAAATTTTGACTTTTAAGGCTAAAAAAATTACTTTGAAAGTGCAATAATTCGTATATTTTTATATTTTTGTTTAAATTGGGAGTGAACTAACGCACAATTTTTATTAAATACAACACAAAAACATACAAAAATTTTACTTTCGGTAACAATGTGTTAAAAGAACATTACGAGGAACAAACCACACTTATTATATTGGCAAAAAATTGTACCGTTCTTGAGTTATAAGACTTTAAAGTGTGGAAAGCAAAAAGGGCGAATATCCATCCTTAACAAAATATTATATAAAAATTATTTAGCTGCGAGTTTAAAATTGATATTAGCTAAAATTTGAAATTGTACACAAAAAAAAAAACGATCTTAGCACATACAAACTTTTAGTGTTAATACTGCATCCAATGTCAGGAATAAAAAACAAAATTTTTTTCATGTCCTTTTATGTTACGTCGTAATATGCAGTCAAGGGTTAATATTATAATTCCTAAAAATGTATTTAGTGTCATAAAGAATTACTACTGCATCAAATGGCAGGAAAATTAACAAAAAAAATTTTTTTTTGCATGTCCTGGCAATCCTTAAAAAGTGTATCCTTGAAGTCCTTAAAGTGTTACAAACAAATACCAACCATAGTTCGTCAAGTATTGCAAGTCTCATGAAAATGTAGTCAAAATCTGCTGCAAAATAACACATTTTTATTCAAATTTCAATACATTTTTTTGGATATTCGCCCTTTTTCCATTTAAGCAAAAAATTGAAGTCCAATTTTTGGCAACTTCTCTTTCGAATACCTTACTAAAATTTTGTATATAGGTAGATGTGACCTAAATCTTTAAGCTAAAACCAAAAAGTTGACAAAAATACTATTTTATAACAGTTTCCTGCGTTTTTATTGTCCCCTGTAAAATTCTACAAATGGTCTATTCGTCTTTATTCGCATGAACTATTCAATTGTAAAAAATAACCTACGAAATCATTAATTTTTAATGTTTTCGCAGGTTATTTTTTGGAATTTGTTGGTAAAAATAACAGAACTATCATTAATTTTTAATGTTTTCGTAGGTTATTTTTTTCGAATTTGTTGGTAAAAATGAATGAAAAAAACGTAATTTTTTAATGTTTAATGTTATTTATTTTAGAAAATTTTGTCAACAGTAAAAAATAAATGTTGGTGTTTGTTAAAATAAATGAATAATTACTGGGATGGTTTTCAATTGTTTATTCACTGGTTTTAAATGTGTTTTTCATTTGTTTTTGCCTACAAAATATTTTGAGTGTTGTAAATAAATTAGGGATGTCGCGAATAGTGTATTCGGCATTTTACCGAATATTTACTATTCGGTATTCGGTTTGAACCGAATACGAATATTTGCCGAATAATTTAATTATTCATACGCCTGTATTTTACCTATGTAAAATATTTAAAAAAAAAGTACCAGACTATAAGACAGCAACGCTGTTGTTGACACTATTTTTCTGGTACCTTGACAATTCGAATTTAAATCAAGTGCTCAAGTTTTTTGTATTAAAAACAAACTGAAATGACTACAAAAAAAAATATTCAATAAAAAGTGTTTTTGAACTAATTTAAATTTTGCCGAATATTCGGCAAACTGTTGATGAATATTTATTTAACCGAATATCCAAAAAAACAGGCCGAATATGCCGAATACCGAATAGTGACGAATATTCGCGACATCCCTAAAATAAATGTTTGAACCAGAAATTTTTTTTCTTATACTCAATACTAGCATACATACATTACCACTAAAGGTGTCCTAACGACTAAGGTAATTTTTCAAAATCACTTTTTAATACGTGGTAGGGTCCTAAATTGTAGTTTTGTATCTAAAAATGAGTGAGCCAAAATTTGGGGACAATCGGATAAAAATAACTCGTGCCGAAAATGGATTGAAGTTTTGGGACTCTCTTATCTGGTGAAAAAACACGTTTTTTTCTAGTTTTTTGAAAAATATTGGTATATGCTATTTTTTGTTAATTTTTTTGTTAAGTAATATGAAAATGGTAATAAAATACCTTTCCAAAAAGCTTAAAGAAATTCAAATCGGATGAAAAATAAGCATTTTACGCATACATGCCCCAGACCATTGCATGGTTTTTAAAGCCAAAATTTGAAAATTTTCAAAATTTTTAAGCAAAAAAATAAAAAAAATTAAATTTTACTTTATAATTATATTGTATACATGTTATAGATAAAAACTAACAGATATGGTAGTCTAACTTTTTTTTCATTTGGCGTGGGTAGTGATATAATTTCCGCGGATTCCAAAGAAAATGAGTTTTTCTAAAATAATTTAGCAAATATGGGAAACAATTTTCTGTATTGTGATATACGAAGTGAAATACATAAATTCTGTAAATTTTTTGAGAATTCGGGCATCTTTAACCCCTTTTCGTCGAGGTGAAATGACAAATTTGAGACGTTATACATTTCTATAATACAAAATATCTGCATATATCCGATTTCTCAAAAGTTACAGAATTTACGTTTTACACTTCGATCCGCACAATAGAGCACAAATTTTCAAAAATTTGCTTAGTTATTGTAAAAAAACGCATATTATTTGGAAACCGCGGAAATTTTATCACTACCCGCGCCAAATAAAAAAAAAGCTTGACTACCATATCTGCTATTTTTAATCTTAAACATGTTTTCAATTTTATCATAAAGTAAAATTAAATTTTTACTACTTTTTTGCCTAAAAATTTTGAAAATTTTGAAATTCTGGCTCTAAAAACCATACAATGGTCTGGGGCATGTATGCGTAAAATGCTTATTTTTCATCCGATTTTAATTTTATTAGTCGTTTTGAAAAGGAAATTTAGTACCATTTTCATATTATTTCACAAAAAATTTAACAAAAAATATCAAATAGCAATGTTTTTCCAAAAACTAGAAAAAACGAGTTTTTCGTTCTTATAAGAATGTTCCAAAACTTCAATCCATTTTCGGCACGAGTTATTTTTAGCCGATTGTCCCCAAATTTTGGCTCACTCATTTTTAGATACTAAAGAACAATATAGGACCCTACCAGGTATAAAAAGGTGATTTTCGTTTTTAAGGACACCTCTAATTACCACAATAAAAAAAAATTGTAAAAAGTTATTTAAAAAAAAACAGCGAAAAATCGCGAAAACTAGCGTAATTTAAAGTCATTGAGTAATTTTATAATACTAATTAGAAGGTTAATAAATATTGAAACCAGTTTTAAGCATTGTAATAAAATTAAAAATAATAAAAATGGTTTTCACTTTGTTTTCTCGCACAACATTTTACTCCAACCTTAAATTGTAAAATTTTACTATAACATTTACTTTTAATACATAAGTAAAACCACGAAGTAAAACAAAAAAAAATCACGCTGTGATCAGCTGTTTTAGCGCGCGTAAACTAACAGACTAAACAGACGCGACACGACGGGTGTCAAAAAACCACAAATTTTGTAAACAAAACTAAATGAAATTTTTTAATGAATCTACGAAATCTAATGAATCAAAATTAATGAAAATCTTGCACTATATGTATGAAATTTCATTCAGCATATGAAATATTTCATTGTTGTAATGAAACAACGTTAATGAATTTCATTCATTAGCGATATGAAGCGTTTTTCTATCAGTGTAAGGATAACTTTTTAAATATTTTTTTACCTGTGTATGTGTGAATGAACCACATACCTAACTACCTATTGAACGAAAAATTTTAAATTATTTTTTATAAAAATCAAATATGTACACTGTACATTGTACAGAGATGTGTTTAATAGGAGGTATGAGTGCGGGCTTTAACTATTGAAGTCACTGAACGCTTAAATGATTCCATTTACCTTTTTTGTTGTTGTATTTCATATGTTGCTACAATATGATTTTCTTTTGTTATTTACTACAATTGATGCAATATTTTTTTCATTTTGGGTCTGATAGGGTACGATTATTATCCAAAATGGTTGAATGTTTGTTTGGTTGACAGTTTTTTCTTTTTGTATTTTATCCATCCAACAATTTAGTTTCTTTTGTTGTTTATTCAATTTTTTGGTCGCTGTTTGTTGTTTTCACATAGAATTTTTTGGTACCACGTTTCAATAATTTATTTTTATTCAATTCAACATTTTTTTGTTGTTTCGTCTTCTTTTTTTGTTATCAACGCAAACGTGATTCATATAAGCGCTTTTGTTTGTTTGTTCTTCGATAACCGTGTGGTGGTTAAAGAAAGGAGCGCTTCACTCTCAGACAACGCAACAGAATTTCATATTTGTATACCCTACACTAAGCAGAGGGTAAGTTTATCATTGCGTTTGCAACACATCAAAATATCGGTCAATGGCCCTATAAAGTATAACAATTTTCATACTGCATTGGTTTTTAGTCAACTTGGCCAACCGCCTGTCTGTTGATATGAAGTTTTTGGAAAATCAGAGATGCCTGGAGTGTAGATGTAATTTCCTTATTAATTGTCAAGGACCTGATATATTTGTATATAAAAATGTGCATTTCAATCAACAAAAAGGCGGATTCAATTATTTTTTAATTGAAACTCCTCCGATAAAGAAAATTGTTATATCAATCATCAAATTGTATGTGATTAATTGATTTTTTTTTATCAATCACTTTTTGATTTTGATCAAATATTTTATCAATTTTTTAATTAAATTCAATTAAAATAATGATTGATTTAACAAATGAATTTCAAGCTTATGACAAAATTATGAGAAATTCATATTTTTTGCTTTCCAATATGTTTTCGAAAATAAAAAATAAAAAACCCGAGTATAAAGTATATTTTTTGAATTAATGTATTCAAATAAATTGAAGTGAAAAAAAATCTGGTATATTGAAAATTTGTAATTTTATAGTTAAAGAAAATAACAAAAATGTTGATTAACATAATAATTGACTAATTTAAATTTTGTTGATCAATAGATTTAATTGAAATTTTTTAGACAATAATTTTTTGTGAGCACCTGGATATACAAAATGCATTTATTCGCCAATCACTCAGCTGGATTGACTGTTTGGAGATTACGGATGACATGAGCACTTTGGCTTCCAAGGTGCAGACTCTATCCACTTTTATAGTTAGTACCATGGAAAGTACTATAGAAGGTTTGGTTAGGTTGTAAATCTCTACTGACGTTTTACGTTAGCACACATAGACTCTGAGGTCCGTTGAGATACCACGGGACTATTATAGGTTCCCCTACTGGTCCTTGCCGTTAAACCAATTTGAGCCACTCATGAAAATCCTAAGATATTGAATTTTGACATCCGACAAATCAGCAAAATCGTGCGGCTTCCTAGATTTTAGTAAAGCAGGTCTCTGACCAGAAAGTGTAGGACAATGGCAGATGAAGTGTTCGACTATTTCCAGCTCCTCCTCATCCACTGTCGAAACCTCTCCTCTTGAAAGCGATATTAGCTCACTTGTGCGCATCTGATTAAGAGAAGGCCATATCTGTCGTAATGTCTCACACGTCCATCCATTTGCCCATCTCAGATTAGTCTCCGTCGCGGAACAAAGCCGTAGATTTTGCTTGCAAGTTTATGGAGGCATCCCAACACATTCCAATTCTGTTGGAACCTGTAAGATAGTTTCCAGTGTTGCAAGCTCATCGGCTTTGCAATTCCCTGAAATGCCTCTGTGCTCTGGGACCCAAATGAGTCGTATGTCAAACTGCTTGGCTATCTCATTTTAAGACGTGCGGCAATTAAGGGCAGAACTTGCTTTCAGAAACATCGACTTAAGGGACTTGACCGCGGCTTAACCTTAATGTTGGCTGATTCTTTACCGCTTTCAATAAACTCAGTCAAGTAATTTTATTTCAAAATTATTCTATCATGTCAACAAATAGTTTAAGTGTTTGCTGAATTTCTTTGTTGAAAAAAATAGGATTTTTTACGTTTGTCAGATCAACAAATTGTGTTTGTGTTTGTTGAATTTCTTGGTTGAAAAAAAAAATTATGATTTTGTACGTTTGTTAATGCAAATAATAATTAAAGAGAACTATTACAATCTCATTTAACAATTATTTTTTCAACAATCAAAATTTACAAACTTTGTTGATATTACAAATTTTCGTATAGCAGCACTTTCAGTGAAAAAATTAATTGTATTCACAAATATGGGGGGTCAATATAACAATTGGCTTCAATAAACGCAGCTATCAACATATATTGTAAGCGGGAAGGTGTTCCCAAAAGTCTCCTGAAGCCTCTCTACACCAACCCCCCGCCCACTCGCAAAAAACGCCTTGCCAAATTTATTTTTATACCCTCCTTAGTGATAGAGGGTATATATAAGTTTGTCATTCCGTTTGTAACTCATAGAAATATCGGTCTGGGACCCCATAAAGTATATATATTCATGATGCCCGATCGATTTTAAGACATTCTAGCGATGTCCGTCTGTCTGGCTTTTGTGAACATAATTAAACACCAAATGGTATTTAAGCAAGTACAAACATATTTTTGGACAAAAAAGAAAAAAATCGCGGATTTTTTTTTTCATTTTTTTTTTACGGAAATTTTTTTTCAAAAAAAAAATTTCAAAAGTAATTTCCTTTTAAATAAAGTTTTTGCAATAATCTTTTAGAAATTGTGGAGGGTATCACTACATTCGGCAAGGCCGAATTTAATAATTTTACTTGTTTAAATTATATTATCGGTTTTACATGTTGTAGGGTATCAAAGAATCGACACAGCCGAATTTAACACTCACACTTGCTTTTCATATTGTTACTAAATAATATTTATAAATTTGCGAATATGTTTATTCAAAAGTAGTGATGTTTTCTAGTAGATAATTTGGAAACTTGGTAATCGAATAAAATAATCGTAAATTGTTTGCTAGGGGGATTTAAATCGGACTTTTTTTTATTAAGCGTTGTGGATATGATAAGAATGTAGTGTTGGTAGGGTTGCCAGACAGCCTGGAATGGCCTGGATTTTCCAGTTATTTTGGGTCTGGTCCAGTTTCCAGTTAAAACATAATTTTTCCAGTTAAAAAAGATTTATTTTTAGTTTTAACAATTATTTTTTTTTATTAAATATTTTATACAATTTTTTTGCACTACTTCTTGAAATATACATTTATCATGAATAGAAAATAAATGCCTCTTTTGGCTACGGCAAATTGTGCCCTTTTTGCTGCATTTTCACTCCTTTTTTTCATTACTTTTTTAAACATCTTGGGCGTTGATTTCGGCACAAATGTTTTCCTTGAGCTCGTCCATGATATGCTTTTAAAATAAACCCACAAAAATAAGTCTGGAAGGATCAAATCTGCAAATGAGAGTCAGTTGTTGTCGTTTTTTTTTTTATATCGCACATCTAGGGAGTTTTAACTGGCCTTCTAGATTTTCAGATTTGACCACGTTGGACTTTTTTTTGTGGGGTTAAGAAAAGAAAAATATACGCCAACAATCCTCAGACCATTGACAAGCTCAACATCAACCAGGGTTGCAAAATGCAAACATAAAAATTGTACCAACGAGATCATTAAATTGTACTTTTTCGACCTTAATGGTACCAAAAATTTCATTTTTTAATATTTTTTATTGAAATAAGCAAAAAAAAAAAAAAAATTAATAAAATTATTATTTGTACTTTTTTAAGTAAAAACAGTCTTTTGTAAAAAAAATTCGAGTGAAAATTTTTTTATGGGTAAAAATTATTTTTGGCTTAAAAATGACAAAGACCCTTTGTAAAATATTCTTTTGGCTTACCAATGTCTTTAAATACTGCTATGTGGGTTTTTAACACGTGAATTCGCAAAAAAAAACCTGACGCGGATAATTTAATCATCAGAAATTTTGCTGAACTGGAAGCAGTTTTTGGTAAGGAATCACAGCCAAAGAGCGATGTCAGAGTTTAGAGCGCTGTTGAGATGAAGTGAAATCATGTGTGCTTTCAGGGCTGATTGAAACATCCTTTGTATCATTCTTCCGGTATAAAAAATTTATTAAAAAATTCATAACAAAAAATTAATTTTTTTTCCCTCACCTTTATTACACATATTACTAAAAAGCTGTGCTGTCAAAATCTCGCTTTATTTTTGTAGGGATATATCTGTCAAGCTACAGAAGCCTCATATTTGTCTTTCGAAAGTTAAATTTTTTCAACAGACAGACGGACGAACGGACATAGCTTTAAACTGTTTATCCTAGACTGATATGTCGAGGCGTTACAAATGGAATTTATGTATAAAAACTATAAACTCAGGAAATTCTAAAATTGTACCAAATGAGTCATTGGTGTACCATTGTACTTTTGAGCTTTGAATTGTACCAAAAAAAGTACAATTGTACCAACTTTTGCAACACTGACATCAACATTTCGAGATGCTCGAAAAAGTAATGGAAATGCTTAAGAAATGCACATTTTATTGATTGATGTTATATTTGAAAAGTAGTCCAAAATAAAAAATAAAAATTGGTTGATATTTTTTTTTTAGATAATTAAAAAAAATATGTATGGGTCCAGTTACTTTTTCAAAATCCAGTTGAAAATTTTCCATTTTCCAGTTAGTTTTTCGACAAAAATATTCGGAGTCAAAAACGCTAATAACGCCTTTTTGATTATAATTACAGTAAATTTGACTTGGGCTGATGAAAATAGATTACTCAGACTATATTCAATCCAAATCTGGAAAGAGCCATTTTGGAGATATTTAATATTTAAAACCGTTTCCTGAAATTTCTGTTTTGCTACATACGACATTCGTATTTTGAGGTAGTGATATGGCAAAAGCGTGTAATTAAAGGTGTTTTTTCTGTATCCCAAATAGATATAGTAAACACTAGAGCGACTCAACTTGTATGGAAGAGAAAAAAGTGATTTAGTTACCCCTCTGAAAATGAAGCTTGATATGTTTTATGATGATTCCCAAAATATTTTGGTTCTAGCGATGACCATCCGTGAGCTGGACCATTTTTAAAAAAGGTATTTTTTTCAGTTTTTCGAATTTTTTTGTACTTTGCTCCGAGACGACATAAATAAAATTTGGTATCATCGAAAAGAGTTTTTGAAGCAGCATCCAATGGTATATAAAACTTGACCACTTGCGACCTACTAATTGAGATATTTAACTAAATACATATTTTCGTTTCGGGTTTTCATACAAATTCTACGTATTTGGAAATAATGTTCTGCTTTTCAAATTGAATCTGTTTTAAAATAATGTTAATTTATTATTTTTTTTGTAATTATTCACATAAAACGCGAAAATCGCGATATATTTATCTTTTTTAAAATATAGGCAATATGGGTATCAAAATTTTTCATTTTTCAATTATAATAACCTGGTGATAAGTAAAAGATCTGTTTTCAAATCTAGGATGCTGTGAGATAAATTTAAGTTCTTAAATATTAATTTTTAACAATGTTCTGCTTTTCAAATTGAATCTGTTTTAAAATAATGTTAATTTTTTTTATTTTTTTTATTATTCACATAAAACGCGAAAATCGCGATATACTTGTGTTTTTTTAATATAGGCAATATGGGTATCAAATTTTTTAATTTTTCAATTATAATAATCTTGTGTTCTGTTAGTAACTATTTTTCTCATTTCATATATGTATTCAACTAAAAAAATAATATTTGAAAACTTAAATATATCCACAGCATCCTAGATTTGAAAACAGATATTTTGCTTATCACCAGACTATTATAATTGAAAAATGAAAAACGTTGATACCCATATTGCCTATATTAAAATAACAGAAAATATATCGCGATTTTCGCGTTTTATGTGAATAATAGAAAATTAAATAAATAAACATTATTTTAAAACAGATTCAATTTGAAAAGCAGAACATTGTTAAAAAATTAATATTTAAAAACTTTAATTTATCTCACAGCATCCTAGATTTGAAAACAGATCTTTTACTTATCACCAGATTATTATAATAGAAAAATGAAAAATTTTGATACCCATATTGCCTATATTTGAAAAAGATAAAATATATCGCGATTTTCGCATTTTATGTGAATAATTACAAAAAAAAAATAAATTAACATTATTTTAAAACAGATTCAATTTGAAAAGCAGAACATTATTTCTAAATATGTAGAATTTGTATGAAATCCCGAAACGAAAATATGTATTTAGTTAAATATCTCAATTAGTAGGTCGCAAGTGGTCAAGTTTTATATACCATTGGATGCTGCTTCAAAAACTCTTTTCGATGATACCAAATTTTATTTATGTCGTCTTGGAGCAAAGTACAAAAAAATTCGAAAAACTGAAAAAACGACCTTTTTTAAAAATGGTCCAGCTCACGGATGGTCAAAGCTAGAACCAAAATATTTTGGGAATCATCATAAAACATATCAAGCTTTATTTTCAGAGGGGTAACTAAATCACTTTTTTTGTTGAGTCGCTCTAGTAAACACATGCCGAAATAATCGATTTAAGTTTGATTTTTATATGAAGACTCTGAAAGCCGTTTTAAAAATTAATAAAATTTTACAACACTACATTGAATCATATTTTTTTCAGCTATGGGAATATCAATATGGTTTTTGTCTGATTGTTGGCAATTTTCTTTTTTTATATAAATATTGTTTACAATACACCATCATTTTTATTGATTTTCTTACGTTTTTGTCTTTTTGATTGATTCCTGCTTTTGGCAACAGGAAAAAGATAAATGAGTATGATGGATAATAAGGGTTTTATTGTATCATTGTCTTTATTGTATTTATTTATGATAATGAAGTGCATCATTTTGGCATATTGTATTCGGAGAAACAGTTTAATAATTTACCTAAAAAAAAAAGAATTAAAAAAAAGATTATTAAATATTTAATAAAAATGATTTATGCATTAAAAAAGAAAATAATTCAGAATGGAGGACACTGGTCAAGCAGATGATTAAAAATGTAAGCTCTACCAAATTTGTAAATATATCTATGGGTAAATTTATGTTTTGATTACTTAATAGGTAAATTTCTTCGGACTTTTTCATGTAGCAAGTAAGCAAACCAAAAAACCAAAAGAATCCAAATGGTTTTAAAAATTATCCCTTTTTTTCAATTACATTACAGATGTTATTGTTTCATAAATTAAATTAAAAAAATATTTCTAAACGGGTCCCAAATTAAAGTCGATTCCATATTTTAACCAAAAATTTAATCCTTTTGTTTTTCCTTAAGTAAATATGGACATTAATAAAATACAACTGTGTCATTTTTCTAATTACATAAAAGGGTAGAAAAAAACAGAATTTTATCAATTTGAGTTCAGCATATTACAACCACTTTTTTGTAATCCTTTGTTTTAAAACAGAATCCAGCATAAATTACCAGCAGCTTAATTACAATTTCAAAATTTCATTTTGTTTAAACAACATTCAGATTAAGAAGGAAAGGATAAGAGAAAACATGTTTTCGTATCTTTTGTGCTGCCAGAATACCAACGTATTAAGGAATCCATTGTGCAATAATTTTAACAAAAATCCATTTCTTACAATATCTGCAGTTACTTGAACACATTTGTTCATAGTTGCTTAGCTGCTGCATTTAATTTTGTTTAATATTAACAAAAAAGCTCATACCGAATACCAAAAAAAAAAAACTAAATGTTCGAAATGTTGTATATTGTCCGTCTGGACAAAATCCATGACTACCCGAGTAAAAATGTTTAGATATATTCTTATATATCACATCTTTCCCGAGATTTGAAAGATCAGTACTGATCCAAGTAAGATTAGTACTGATGCGAAATTTGAAAGATCAGTATTGATCCGAAAAATGGATCGCTAAGATTAGATCAGTTTTAATCGGACGGATACAATGTCATCCGAAAAATGGGTTTATATAATTAGATAAACCCATTTTTCGGATGAAATTGTATCTGTCCGATTAAAACTGATCGTTCCCATTTTTACTTGGGTACCGTCAAAATCCTTCCAATTTTTATGAAAGATACCTTAACACAATCAATGACATAACTTAGGATTATTTCAAGATTCCGAATTCTTTTCAGGTCGTATTGATAACGCCGCCTTTACAAATCTGAGGTTTGCCGGTGCATTTTGAATAAAACTAAATTAATAGGTTTTGGTATCCCGGTTCCAAAAGGGTCACTTAAATATTTCTAAAACGTCACAATTTTGAGAAAGTTACTGTCCTGAAACTTACATATGGAAATGTGTGGAGAAAAATAAGAGCTACCTTATATTAGCATAATATTAGCAAACAAAACTTGTAAAAATTTTGTCAACTCAATTTTAAATTTAGCAAAAACGAATAGTTCAAATTTTGTTTAAAATTGCTAATGCGCTAAATGAAGTTTACAAGATATTTTTGCCAACATGCTAATCTGAACTTAAAATTTGCTTAAGGTTAGCTACTAGCATTAGCAAAAAAAATGTAAATCTACTAATGTATTATTTTGAGTGTAAAACCACGATATATCAAAAATTCGAGGAGTACTGACAGGACACTGTATAATCGGCCAAATGTCCATTCGTATAGGAATTTCTGATAGGGACTTTTGTAGAAATTGTGGGGAAGTGGAGGAGGAGCAGTCAGTGAACCACTTGTTGTCTGAATGCCCTGGTCTGATGAAACGTCGTCTTAACTATTTGGGGCAACGAATTTTTGATGACCTGGATTGCCTAAACAGTGTCCCATTGGCATCTCTAGCAGAATATCTTAGGGAATCGGGATGGTTTGAGAGGTAGAATTTTGTATATTAGAGGGGAGTAGGGAAATAACTTTTGGGGAATCACAATGGCCCTAATGGCTTCCGAGTCAATTCGTCAAATCGGTGGTCGCCTATCCAACCTAACCTATCTCAGCAGAACATTTCACATGGTTATATCGATAGATCGGAGTCTCGCAAGCCATATCCAGACGATGCAGCAATGAGTCAATATAGTTAGATACCCTATTATTATTAATAAGCATCAACGCCCTTTTTGGTCAGATATATGTCTAATAAATGGTAAGGAGATCGAATGATTTGTAGTACTTCTTACACCGTTTTAAAAATTGAGACACTTTAATGCTTCTTTCGACGCTAAAAAAAATATCTTATTCCATCGATCATCACAATAAATTGTCACGGCCAGAACATCAAGAGGTTCCAATTCTTCGATATTTATATTACCCATGTGCACAGATGATGCTGTTGTCTCCACAGACCTGTGGTTCAACATCGGGTCTTGTGCGCATTGAACTTGACCCTATTCTACAAACCCAATTCAGAAATTGTAAGAGATCAACAGATCTTCATTAAGTATCATACATAATCTTCCTTTTACTATTAACCTCAACAAGGCTTGGTCTACAATCATAGGAAATTAATGATAAATGTTGGTATTATCTATCAAAAGAGTAAATAGGATAGGATAGGAGAAAGAACAAAGCCTTGACTGAAGCTGAAACTCGTTAAATAAGAACCCATCTATAACAACACGTGTGGAACGCTCCCTGAGAAAGCTCGAAATAAATCGAGAGAAGTCATTACCGACACCAAAGGTATTAAGCTTAGATATGAGCAACCCGTGCCACACACAATCAAAGGCCTTGATAATATCAAAAACAACTACTTTACTTTTTCCAAATTGATGAATCGAACGACTCCAACGTTCCAAAATGAACGCTGACAGGTCTTCTGTATAACAAGTTCTGCGAAAACTATACTGTCGAATTTTTAAAAGTTAGCCTCCAGATACTTTGCAAGATGGCGATTTTTGGCTGTACATTGGCAACTTTTTAAAATGCGGAAAAGACGGTACGGCTAGACAATATGAAAAGATTAACCAGTGGAACTTAAGCACGAACTTAAGTGGAACTTAAGCACGCTGTTCGTAAAGAAGCTTTTCACGCCTAAGTACTTTTGCAATTTCAGATTAAGTTGAAAATACTGAAAAGCACATCTAGAAACTACAGCTATGTTTCGCTGTGAATGCTTATCAAAATAAATGGACCTGCAAAACAGCACGGCAGATCTAGGGTTATCCAAATCAAAAGCGCACAAGTGCCCTACCTTCGATTTCAAGAGATTTCGAGTGGTTGAAGGTCTGGCCAAATTGCACAAATAGTGCATTGGATCTGAGGGTCATGGGTTCGATTTCTACCAGATTCCTTGGTCTGTTTCGCTGCAACGACTCAACGATCATTGTTACCTGTTCTCGGTTAAGTTAAATTAGTATATGACTCGTAATTTAATAAATAAATAATTTTATTTCACTGTACGATCTATCTGATTTTTTAGGTGAACTTGTCATTGCAGAACTGGTTCCATCGTTAAATATCTGTAGTAGAAGCTGTGCATACAAATCTAAACTGTATGATTTGTAAAACTCCTGCATTATTTTAGAAATGAACGAAAAAAATAATAAAATCGTTTGCTAAAGAAAGTAAATGTGCTAAAACATTGTAATTTACTTTCACACACAATGACGTACACATTTACAACACGCATCACTAAAAAAAAGTGAATAGCAAAAGCATCCAAAACAAAAGATTTTCGCCCCCCAAATCAAATACTTTTGTTGAATGTAGATACATAGTTTGTAGCTGCAAGAATAACCCCTTTCAAATGATTTGTATACCTTCAGTTCGAAGTAAATCTACTACATCACACGAACTCAAATAAAACCTTAGCGAAAAAAGCAAACACATACTTACATTCTTACATATCTCTATTACACACAATAGTTAAAGACCCCAACAAAAAAGCTGTGTAGCAAATATTCCAACAAAAATATAAGAAATAATTGAAGGTTCATAAGAACAAGAAGAAAAAACTAAGCAAAATATATACATACAAAAAAAATCATGCTAGCAAGTGTGAAAGTATTTAATTAGAATCAAGTCAAAGTGATGGGACTTTCATATTATAAACCACAACCTTTTGGCACTAACTTAAAAATATAGCAGCTCAAAATCGAGAATTCTTGATAAGCTTTCGTGGTACAGACCTTGACAACTAACAATAATTCCCAAGTTCACGACTCATGGTGCTTCTTCTCTTCTTAAAGATCAACGAAAACATTATCTTTAGTCGAAATTTGAAGTCGACTTTTCTGATACGATAAATATTTTAATTTTCTGTCATTTAGTTCTGGCAAACAATAAAATCAACCCCCTCTTGAGAAACGGCAAAGCTGATTCTGTCACTACTGATAGTACTAATCGAGCGGGTATAGCTCTCGTATTAGAGCGCGATTCGGCTAAGTGGCGTAAAAGCCACGGCCTTAATTATTAAATAAAAATGTATTTCTGCCTCTTTCGTAATAACACAAAATGGGCTGAGCCGATTTCGTTGAACCGACGATGGAACTTTATGCTATAATAGATCTGGTTATATATGCCTGTTTCGCAATCACGCAAAACCGCTGAGCCGATTGTGTTGAGATTTCCCTATAGAAAGTGCTTACCAAGGGTGGAACCATAGGCTACTAGCTGGACCCGGTCTTTATGTAAATATATTATAATAAAAATGTTAAAAATGTTATTAAGCTTGAAATGAAGTCGTTCATTCTATCGAAGCTTATTTCAAATAAACTATGGGATAAATGCGGGTTTAACCAGAGTTGCAGGAATTCAGGATTATCAGGTCCAGGCAGGAAGCGTACAGAAATTGGCGTGACAATAAAAACGCTGTGTGCAGAAGTACTTACAATTAGTCGTGAAAAGCTTTTTTAGGAACAGCGACTTGGTGCTAAAGTTCTTTCGGCTCCTCGGGGCACTAAATGATTTTGGTTGTTTGTTACACGAGTGAAGGAAAACGCTAGTTCTAGCCCGACTCTTTTAAAAGACGATCAATCGATTCACTGAACCGGTTGATATAGCTAACCTGCTAGCTAGTCTCTATGCGAGAAGTTATTTCTTGCTGGAAAACAATCAACCACTGCCCGAGCTCGAGAGGGTATCACATACTATATCCAGAATATTCTTTCGAGCTCGTGAAGTTAAAAGGGTTCTTGCGGATCTTTATGTGCATAAGTCACCTGTGCCGGATAGTATACCAGCACTGGTATTAAAAGAGTATTTGACGTTAGCACGTCCACTGGCTAATCTTTTCATATTTTCGTACCGTGCGAAAGTCTTTCCCGCTTGTTGGAAAGTTGCCAATGTACAGCCAATTTCCAAAAAAGTTGCGGCTAATAACCCCGATAACTCCCGCCCAACCCCAATATGATCTGCGCTTTGGAAGGTGATGGAGATCGTGGTAAATTACCATCTTGTGAAGTTTCTGGAGGCTAATTAACTTTTAAGCGGTCGACAATATGGAGACCTGTTGGCGTTCCTTTCGGAACGTGGGAAAGAAAAAGAGTAAAGTAGTTGCTCTAGATATCTCCAAGGCATTTGGTTGTGTGTGGCACAGATCACTTATACCAAGATTAATGCCTTTGCTGTCGGTAATGACTTTTCTCGATTTATTTCGAGCTTCCTCAGAGATACGAGTTGTTATAGATGGATTCTCATCGAACAAGTTTTAGCTTCAATCAACGGTACCGCAAGGTTCTGTTCTTTCTCCTACCCTTTTTCTTACTTTTCTTAAAGACCTTCTAAGTCAAACTTCCGTTGCACAGTGGGCCAGAATCTCCGTTTTTTGGCCAAAAGTCCATTTTGCTGCATCCAAATTCTGTTGATGTATATAAAATCTTGGAATGTTCAATATTATGTAAATAAAATATTGTAATATTGTGGCCAACTGATTTTCTTTGGCAAGAGGTCAAAGTCAAAATTTCAAATTTTTGTGACAATTTTTTTTCTTTTTAATATATTAAAAAAACGTTGTAAATTAAAGAATTTTTGACTGAAAATCATTCAGAAATCACTAAAGAAGTACTTATTTACATACAAAAATCTAAAACACTTCAATAATTATCTAAAGAAGGTATAAAATTTTAGTTTCCCCAAAAAAATAAAGATTTTTTTGAAAATCGCCATTTTTCAACATCGATCTCCAAAAAGCTCCAAACGATTTTGGAAAACCTTTAATGCCAATGTGTTCCTTAATATGTCCCCTAACTAGAATTTTGCGACCGTCTGCGACCATTCATAAAATTTCGAGATATTGTCCTATAACTAAAAAATTGCGTTCAGAATACACTTCTACACTAGCACGAAAGATAAAATCACTTGCACTCCGATTGTTCTGCAATTCACGTATGTTATAGAAGGTCGAAATCTAAGATTAACCGGTTTTTTTTAGGTGCCATCTCGGAGGTTAAAGAGGGGAAATGGGAGGGGGGAAACTGTATTATTTCGTTTTTTTTGTATCTGTTTCAAAGGAGATATGTATATGAACATTTCATACAGATCGAAAGGTTTTTTGAAGGCTTATTAAATGGTGTATTGGACTTAGCGAAATTCGGTTTTATTAAGTTGTAATTGTCAAAAATCTGTAAACTATATACAGATAGGACCCCTAAATTTATGTATAATAATCTCTGTTATGATAAGCCGACACTTGTTTTTGCTTTTGGCGATATTTTTGCTAGTTCGGCTTTTATTCGGACACCCAGAAAAGTTTTACAGTAACTATTTTACGGTTATTCAAAAAGTTTTTAGTTAAAGTTGTTTTAAACGTTTTATCGTTTGTTTTTCAAGGAAAATAAAATATTAAATGATTTATACAGTTGTAAAAACAATAAACTACAAAAGTTACGAAAAATATTTTTATCAGTTAAATTATTTGTGACTGATTATTCCGTATAATTTTACAGAAGTACGGTTTTTGTAGTTTGTTATTCAAAAAATTTTATTTTTACTTCACAAAATAAAAAAATGTAAACAGTTAAAATAACTGAAATATCGTTTGTTTTTACGGAATGTCTAGTCATTTATTAACGTTTAAAAATAACTGAAAAATTATGTTGTTTCAAATGAAATATAAGTAGTCCGTTTTTTAAAAGGAAAAACGATTGTTTTAAACGTTTTTTCAGTTGAATTTACTTACAAAATATTTTGAGTGGACTTTTATAAATTCTTAATGCTCACATATTCAGTGACGCATTTAAGCGGATGATATTTATGTGTTACCACTTTAATTAGCCGATAGTGGCAATTGATGAGCATTTTTGAAAGGACTTTTTTAAAGAACAACATTATCGTAGAATTCATATAGAATATATCCAGTATAACTGCGTCCTTAAGTTTTACTTTTTAATGATACATTTATGCTGAAATTTCAATGCAGTTTAATGGTCCGTGTTTTTTTTTAATGCGGTCTTTTTAAAATGCGCCTTTGCGATTTTATCGGAGTTTGAGCATAAATTAATTATTCGTTTGAAAGCGTCAACAAGTTGACATGTTCAGTTAAAGTGGTAAATATTCGATTTGCAACACATAACCGATTCTTTGGAATTCAAAATTTTACTGGGTATATTTTGGTGCAATATTTCATCTTTAGTTTGATTACATAATTTCTGTGTGAGAAAAAAAGAAGTCAATTAAAATAAAGTTAACACCTCTTCATTTAAGTGCATTTCCATAAAATAGTTTGGATGTAATTTACAATAACAAAACTTTTCTGCATTTTTTCTTGTTAATTACGACTTTCTTGGATTTTGTTTATATTAATGTGCTCACGAAAACACTTTGCTGCTAAGCTCTGTCTGAAAATGTTAGTTTGAATTAGAAAATTTTGAATTTTAAATTTTCGTTATCATATTCGTAATCAAGAATTATAAACAAATAATTGAAGTTCAATATATTTAAATTTAAAATGTATGGCCGCCATTTTGAATCCACCGTGTTGAATTTAATGTTTTTTTATTCTATATTCGAAAACATCGAAGCCATATCAAGTAGAAACAAATAATTTAAGTTCAATATTTACCAATTTTTAAAGTAAAGGCCACCATTTTGAACCCGCCATTTTGAATTTAAAATTTTCGATTTCATATTCGTAATTAGTGACGCCATATCATTGATAAACAAATAATTGAAGTTTAATATTTACAATTTGGCCGCCATTTTGAATCCTCCATTTTTAATTTCTATTTTCTGATTCCAAATTCGTAATTAGCGACGACATATCCTTCATAAACAAATAAATAAAGTTCAATGTATGCAAATCTAAAAGTTTTTTACTGTCATTTTGAATCCGCCATTTTGAATTTTAAATTTTCGATTCCATATTCGTAATCAGCATTGCCATATCCTTAATAAACAAATATTTTAAGTATTATATATTCAAATTTTTAAATTTATGGCCGCCATTTTGAATCCGCCATTATGAGTTTTAAATTTTTGATTCCAGATTTGTGAGTAGCCACTGCCTAAACCTCTTTTGGCATATTTTTAAGACTTCTATCCTCTGTATTCTAGTTTTGGCCAAAACTCTTTGATGCTGGCCCACAGTGCGTTGTCTGTCCGTTGGAATAAGCACGTTTTTCAAGTGCCTAAAGAAGGATTCAAGTGTATCGGTTTTTTATACCGTGCTTATCAACGACAACCGGGTATCCAACTCCATTGACTCTTTGGAGCATCGTTGGAATGTGGGTTGTGTAACTCTGTTCTATCGATATTATCATGGAAAATGTTCTACTGAGAAGTACTTCACCCTATCCAAACTAGTTATACCACCTAAAGACGGAAAGGCGTCTCGTGAACCGTATCCAAAGGACGGCGTTGATGCTTATCAATGACAATAGGGTATCCAACTCCATTGACTCTTTGGAGCATCGTCGGAATGTGGGTTGTGTAACTCTGTTCTATCGATATTATCATGGAAAATGTTGTGCTGAGATAAGTTAACTTATCCCCAGTGCTCAAGTTTTTGTTCGCAGCACTCGGATTTTTAGTAGATCACATTCGTTTGTTGTCTATTGTCCAATTGATCGCATATCGCCTTACAGAGAATGTTCGTTTATCAGTCGAACTAACCGTATGTAAAATATACTCCCCGCAGAAGTCTTCCTAGTTTCTATCAATGTTGATAAATTCAAGTCTAATGTCTACAAAAACTATTCCCTCTTCCGTCCTTCTCATAACCTATTTTCCTGATATCAACACAATGCACTACATTAGTAGGGGCATCCCCTGAGTTTTGGTTACACTTGGTTAATACCTGTAAAAACGTCCGAGCCGGGAATACCGGTAAAACAGTACTGACCATACGGTAGAGCTAACGTATTCAAAAATAAGAATAATTTTATTTTCCTTTATGTGGCTTTCGATTTGTCCCAGCATTTTGTCTTTTAATTCTTATAACTCTTCCAAAATCAAAAAGTGGAGAAGTTGCAAAAAAAAAAAATTGCCAGACAGAATTCAAAATAAATTATGCATTGTTGTAACGTGTAAACCTCATTGAGACCATTCAAGTTAATTAATGAAATGAATCCATCCATGAACCAAAACAACGAAATAAGACGCAAAAATAATGAAAAAGGTAAAATTATACTCACATACCAACAGAATCGTTTCTTCTAAGCAAATATCAACAATATACCATGTATTTATATTAGAATATCTCCATGTAAGTTATGTGAAAGATATTCCTAGGAGTATGTTGATGTCTGTGAGTCCTTATCCAATATGAATTTGCACAAGGTGGTAAGGATACATATGAATGTATGTGTGCATGGTGTCTCTAATTGTACGTCATTTTGAACAGAAGCAAATGAGTTTTTTTTTGGTTGTATTACCAATGGCGTAAATGGTACATTGAAGTAAAATTAGCAGAAGAAGAAGAAAATATTAAAGATAGAGTTTTGGTATTGTGTACCTACATTATTAAATGTGCAAATAATGTTAACCAACAACTGTAACCAAAGTGAGATTGTGTTTTTTTTTGTTGGGAACATAGCAAAAAAAAAAAAATCAAATATCTAATGGTGGTGGGTTCCAAAGACAAAACACATTTGTTTTGAAAAACATTACTAAACAAGTAGAAAAGTTAAATTCGACTTGGACGAATCTATGAATACCCTCCACAATGCCCTTTTTAAGTGATAGTAAATTTTCTAACGTAAAAAAATAAAATTTTTGATTAGAAATATTTTATTTTGTGAAAAAACACTTTTTTTAACTAATATTTGAAAAAAAAAAATAATTATTAAATTTTTTTTTGAGTGTAAAATTTTTTTTGAGTATAAAATTTTTTTTTGAGTGTAAAATTTTTTTGCAGCGTTTTTTTTTTTTTTTTTTAGTGCAAAAATATTTTTGAGTGACAAAAATACGTTGTAAAATATTTTTGTGACTTACAAATGTTTTTAAAACATGTTTAACGGGTTTCCAACACGGGGATTTAAGGTGAGCTAATCTGAAATTCACGGATTTCCTAATAACTTTTGAACCACCGGACCGATTTGGCTGAAATTCAAAACGAACCAAGCCAGGGGAACGACAAATATATATGCCGGGCTTCAGCATCCTCAGAATTGCTTTTTGAAAGTTATCTTGTTTTTTATCGCGTAAATTCACGAAAAACCCTTGCCGAAATTCAGTCATTTCCTCATAACTTTTGAACCACTGGACCGATTTCTTTGGATTGCAATACCAACCTGACCAGGTAAATGCCCAACATATATGCCAAACTTCAGGAGCCTCCGTTAAGTCTTTCAAAAGTAAGCGTGTTTTCAACAGACAGACGGAAGGACATCGCTAGATCGACTTAAAATCGATCGAGGATCGTGAATATATATACTTTATGGGGTCCTTGACTAATATTTCGAAGTGTTACAAACGGAATGACAAACTTATATATACCCTCTATCACTAGAGTGGAGGGTATAAACAAAAACAACTGTACCGAATGTAATATACTCTGCTCTATAATTTTCAACAAAAAAAATAAGAAAGTGACTAGACCGAAATATCGGTATTGAATCCAATAAAGTCTTATAACCTTACTAGTATGCCCGCCCGGAATTTCGTTACCGTTAACATTAAATATATGATTAAGGAAGGATAAAGATAAAAGTCCCCATTTTTAAAATTCTTCTCTTAAGAATCTACAGTGAGCGTCAAAAGAAAGTGTACAGGTCTAAAGTAGATGAAATTCTTAAACGACAAAGTTGACAATAAAAGCCCTTATTATTATCAATAGCTAATACGCTTTAATTTAAGCTTATTAGCGTCCAGATTAAGCAATTATTTAATGAGATACGAGGGTCGTTCTAGAAAATAAAATTATTTGCAGTAGTTCTTTATAAAATTTTTAAAAATATTTCTAACAAGGGAAGTATCTCAACCCTTATGAACCGATTTCCCTGAAACTTAAAATATATATAAAAGAGACAATTCTAAGGTTGGGGTGTCTCAGCTTATCGGCCATATCGGTGATTTAGGGGTTCAAAACGTGGGTCAAAAAATGGCGAAAAAATCGATTTTTGGATTTTTCAGCCATTTATTTTTTAAAAACTATATGATGTTTACATATGAGAAGAAAGGTTTTTTAATGCCTATCCGATAGTGGCATAAACTTGTAAAAATTCGGTTTCTTTAAATATTTTTTTTAGGAAAATGTGTAAATTTTAGGGGGTATTTGTATGAAGACATTGACCTACGATATCCATATGAATAAAAAATAATCTTTATTAAATTTAAGTCGATACGTATTTTTGCCCTAGATGATATTTCTATTAGTTCGGAAGTTATCGAAATTTTCCCGAAGGTCCACATTGTTTCATAAGGGGACAACGAAATTTTTAAACCCTGATATGGCCGGTAAGCCGAGACACCCCAACCTTAAAATCGTCTCTTTAATATATATTTTAAGTTTCAGGCAAATCGGTTCATATGGGTTGAGATACTTCCCTTGTAAGTTGATTTTTTTCAAGTTCAAACATTAAAAATTAAAAAAAAAATAGAATAGTTTAAATTCAGTTATAGACTCATTTTCCAACGATCCAAACAAAAATCAAAACTTTTTAAATGCAGTAAAAATATATGCATTCTTTTGACCTTTAATCCTGTTGACCTCCAATTTTTTGTAAACAATGAAAATTTTTAAATATTTTTATATCTCATTACTAGGGATGAGATTTTCATGCACTAAAAAATCGAAAATATGCGTTTAAAATATGCGCTAAAAAATTCAAAATATGCACTAAAAAACCTAAAAATATGCAATATAATATAAAATGTGTGAAATAAAAATTTTGTTTTCATAAGAAAAACTTTTTAAAAATCAAAAAAGTAACGCCGAGTTTTAATACTAACATTTAAAACTTTATATAAGCAAAATTTTTTAGAAATTAATACAATCTATAAAAAAAAAAAAATAAAAAAAAATGATTTTTCTTATTTTCAAAATTAATTTTTAAAATAGTTTTTGAAACAAGTAAATTTCAATTTGTGTTTCTGCTAATTAATGCCAAAATATGCAAAAATATGCACTTAAAAGTTGGAAATATGCACAAAATATGCACTTAAAACCAAAATACAGGCGCGGATCCAGCTCTTGGGTTTGGGGGGGGGGGGGGAAAATTTTTTTTTTGCTCAAACGTTTTTTTTGAAAGGAACTTTAGGTCGAATTTGAGTCATTGGTTAAGGGTTTTTAGTGTTCAACTCTTGTTTATTATGATTTTTTCTATAGAAATATATTCAAATTTTAAAAATTTATTCCTATAATAAAAAAAACTTAAATGTTTGATATTTTGAAAAATGTCTCTTCAAGAAATTTTCAGGTTCTAAAGCATTTTCTGACAGCAAAATACCTAGATTCAGACATAATTTTTTTAATAGAAAATAAGTTAGGTTTAAGATATATTTATTCAAAAAAATTTTCTGATTTGTAAATTTTTCCGAGTCATATGCTTAAAGAGAAAGTTTATGATTCTGAGACGTTATCCCAATAGGAAACTTCTGAGGTTCTGATGCATTTTGATACAGACAAGCTTTTAAAATTTATACAATAATAATATCTTTTTTTTTTTCTTTTTTTCTTTTTTTCCTTTTTCCTTTTTTATACCCTCCAACTACAGTATGGGGGTATACTCACTTTGTCATTCCATGTGTAACGCATCGAAATATCGGTGTAGGACCCCATAAAGTATATATATTATTGATCAGTGATCGATTCTAAGACATTCTAGCGATGTCCGTCTGTCCGTCCGTCCGTCCGTCTGTCCGTCTGTCCGTCCGTCTGTGGAAGACACGATACAGTCCAAAATAAAAGCGGTAGACTCCTGAAATTTGGCACATATATGTCTTATGTTCATAGGCTGGTTAAGTTCGGAGATGGGCAAAATCGGACCAGGGGGAAAAAAGTTCCCCCTTGAAGAACTAAACAAACCTCTAAAAAATATCATATTTTCACATGATTTTTTTTGTTTTTGTTTAACAAATCCAATATTTTAATGCTACAAGAAGTTCAAGGTCCTGCATTTGGACCCACAGAATTAGAAAAAATCGTTTTACGGTAAGCCCCCCCCCCTTTATGGGCGTGGAATAAATTTTTTTTTTTTTTATATAATGATAAATTTTTTATTTCTTTAGTGCAAAAAGCATAAGAATTATTTTTTTTAACACTTATTCGAGAGGAATTGTGCCCCCCAATTACCACTAACGACCCCCCCCCCCCAAAAAAAAAACGCCCCTGCAATTTTTTTTATTTATTTGCATGTTGGAGGGTATAAAAGATTCGGCACAGCCGAATTTAACACTCTTACTTGTTTTCTTTTGAATTCGGTTTGGGGGGAAATTTCCTTTCCCCCCCGTTGATCCGCGTCTGATTCGAAAAGATAATTGGTCGATATCGTTTTTAGACTATCGACAAAAAACATGCATTTGCATAGAAATCTCATCCCTACTCATTACTATCCAATTAAATGTAATAAAATTAATAAACAATAAAATCTTTTCTTTGTTTACAAAAAATTGGTGGTCAAAAGAATTGAAAAAAATGCATATTTTTTTACTGCATTTTATTTTTGTTTGAGTCGTTGGAAAAATAAATGGATAACTGAATTTAAACAATTGTACTATTTTTTTAAATTTTTAATATTTGAACTTGAAAAATATTAACTTAGAAATATTTTTTAAAAATTCGCTAAAAAAACGTCTAAAAATAATTTCATTTTCCAGAGCGACCCTCGTATCTCATTTAAAATTAGCTCAATCTGGACGCTATCAAGCTTAAATTAAAGCTTGGAAAACTTCCTATGTAGAATTTTTTTAAATAAAAGTCGATTTTTACGATCGAAAAAATGTCCTTCTTTTAAGATCTTCAGTAAATGGGGGCGGAATAAAATACTGGGGTGTGGCAACTTCTATGTAATCAAAAACTACAAAATAGTGTAACTTGGCATCTGTTATACTAATGCAATCAAAATTTATCATAGAGTGTACACTAGTGTGGTTCATATATGGCACTTTTTTTTTTTTTTTGGATTTTTGTATGGGGCACCCGGAATATATATTAAGCACCATGAAAAACTGACCCGTGATTTTTTTCAAATTTTTTCATTAACATTTAGGGGTCGCTACCGGGCCCTAAACTTTGGGTCATAAAAAAAAATTTTTCACACAATGAAAAAAAAAAATTCGTTTTTTTTATATTTTTTTTTTTATTATAATTTAACTTCATTAGCTTATTAACGGCAAAAGATTTCATTTTGGTGGGACAAGTTTTTCAGTTCCAAAATTGACCATGAAAAAAAAAATTTAGGCTGGTTGGGGTCTTACTCTAAAATTTTTTTAAAATTTTTTTTTTTTTAGTTTTGATATGCTTACGCTATAGGTCTTTAGTCCCTCTTGATACTACATTCTTCGTAAAAATTTTTGTTCTTTCCGAAACATCATTAACATGCGGCGAAAATCAAACGGATATTAAAAAAAAAAAAAACATATTTTCAATGTAAATTTTGGAAATTACATACTTTTCCGACCATATCGAATTTCTGTTTGCCGTTAATAAGCTGGATTAGCTTATCAAAATATAATTAAAAATTAAAAAAAAAAAAATCGATTTTTTTCACCGTTTTTTTTTTTTTTTTTTTTTAATATCCGTTTGATTTTCGGCGCATGTTAATGATGTTTCGAAAAGAACAAAAATTTTTACAAAGAATGTATTATCAAGAGGGACTAAAGACCTATAACGTAAGCTTATCAAAACTAAAAAAAAAAAAATTTTAAAAAAATTTTAGAGTAAGACCCCAACCAGCCTCAATTTTTTTTTCATGGTCAATTTTGGAACTGAAAAACTTGTCCCAACAAAATGAAATCTTTTGCCGTTAATAAGCTAATGAAGTTAAACTATAATAAAAAAAAAAATATAAAAAAAACGAAATTTTTTTTTTTCATTGTGTGAAATTTTTTTTTTTATATCCCAAAGTTCAGGGCCCGGTAGCGACCCCTAAACCTTAATATAAAAATTTGAAAAAAATCACGTGTCATTTTTTCACGGTGCTTAATATATATTCCGGGTGCCCCATTCAAAAATCCAACTTTTGTTTTTATGAACCACCCTAGTGTACACATGACTATCACATTAGAGATGGACGAAAGAGTGAGGTTTCACTCGCCCTGATGTATTTTTTGTTATTTCCCAGCAAAAACTTCGCTTACCAAGTAATTAACTTAAGGGGTTAGCAAAAATATGAGTAACTAGTTACCTCCCAATTTCAACACGCAGAGAAAAAATATGGTTGCGAAATGATCACGGCAACTATATTATGATCTCTAAACCCAGTTATGATTGCAGCAATAAAGTTATTGTTTTTAAAATTGTATTTAAACATTTATATGGTTGTTTTAGACATTTAATAGTCGCTTCAATCATGATAAAATAATTGCTATATCCAAAAGTGCAATATGGTTGTTGTAACAATGTTATAGTTAATTATATTATTGACACACCAAAAATTTGAACATATTATGATTATAACAATCATTAGATAATTACAACTTAATGAAAATTAATTTTTGCAAACATTGTCAGGTTTATCATCAGTTTAGTGTTTTGCCAGCAAGCAGTTAGTCGTAAAGACGCGACTTACAATTAGTTCTTTAAAAAATTTAAGACAATTTGAGTTGAAAATTGGATTAGCGCAGAAGAAAATAAAATACAAATCTACTTTATATAATTTATTTATTGTGCGGTTTAAAAATAACTTTCCATTTTAAATAAAAACTTATAATCGAAAATATTAAAGTGTTTTTTTTTTGCATTTTTTGTTTGCTGAATGTGTTATAGTTGCTGACAATAATTTAAATTTTGTAACAAATATGTTATGATTGTAGCAAATATGTTATGATTTTGTCAATAACTTAATGGTTTATTCAATCATCCAATGTTAACTGACAAAAATGTAATCGTTGATGAAATTTTTTTTAGAAAAATGCCATAAGTTTATTGCATATCATTGATGTAAAACGCAGGTTGCCACTAAATTGAACCAAAATTAATAAAAATGGTTTCATATTTATAAAAACAACATTAAGAAACAAAAAATAAATTATTGGTGTTTCTCAATTTCAAAAAAAAAATATTAAACTAGAATTATATTATTATAATTATATAACATTTATGTAGGGTTGCCAGACGGCCTGGAATGGCCTGGATTTTCCAGTTATTTGAGGTCTGGTCCAGTTTCCAGTTAAAACATAATTTATCCAGTTGAAAAAGGATTTCTTTTATTTTAACAATTATTTTTTTTTATTAAATATTTTTTACAATTTTTGGGACTACTTTTTGAATAAAACATTAATCATAAATATAAAATAAATGCCTCTTTTGTATACGGAAAATGTGCTCTTTTTGCTACATTTTCACTAGTTTTTTTACAGCTTTTTAGAGCATTTCGCCCAGTCTACACTCAAAAAAAAAAACTTGTAAAACAACAAGAAAAGTTTGTAACTTTTTTTTTGCTACCTCCTATTTTACCACAATTCCTTGTAATTTTTCAAGTTTTTTACCAATAATTTTGTAATTTTACAAGCTTTTTACCAATAAAATTGTAAATTTACAAATTTTTTGACGCGATAAAATTTACAAGGATTTTTTGCTACCTCCTATTTTACGAGAATTCCTAGTACAAATTACGAGGTTTTTCGTAATTTTACAAGATTTTTACGAATAAAATTGTAAATTTACGATTTTTTTGGGACAATAAAACTTACAAAAAAACCTCGTGAATTTACTAGATTTTTTTTGTAAAAAAACGTTGGAAATTTGTAAAATTTCAACAAAAAAAATGTAAAATTACAAAAAAAAAATGAAATTTCGATCGAACATTTTTTGTTACGAAACAAGGAGAACTGTCAAATATTGATAAAATGGGATTACGAGTCTTTTTTTAGTAATTTGACAAGGTTTTTTTGTATGTATCGTTGATTTCGGCACGAATGTCTTCGTCAATGATTTCAGGATTCTTGGCGTACATTTTGCTTTTAAAATAACCCCACAAAAATATGTCTGGATGGACCAAATCTGCAAATGATGGTCAGTTGTTGTCGCTCTTTTTTGACTTCGCACGTCCCGGAAATTTTAACTGTCCTAGATTTCCAGATTTGACCACTTTGGACTTAATTTTGTTGGGTTATTTAAACAGAAAAATATCTAACAATACTCTAACAATCCTCAGGCCGATGACGAAAAACTAATGGCGGTTTCTTTTCTGGAAAAAAATGTTGCACTTTCTGCACTTTTTTTCTTTAATGATTCTTTGTGCACAGTTATGTACAGTAAATATAGACGTATTTGGTACCAAAAGAAAGGTATTTATAAGGACTATAAAATGCTATATCAAGCATTTGAAAACGGTACTGCGCAATAACTCCCAAATGAAATAAGTCCCAATGAAATAATTCCCAATGAAATAAGTTCCAAGAAAAATGAATTAACTCCACACTTTAAAAAATGAAATAACTCCCAAAGAAAAAATGAAATATGTCCCAATATTTGGGAGTTATTTAAAATCAAAATAATAACTCCCAAAAAAAATGAAAGAACTCCCAATGAAATAAGTGCCAAAGAAAATGAAATAAGTTCCCATTGTTTTTTTGTAATAAAGGTTTTGTGTATAGCCGGCCTTCGGCCGGGCTTAGGGATTACATACTCCACGCATTAAACCACCCTATCTGCAAACCAAATCTATTTGGGTTATCAGGCCTTTTTGAGGCAAATTTGATAGCGTAAAGGCCTGCTACCCTAGAAAACTTTACTTTGCGGAGAGGGTGGGCTTAATGCATGGATTTTGTAATCCCTAAGCCCGGCCAAAGGCCGGCTACGCAGAAAAAATTTTAAGCAAAAAAAAAAAAAAAAACAATTGCACAGAGGTGTATATTGTTTTCATTTAAAATGAAATAAGTCCCACCATTGATGAAATAACTCCCACTGCTTAACAAGAAATGAAATAACTCCCAATCTGTTTTTGTTGGGGTTTTTTTCATTTGGAAGTTATTTCATAATGAAATAAATCCCAACAAAATTTGTGCAATAAGTCCCACTTCACTGGAACTATTTTCATAATGAAATAAGTCCCAAATCGTATGTACAATTTTTGGGAGTTGTTTCATTTATTTGTTGGGAGTTATTTCATTTGGGAGTTATTGCGCAGTACCTTTGAAAACAATACTCAATTTTTGAGCTGATCCGATAAATGTAAAAATTTATGTGTTTTTGAAATTTTTTTCAATAAAATAAGCGTGTTTCGACATTTTATTATGAACAGTTAGATAGAACTCGAAAAAATCTTTCCTTTAGTATCAAATATGTCTATACTTACTGTTTATTACTGTCCACAAGGTGTCATTAAAGAAAAAAAGTGCAGAAAGTGCAAAATTTTTTTCCAGAAAAGAAAACGCCATAATAGAAATGCTTAAAAAAGGCACATTTTGCTGTGGCAAATAGAGACGACCATTTAGTCCAGAATAAACATATGTGTCTTACATATGAAAATCGGTTGATTTTTTTTTCAAATTATTGAAAAAAAAAATATGTATGGGTCCAGTTACTTTTTCAAAATCCAGCTGAAAATTGTCCATTATCCAGTTATTTGACTTCTAGCATCTGGCAACCCTACATTTATGCCATAATTGCCGCAATCATATAATGATCAACATTCCTTGTTGCCTTCAATCATATTAACATTATTGTTACAATCATATTCCCAATCATAATATGACGCTCTTAAATCATGATCACCGCAACCATGTTTTTTTTTTCTGCGTGAATGTTAATTACTTTAACACGGTGATGCCATTGGAGGTAACCACATTTTGCCCTTTTTTGGCGTAATGTAATGCTAATGGTAATTAGTAGTATTCAAAGCCAATACCACGTAAGCGAGGCAGGAAGGGGTATCCATTACCAATGTTTTGCTGCATTACTCAAGTTCGCTCACTATTTACGTAAATAATTTTAATTACTGAAAAAACCTTTGGTAACAATGTTGTCAAAAAAAAATTTAAAAAAAAATTGTTTTCAAAAAAAATTATAAAAGGTATTTTTGGGAGAAAAAACTTTAGGAGAAAAAAATTTTGGCGCAAAAAAATTTTATGTGGGAAAAAATTACGTACTTGTTGAAATACCATTCTGTTATAAATTCCGTTGGCATGTGTTGGCCTTCAACCAACCAGCTTTTAGGATTTGCAATACCCTTTTGGGCCGATCATATTTCCCAAAATATATACTACGTACGAAATAAAAAATTTTATACACTTCATCTTTTTGATGAAGGGTATAGAAAATAACCAAACAAATTTAATACAAAAACGAAACTACCCTGGCAAAAATTTACATTAATATCATGCAGTCATGTTCGAATTAAAAATTTTCCATTTTCCTTCAAAATTGTTGTTATACAAGCTTAACATAGATAATGAGCCACAAAAAAAACGCATGAAAAAGCATTCATTTGAAAAATGTTTTGGCAAAATTTACGAAGCGCAGCATTATTATGAATTTGCATTCCCATCATATGTATTTGTACGGAGGTGTGTATGTATTCCATTTGAACATTAATTCCGTTCACTGTCTCCGTCATCATTGTCACTTCTAAACGAAATTTTCCAATTTTATAAAGATTTAAATTTAGAGCAGTCTGGTGCGTTTGTCTGTCTATCCGACTGTATGTTGGTGAGGGTAATAAAGTATCATTAGAATATTGTTTATGTGTAGCACGCCCTTTTCCACTTCCCCCACATATTTTGTTATATTTTTTTTTTTTTTTTGACAAAATTCAAACTGTCATTATTAGCGTATTTTGCATTTAAATATACCTCTTGTTTACACTTTACACTACTGATGTTTTCATATAATAACACTGAAAAAAAAAAATTGTTAATAACACTACACTCAAAAAAAACCTTGTAAAGTTACCAAAAATATCGTGATTTTACGAGGCCATTCTCGTAAAATAGGAGGTAGGTAAAATTCTCGTAAAATTACAAGGATTTCCTCGTAATTTTAAATGAGCCAAAAATTGGTAAAATCCCAGCAAAACTTAGATTACCAAATAAGGTATAAAATAAGGTATAGGATCTCTTATTTTATACATTGCAGCATTGATGATTTTAACAGGCGATGAGACTCAAAGTAATGCATCCACATTATCACAAAGACCAGTAAGGTATAAAATAAGTCATAAATTTATAACGAAGAATACGAGTAAGGTGTAAAATATATGATATTTTATAGGTTACAAGAAATGAAATAATATAGCATACCAGAAGATAATATATAAGGTGTTACGAGTAAAGAAAAATTAATTTTGTATTAAATTTACTCACGTGATTGTAACTGAGTGTAAGTAGATAAAATATGCTCGTCAGTGAGTGTGTGTCATTAGAAAATTTCTGTCGTGAGCCCATCTCTAGTTTAAACTTATGCATTTTTTTATAAAATAATTTTTTTTTATGTTATTGTAATGCATTATGCATCCAATTATAAATAATGCATTATTTCAAACTTTTAAATAATACATAATGTAACCAAATATAAGTCATCCATGATTTAATGTTTAGAAATAATAAAAATGAAATACATTTTTTCCAATAATCATGCATTACGTAGAAAATTATTAGTAATGCATTATTTTTCACTTTAAAATAGTACGTTGTGGAACAAATGTTTGGTAAGACATCAATAAATAATGCTACAAATAAGTTATATACATTACCTGGTAATGTGTTATATAATCACTACCCATTACCAAAGTTTTGCTGGGATAACCAATTTTATTGGTAAAAATATTGTTTTAAAACCGGAAAAATAAAAAAAAAATGGTAAACTTACAAGAAAAAATGGTAAATATTTTTTAAAAAAATGGTAAATTTACAAACCAAAATGGTAAATTTACAAATTTTTTTTTTTTTGGTAAACAACATAAATCCACGTAATAAAATTATTTTGGTAAAATAACAGTTTTTTTTGTAAATCAACTAGAATCCTCGTAATAAAAACTTTGTTGTAAAATTAATTTTTTTTTTTGTAAAATAACCTTTCAAAATGGTAGAATACAATTACGAAAATAAATTTGTAAAATGACCAATAAAACTGTAGTTCTCGTTTGAGCAAAGCACAAGATTTTTTGTTAAAAAACAAGGAAAGTTGTTAAATATTGGTAGAACGGGATTACAAGGCATTTTACCAGGCGTTTTACCAGATTTTTTTTTTATTGTAGTTTAAAAATTAAAAAAAAAAAATCTGATCCAAGACAATCTAAATCAGAATTCAAAAATGAAGTCCAAAGGTTCAAAAGTAGAACAGTTTTTGATACATAGCTAAATTTTCACATTTTTAACTTTTTAAAATTAGGGTTTACTTAATTAAAAATATTTCCGGACCAAATCGGTGCATTTAATTTTGTTTTGGTTTTAAATTAAAGGAAATTTAATTATTTATCAATTCTACCTACAACATTTTTTAATCTATTTGACGCCTTAAAAGCTATTAATCGATATATGGACAATTTTGCTTCAATTTTACCAAAATTTAAGGAAAAAAGTAAATATATTGTAAATTTAAGAAAGAAAAACATTTTTTAAAAACTTGTTTATTTCACTTTGATTGAAATAAGTGAGGTAACACAGAAAAAACAGACTGTTTTTGTTGTTTTTTCGAATAAAAAATATTTTACAACATAAAAGAAACAAAAATTGGTCAATATGAAAGGTTTTTTTAATTTTGGTTCAAAATTACGCCCTCTATTGGAAAAAAATAAAAAATAAAATAAAAAAATCAATTACTAAATACACCGATTCAATTACTTTAGTATTTGAATTTCCTCCGAGCACGAAAATTGTAATATTGATTACTCGAGTAATTGGTCCAATTACTAAAGTAATTAGCTCAATTATTTGAATTTCCTCCGAGCACGAAAATTGTAATATTGATTACTCGAGTAATTGGTTCAATTACTAAAGTAATTAGCTCAATTATTTTAGTAATTGAACCAATTACTTGAGTAATCTATATTACAATTTTCGTGCTCGGAGGAAATTCAAATACTAAAGTAATTGAATCGGTGTATTAAGTAATTGACTTTTTAAATTTTTTTTCATTTTTTTCCAATAGAGGGCACAATTTTAAACCAAAATTAAAAAAAAATTAAAGTAGTTCGTTTCTCACATAATTACCTTTCATATTGATCAAATTTTTGTTCTTTTATGTTATACAATATTTTTTCAAAACAACAAAAAACCGGCTGTTTTTCCGTGTAATTTTTCATTACTAATTACATCATGATTTTTTCATAGAATAACTTCAAAGAGAATTATTTTTTTGTTTAAAATTTTTTATGTCGGTCAATTTTTGCACTACTTGGCCGACACGAGTTTCGATCATGTCAAGATCTTATCAAGACTATTTAGCTAAATTTTAGTACATTTAGTTACGAGTTAGATAACCAATCCTTCTATAAGTACCATTTTATAAATGCCCGATTGAAATATTTTCGACACAAGTGTCTGGAGGATAAGCAAACCCAGAACATGTTGCCTGTCTTCATCCAGCTTTCGATTATGCCAAAACCGTATGATTACACTCAAAAGCAAAATTCTCTCAACATATTTCTAAGGCGACTTTATTTTTTTTATCCGATGACCCTAATGCATAATATAATGTCTATCACCTAATATTTTTTGGAATAGAAGTCACAAGTTCTAGTCTGACCGTAATCGATGTTTCTCATTTTCAATCCAAATTTCTTTCAGTGCAATAATACCACATCTTAATACAATATTATGGTTGTTTAAAAATTGTCTTCTTATTATGCACATCATCAGCGTTCATTTAAGTATTTAATGTTGCGAAAAATTCATGATTAAAAACTACTACTACGTGTTTTTTTACCTTCTATTTGCTGTTCATTGAGGGTTGGCACTAATGCTAACATTGCAAATGTTCTTTTCATCTATACAAGGCCTTTTTTGTTGGCAAACTCAGATTGTTAACATGCATCAAAACGAAAAAAACGAAACGTTAACTTCCATAAATTTCTCAATTTAATTTAGCGTCGTTTGCAATAGTTTTGTTAAATTTTACACATTTTCGATGAAATATTGATAAAATTAGTTAATTAAATGAGATTTAACTTGAAAGCAACACAAAAACATTTATCTTTTTTATTAATACCAAAGGCAGCCATTAACAATAAGAGAATCATTCACAATGTATGAAAGTTAATTTTTAACTTCTATAATTTTGAGCGTTAACACTAATGTCAACTTTGTATGGTAGAACACTGATAATTATGCCAACAAAATACGCCTACACTTGAGCAGAAAAGATGTGATATCCCAGCAAAACTTAGATTACCAAATAAGGTATAAAATAAGGTATAGGATCTCTTATTTTATACATTGCAGCATTGATGATTTTAACAGTCGATGAGACTCAAAGTAATGCATCCACATTATCAAAAAGAATATCAGTAAGGTATAAAATAAGTCATAAATTTATAACGAAGAATACGAGTAAGGTGTAAAATATATGCTATTTTATGGGTTACGAGAAATGAAATAATATAGCATACCAGAAGATAATATATAGGGATGAGATTTCCATGCAAATGCATGTTTTTTGTCGATAGTCTAAAAACGACATCGACCAATTATCTTTCCGAATCAAGAAATTTGCGTTAAAATGGCATCGATTTGTTTTTGCATTTTTTTGCATATTTAGGTGAAAATGCATATTTTTGCATATTTTGATTTTAAATGCATATTTTGATTTTAAATGCATATTTTGTGCATATTTCGAACTTTTAAGTGCATATTTTTGCATATTTTGGCATAAATTAGAAAAAAAACACAAATTAAAATTAATTTTTTTAAAAAACTATTTTAAATTTTGAAAATTTATTTTGAAAATAAGATTTTTTTTTCTTTTTATTCTTTTTTTAAGATTTTCTTAATTTCTAAAAAAATCTTGCTCATATAAAGTTTTAAGTGTTACTAATTAAACCCGGCGTTATTTTTTGCTTTTTAAGAAGTTTTTCCAATGAAAACAAGATTTTTATTGTACATATTTTCTTTTTAAGTGCATATTTTAAGGTTTTTTAGTGCATATTTTGAGTTTTTTAGCGCATATTTTAAGCGCATATTTTCGATTTTTTAGTGCATGAAAATCTCATCCCTAATAATATATAAGGTGTTACGAGCAGTGAAAAAGTAATTTTGTATTAAATTTACTCACGTGATTGTAAGTGAGTGTAAGTAGATAAAATATGCTCGTGGGTGTGTGTCGTTAGAAATTTCCTGTCGTGAGCCCATCTCTAGTTTAAACTTATGCATTTTTTTATAAAATAATTATTTTTTATGTTATTGTAATGCATTATGCATCCAATTATAAATAATACATTATTTCAAACTTCTAAATAATACATAATGTAACGAAATATAAGTCATCCATGATTTAATGTTTAGAAATAACAAATATGAAATACATTTTTTCCAATAATCATGCATTACGTAGCAAATTATTAGTAATGCATTATTTTTCACTTGAAAATAATACGTTGGAGAACAAATGTTTGGTAAGACATCATAAAATAATGCTACAAATAAGTTATATGCATTACCTGCTAATGTGTTATATAATCACTACCCATTACCAAAGTTTTGCTGGGATCTAATATTATGCATAAAAAACAGACAAACTTTTTAATTTAAATCATCATTTCATGCTATTCACGATTTTCCAATTTAGTTGTAAAAAAACAAAGTTTTAAAATTTTGCCAAATGTTTTATAAAAGATTTTTAAAAAGTTTTTGCATAATCTATTAAGAGTGTTGAGCAATGATGGGTACCAATACCTTTTCGATACCAATACCCGTTAATACCAATTCAAATTGAAAACCAATACCAATTAAAAACCAATACCTTTATTTGTGCGATACCAATACCGATAAAAAACCAATACCGATTCCCCACTACCAATACCAATTAAAAACCAATACTTTTATTCTTTAAAACCAATACCAATAAAAAACCAATACCAATTAATTTTTTTCTACTTTCGTATCGGTTTTGTTTCGGTTTTTTGTATTCTTATTTTCGTTTGTTTGAATTGTGAGTCACAATTTGTGACGTCAAACATTTTCTTTCCATCACATTATTAGGTTTTACCTGACTAACTAATTGCAAAAAAATGTTACATCGACCAGTAATCGTTTGCATGCAATGTCACATAACAAAACGGAGTTAGCTACTTGAATTTTAAAAGCCATAAAAACATAAAAGAAATATTTTTTGTCACGGTTTTTATGACCCCTAATAAAAGTAGATCTTAAAAAATTTAGACCTTTTCTTTGATGAAATTTTTTCTTTTGCAAACATTGGTAATATTTGTGTAATATATGTACATTGAATGTCACTGCACTCTTCTTTGCGTTGTAAAAAAAATACTAATGTCGTTTTTTGGAAATTCCAAAATTTTAATCAAGCAGACGTTACAAAATTTTATGTCACAACACCAGAATCCAGAAAAAAAAATTTATTGTTTTATTAGAGGCACAGTCATATTATATTAGAATTTAAGAACGCATAATGTGCAGTTCACACTTGCTATTTTAATGAGTTTAAGGGCTACGTGTTTAAAAAATTATTTTTTCTGTATCCATTACGTTTTTATTCTGTTACTGGTGTTTTGTTAAACAACTTGTTTACGGTTGTAAGTGTGAACCCATATAAGAAAAAAATTGACCCGTGTAATCGCAATTGCCAAAAGATCTAAAATCAAAAAAGGGCCCCCCTGCATGATAACCCATTTCGATCACCTTTTTCAAAAAAATATTTATGTATGAAAAGGATGAAGTTCAGGTATATTTTGTTACATATGTTAAGTCTCATCTTTCTGCAATTAAAAAATATCTCCCCTTGACCAACGGAATTTATATGTGCATTAAATGCAATGTGCATCAGCACAGAAATTGTTTCAAGCAAAAACGAAAAATTTGCATTTTTTTAGTTTAGGTTTTTAATTTTTTTATTAATTAATATTAATTTTTTTTAGATTTAATTTATTATCAAATTCCAATAATTGAAACATTTTGAAGCTATTTATTTTGAAAATAACGAAATAAATTAATAAAATAGCAAATAAATCGAAATATTAAAATTGCATAAAAAGTTGAAATACAGGCTTTTCTGGAATAACGGAGCATTAAAGTTTTTTTTACAAGAGTTTTGAGATCAGCCGGTGCTAATTTTACTAAATAGGTACCTTTTTCAAAAAAAAACAAGTAAGAAAATTATAGTCGGTCAAGACCGACCATATAATACCCTACACCAAGGTTTCCCGGAAAATGGGTCCCATGGATCGATTAGATCTATATGTTGTAAAACCTTTAATAAGTGAAGAAAACACTCACAAATCAAATTTGAGTGAAATAGGCTTCTATTTGTTGACAATAAACCGCTTTAACTGAATATCGGGCGAAATTTTCACAAGGGGCCTGAGTCCAAAACTGGTCCGATGATTATCAGGTTTGATAAGGTTATTTAAGTACGCGTTTAACATACACAAACAAAATTTTAATTAAATATTTTCTATTTTCATGAAATTTGAGAGATTTATGTGAAAATCGGGAAGGTGGTTTGTATGGGGGCTACAAGAAGAACTGGTCCGATTTCTTCGAAATTCGGAATGATGATATGTGAAGACAAAACATGTTTACCATCCAAATTTCAAAGCGATACCTTCTACAATACGGTTATTAGAGTCATTTGAGCCAAAACTAAAGAGGACCTTTGTATGGGGGCTAGGTCTAAATATGGACCGATTTTTTCCAATTTCAATAGGCTTCGTCCTTGGGCCAAGAGAGACTTAAGTTTCAAATTTCAAGTCAATTGATTAAAAATTGCGACCTGTATCGTGTTTACACCGTTTACATGGACAGACAGACAGACAGACGGACGGACGGACGGACGGACGGACGGACAGACGGACGGACGGACGGACATCGCTAAATCGACTCAAAAAGTGATTCTGAGTCGATCGGTATACTTAAAGGTGGGTCTAGGACCAATATTTCGGGTAGTTACAAACATCAGCACAAACTCATTATACCCTGTACCACAGTGTGGTGTAGGGTATAAAAATGAATCTTTGTCCAAAATGGTTAAGCATGTACTATTTAGTTTAAAGTTAGACTTATTTCTGAATGCAAATACTCCTAAAAAATATTTTTTTTAAAAGGGCTTTTTCAAAAAAAAAAAAAACATCCCTCACGCAAAAATTCGACTTACTCTCTAGACACTCACTCAGAATTTTTCAACTCACAATCACGTGATTTGAATGAAAATCACTTTTTTGAGTCACGCAAATCACGGAACCAGCGACCATCTCCAATTCAAATACATAAACAAGAGACAAGTGTCTTTTCATTTGTTTAATCTATAACATCTGTAAATTTTATTTAAAATGAAGTGTCCACCCTTGAAAAAGTTTCCTTGTAGGTCTGAATCCAAAAAGTTTCAAGGCACTTATTTATTACCTTTATATAGTCACTTGACTTAAATGAAAATCACTCTATAACCAAATGATTTAAAAGAAAATCACTCACGCGTGAATCACGGGACCAGAGACCATCTCCAATTCAAATCTTAAACAAAAGGCAAGTGTCTCTTCATTTGATTCATCTATAACATCTGTAAATTTTGTTAAAAATGAAGTGTCCACCCTGAAATAGTTTCCTTGTAGGTCCGATTTCAAAAAGTTTCAAGTCACTTATTTATTACCCTAATATAGTACTTAATTTAAATGAAAATCACTCTATAATCACGTGATTTAAATAAAAATCGCTCACGCCTGAATCACGTGGTTTTTTGAGTCACGCAAATTACGGGACCACAGACGATCTCTAATTCAAATGCATAAACAAAAGACAAGTTTCTCTTCATTTGTTTCATCTATAACATCTTTAAATTTTATTAAAAATTAAGTGTCCACCCTGAAATAGTTTCCTTGTAGGTTCGATTTCAAAAACTTTCAATGCACTTATTTATTACCTTAATATAATCTTATATTCTGAATTAAAAAAAAAAATCGGTTAATATTTACGACCTGTAGGACTTTTGGCCAAAAAAACTACCATCTCGTCCCAGTGTGCATTGTGGGTCGGACAGAAGGACGACTTACTTTAAATTAATTAATATTAACGACAAAACCTTTTGCATACAAATTCCAAAACCGTTATAAGATAAATACCAATACTTATTAAAAACCGATACCGATTCGAGGCTAAAACCAATACCAATACCCAATACCTAAATAATTCAAAACCAATACCGAAACCTATACCAATTCAACAAAAAATGAAAACCAATACCTATACCAATACTAATATAATTTTAAAAACCAATACCAATACCAATACTTTTATCGAATTGGTACCCATCCTTGGTGTTGAGGGATTTGCTGTTTTCTTTCCTTACTATATCGAGTAACCACCATTTTTTTTATTGTTTAATAATCTAAAACATGCAAATTCCATAAACACTCATATTATCAACTATTCCATGGATTTTTAGTTGAATGTGTTTCGAGAAGGAAGGTATGCCGGGTGACATTAATCTTTTTTGAAACTTGAATAAATTGCGTGGGAAGAAAAAAGTATATTTTTCGTGCGCAAGCCGGGTTAGAGGTTGTAACAAGGGACAAAATGTTGGAAAGAACTCTTAAAAACATATCCTAAGGTTTTAGGGGTGTGCCTCGAAGAACTCCACCGTAACCCGTTTGTCTGAAAGAAACCGGAAAAATTACTGTTCATTACCGTTAAATGGTCCTCCATAAGATTAGTTAGAGCAACTTAATCCGATCAGTGTCTACACTGCAAATGCAATAACATGATTGAAAAGCGTCGTAATATAATATAAGTCAACCATTTACCATTTAATGATCATATGAGCTTTTCGGAAGTCAGTCTGGCCAAATCCGAAAAAATTTTTTTTTTGGATTTTATCGTTTTAAAATATGTAATTCAACACTAAGTTTGTATGTGCGAATCATCATTTCGTTTAATTTAAGTAAACACAACTAAAAAAACAAAATTAATTTGGCTACGGAAAAAATTGAAAAAATTTCCGACGCCAAAAAGTTCAACTCCAGCTTTATGACCATTTAAAAAAATTTCATTGAAAAAAAAAAACAATATATACACAGAAAAAAATGAATTGTAATATTGACCCCTATATTTGTAAATACAATTATCTTTTTCACTAAAAGTGCTCCTATACGGAAATTTGTGATATCAACTAACGTTTGTAAATATTGATTGTTGAAAAAAAAATGTAAAAAAATTGATAAACGAGTTTGTAATAGTTCTCTAAAATTATTATTTGTGTTGACAAACGTAAAAAATCTTGATTTTTTTTTCAACAAAGAAATTCAACAAACACTCAAACTATTTGTTGACATGATAAAATAATTTTGAAATAAAATTACTTGACTAAGTTTGTTGAAAACAAAATCGAAATTTTGTATTATGGACTAACAGGCGGCCGTTTTTACTAAATGTTTGGTTGATATCATGTTTGGTTGATTTACAATTAATGGTTGTTGATTTAAATTTGACGATTTTATTTTCTGTGTATATATTTACTGTTTTTATCTTCTTTTTGTTTGCTTTAAGATAAAAAAAAATAAAAAAATTCTGTAGGAAATTTTTCTTACAAAAAATCTAGTTTTTAATGGACTCGGAAAAAAATTGAAAAATTCAGTGAAAAAAATATTTTTTTTCTTAAGTTAATTTTATGTTTTTAACTTTTTTTGATTTGCTTTAAGATCTAGAAAAAAAAAATCTTAAGCAAATTTTTCTTACGAAAAATCGATTTTTCAATTTTTTTTTGGCTAATTTGGCCTCGGAAAAAAATTGAAAAATTCTTCAGAGAAAAAAATCATTTAATTTTTTAAGCTAATTTTATATTTTTAACGTATTTTGATTTGCTTGAAGATTTAGAAAAAGTTAAAAAAAATTCTAAAAACAAATTCTCACACGAAAAATCGATTTTTAATGTTTTTTTGATCACTTTGGCCTCGGGAAAAATTGAAAAATTCTTCAGAGAAAAAAATATTTTTTTTTAATTAATTTTATATTTTTTACTTATTTTGGTTTGCTTTAAGATTTAAAAAAAAAATAAAAAAAAAATCTAAAAAAAATCGATTTTTAATGTTTTTTTGTCACTTTGGCCTCGGAAAAAATTGAAAAATTCTTCAGAGAAAAAATTATTTTTTTTTAAGTTAATTTTATATTTTTAACGTATTTTGGTTTGCTTTAAGATTTAGAAAAAAATAAAAAAAAAATAAAAAAAATAATTTTCATACGAAAAACCGATTTTTTAATGTTTTTTGGTCACTTTGGCCTCGGAAAAAATTTAAAAATTTTTCAGAGATAAAATTATTTTATTATAAGGGTTCAAGTTGAAAAAATGCAGAAGAAAAATTGAATTTCTAAAAATTATAGACATTTCTGGTATTTCCTATACCGGTTTCATTTTATTTTTTTAAGTTAATTTTATATTTTTAACGTATTTTGGTTTGCTTTAAGATTTAGAAAAAAATAAAACAAATGTTCATACGAAAAATCGATTTTTTAATGTTTTTGGTCACTTTGGCCTCGGAAAAAATTGAAAAATTCTTCAGAGAAAAAATTATTTGTTTTTTAAGTTTATTTTATATGTTTAACGTATTTTGGTTTGCATTAAGATTTAGAAAAAATAAAAAAAGAAAAATAAAAAAAAAATTCATACGAAAAATCGATTTTTAATGTTTTTTGGTCACTTTGGCCTCGGAAAAAATTGAAAAATTCTTCAGAGAAAAAATTATTTTTTTTTTAAGTTGATTTTATATTTTTAATGTGTTTTGGTTTGCTTTAAGATTTAGTAAAAAATAAAAAAAAAATTCTAAAAAAAAATTTTCATATGAAAAATCGATTTTTAATGTTTTTTGCCCACTTTGGTCGCTATGTTTGACCCCGCCATTTTAAATTTTGATTTTTTCTAAAATAAAATATGTTAAAAATATAAAATTAACTTAAAAAAAATAATTTTTTCTCTGAAGAGTTTTTCAATTTTTTCCGAGGCCAAAGTGACCAAAAAAACATTAAAAAAATCGATTTTTCGTATGAAAATTTTTTAGATTTTTTTTTTTATTTTTTTCTAAATCTTAAAGTAAACCAAAATACATTAAAAATATAAAATTAACTTAAAAAAAAAATTCTCTGAAGAATTTTTAAATTTTTTCCGAGGCCAAAGTGACCAAATATCATTTCTTCTAAAATATATGATATAAATTTAACCCTTTAATGACCAAACGATTTAAAAAAAAAAATATCTAAGTACCTAAAATCGCGATTAAAGAAAAGTTTCACAAATTTGTATAACATATTTAGGCAATGCGCGTTGGTATTACTGAAAAAAATCACGGAAAATCGTATCAATGTACCAGTAGTTTAAAAAAAATCGGTGATGCTTTTTTATAACAAGAAAATTTATCATGGTCCCAGAAATCTATAATCATCAAAATTTTTTAACCCGCCTCTGATTTTATGATGACACATAAAGTGGGCTTTTATTTAAAAGAAATTTCATCCGATTTCATGTAAAGTCTTGGATGTGCCAGATCAAAACAGGTTTAGATAAAATCATCGCGCTTTCCGCTCAGAATGGCTTAAAGTAAAAAGTCAAATAGCAAATCATTTCTACTCGTTAAGGCACGTCTTTTGGTGTATTAAAATGAACATGATGCATTAATTGCTACTAAAAAAATAGGAAACAGATTTGCAAATTTCGCACAATTTTCAAAAATGCCATAAAATTTTTGCAATTTATTTTTTATAAACCCGCCAGTGATTTTTTTATGTAAACTCACAAAAAACTGGGTTTACGCAAGAGTCCACCAATTTTCGAATGAAACCGCGAATGTGCCTCGCGAAAAACTGGTATTTTAAAAAAATTACGTTTTTTCTTTCGAACTTTGATCTGAGGAAACTCCTTAACTATTTGTGGCACATTAACAAAATGTTAAGAATTACAACAGCTACCAACTCTAGTTCAACTTTTTTCATTTTATAGAGGGCGCCGAAATCCCTGATCAAAAAACCTCGAAAATTTAAAAACTCTTAATTTTTGGTTTCAAAACTTAACCGTCTTATAACTTCTTACCAAGCGATGAAGCATCTATCAAACCAACATTAAAATAATCTCTTATATGTACTGACTTTGTGTTATGCCGGAAAAGATTGAAATATAAGGAGAACTTAAAAAAAAGCGAAAGAAGGTAAAAGCTATGGATTATTTCAAGCCATTTTTATCGATTTTTCAACTTTAAACCTCTGCAACTTTTACGGATAAAGTGGGGTTATCCTTATTAATTCCAAAAACTGCCGGTGTTTTTAAACATTTATTTCAGTTTAACTGAGTTGAAATTGAAAAAAGATTTTGTGATGTATATCGTCCATTCAATGAGACATCCCTATTAATATTATAAATCTGATTGTTGGTTTGTCTGTCTGTCTGTCTTTCTGTCTGTCTGTCTGTCTGTTCCGCAATAAGTACAGAACGGCTGAACCGATTTTCATGAAATTTTCACCACAGATAGTACTAACCGAGGCGGGAACAATAGGCCATAAGCGAACGCGATCGGACAAAAGGGCGTAAAATGCCACGCCCCTTTGTACCATGCTAAAGCTATATATCTACCTGTCAGACAATAACGGAAAAACGGCTGAACCGATTTTCATGAAATTTTCACCACAGATAGTACTAACCAAAGCGGTAACAATAGGCCATAAGCGACCGCGATCGGAAAAGGGGCGTAAAATGCCACGCCCCTTTGTACCATGCTAAAGCTATATCTGCCTGTCCGGCAATAACGGAACAACGGCTGAACCGATTTTCATGGAATTTTCACCACAGATAGTACTAACCGAGGCGGGAACTATAGGCCATAAGCGACCGCGATCGGACAAAGGGGCGTAAAATGCCACACCCCTTTGTACCATGCTAAAGCTATATCAGCCTGTCAGACAATAACGGAAAAACGGCTGAACCGATTTTCATGAAATTTTCACCACGGATAGTACTAACCGAGGCGGGAACTATAGGCCATAAGCGACCGCGATCGGAAAAAGGGGCGTAAAATGCCACGCCCTTTTGTACCATGCTAAAGCTACAGTATCGGCCAAAACTAAAGCACCCCCTCAGTGAATTTGTTTTTAAATCAAAATTTGTGTCATAAAACCCCATTTTTTATTGTTTGTCTATTGTTTAGTTTGTTTTTCTTATTTTTTATTGATAAACAAAAACTGTGGAAGTCATCGTTCTATAAAAAATAAGTTATAACCAAATAAAACGGAAAATATGGCTGACAAAACTAAAGCACCCCTTCATACAAAATAAACAAAGACAACTTAAAATTAATAATTTGTTGCAAATTTATTCCATCCCTTATGATATCACAGGACTTGAATATATCAATAATTCCATCAAATCTATGAATAAGCCGAATTCCTTGACCAGAGAAGCAATCCCAGACCATTAAATTCCCGCTTCAGTGTTTTACCTTTGTTTTGCAAAACTTAAATTAAAAATGGTCTGGTATTGCTTCTCTGGCCAAGGAATTCGGTCGATTCATAGATTTGATGGAATTATTGATCTATTCAAGTCCTGTGATATAATAAGGGATGGAATAAATTTGCAACAAATTATTAATTTTAAGTTGTCTTTGTTTATTTTGTATGAAGGGGTGCTTTAGTTTTGTCAGCCATATCTTCCGTTTTATTTGGTTATAACTTATTTTTTATAGAACGATGACTTCCACAGTTTTTGTTTATCAATAAAAAATAAGAAAAACAAACTAAACAATAGACAAACAATAAAAAATGGGGTTTTTATGACACAAATTATGATCTAAAAACAAATTCACTGAGGGGGTGCTTCAGTTTTGGCCGATACTGTATATTTGCCTGTCCTGCAATAACGGAAAAACGACTGAACCGTTTTTTATGAGATTTTCACCACAGATAATACAAACCGAGGCGGGAACTATAGGTCAGAAAAATCCGCGATCGGAAAAATGGGCGTAAAATGCCACGCCCCTTTGTACCAATCAGAAACTATGTCTGCCTGTTCCGCAATCACTGAAAAGTGATTTAACCGATTTCACTGAAATTTTTACCACAGATACTACTAACCGAGGCGAAAACTATGAGCCACAATAAAGGGCGATCGAAAAAAGGGGCGTAAATTTCCACGCCCCTTTTTGTTACACTGAAAGCTATTTCTGCCTTTTCCGCAATTACGCTTAAACAGTTAACTTGATTTTTATGAAATTTTCACCACAGATAGTATTAACCGAAACGAAAAGTATGATCCACAATAGAGGGCTATCAAAGAAAGGGGGCGTAGAAAGCCACGCCCCTTTTTACTATACTGAAAGTTTTTTCTGCATGTTCCGTAATCATGCTTAAACAACCATACCGATTTAAAAAAATAAATAAAATAGCACGCCCCTTTTTATTCAATTGAATGCTATTTGTGTCTGTTCCGTAATATAGCATAAACTGCTAAACCAGTTAGAATGAAATTTTTACCACAGATAGTAAGTACTTACCTAGGCGGGAACTATAGATTAAAATAGAGCGCGTTTGGACAACGGGGCGTAAATTGACACGCGCCTTTGTACTATACTGAAAGTGTTTCTGCCTGTTCCTAAATAACGCCTTAACGACTAAACCGATTTTAACAAAACTTTTTCCATAGATTGTACTAACAGAGGCGAGAACTTTAGTCTGTATCAACTGCCACGCCTTTTGCAATGTACTGAAATTTTTTTCTGCCATACGGTAATCACGCTTAAACTACGAACCCGATGTTGTTATAATTTTCACCACAGTTAGTAATTATTGAGGCGGAAACTATAGACACCACCAGACAAATGCGTGAGTTGACACGCTCCTTTGTAATACATTAAAATTTATTTTTGCCTGATCCGTACTCACGCGTTAACGGTGAAACCAATTTTAAGCAAATTTTCACCACAGTTGGTACTTACCGCGGCGATCGGGCAAAGGGGCTTAAAATGCCGCACCATTTTGTATTAAATTAAAAAATATTTTTTCCTGTTTCGTAACTATATGCCATATAAAATGCGATGAGCCAAATTAAAGTAAAATGCCACATCAATTTGTAATATACAGAACGTTATTTCTAGCTTATTTGCTACCATGCAAAAACGGCTTAACCAATTCCTTTAAACACTACTGCCATATTAGAACCTGAAAACAGTTAAGCCGATTTCAATGAAATTTTCAACACAAATAGTGCTATAGGCAATATTTAACAGCGATTGATAAAAAAGGCATATAATTTCACTCCCCTTTGTACTTTTGTGAGTTAATATTGTCTGCCAGTTCCGCAAACGTGGAAAACCTGCTGAACAAATTTAATTGCAATTTTCATTACGTGCTAACCAATAGGGAAACTATAGGTCACATGAGACCAAAATTGAACTAGATGCGTTAAATGCCACACCCACTTGAACTATTGTGAAAGTTATGTCTTTATTGAAGTTTTCACCACATAAAAGCCATTAAAGAAATACATTAATTTTGGGGTGGGGCGATTATTCGTTTTTTCTATTTCGCTTTGCGTCGGGGTCGTAACAGTTGCCTTTTATGGTCAATATTAACTCACAAAAGTGCACCTGCTGGGCAATGTCTTTGGGTTCCTTTTTTGATTTGAAATCCGGAAGTTCCAAACAAGGTGCAAAAAACGGTTTGATTTTTTTTGTTAAAAAAAACGTTTTTGATTTTTTTTTGTAAAAAAGGTTTTTATGATGGTCGAATAACTTTTTTTGAACGGCCCGCATCACACACTCCACCCAACCAAGAAGGTTTGTTCCCATGACGGAAGAACACGTACGCACAATGTTCCCGACGCTAAGCGAAGTCGAAAAAAATCGACCAAACCTCAGGAATAGGTTTATATTCACCAGTGAAAAGTCATGAAGCAGTAGATAAACTGACTAATAAAAAACTCATTCATTATATAATATTTTTTTCAACCCGGGCAACGCCGGGTGCAAAACAGCTAGTTTTTTTATATTTTTCATACAGATTCTCTATGGAGCCAATTTCAAATTTAATCCATCAGATCGAAAATACTCCAAAAACTCGCGATTTTATTTAAAAGTGCATTTAATATGCAAATGCAGTTTTGAAGTGCATTTTGCGAAACTTTTACCCCTTTTTTTTTTTTTTTTAATTAGCATATTTGGAAAATTTAAAATTTTTGCTACAAAAAAATGTTTTCATTACAATGGACCGAGAATGTATGCTATTTTTAATATTTATTTTTAAAAAATACTTCCTTAAGTTTCCCTTACAAACATTTTTATTCTTTAAATTATACCAAAATCATGTAAAAAGACATGTTTTTAAATCGTCGTATTTTCAAAAGTACTAATCGTATCTTATTGTTTTTATGCACTTTAGAAAGATATTTTTGCCCATTTCATGCGTTTAATGACCGTAAAAATGTTGGCGTTTCACAAATGCATTTTGAATGCAAATGCATTTTTCAAAACTTTTACCCCTCTAATTTTTTTTATTATCATATTCGAAAAGTCTACAATTTTTACTGCAAAATAATGTCCTCCTAATAATGGACCCACTGTGTGTGCTATTTTTTAGAATTTTTTAAAAAAACATGTAATTTCAGATTTTTTTGTTTAATTTAAAATATTTAAATTTGTTTCAAAGAAATTTTTAAAATTTCTTAAAAAATAGCACATACAGTGGGTCCATTATAAGGAGGACATTATTTTGCAGTAAAAATTGTAGACTTTTCGAATATGATAATAAAAAAAAAATAAAGGGGTAAAAGTTACATAAATTTAATTTCATGACCTCGAGTGTAAACAACGCATTTATTAATAATAAATTTTTCATAAATATTTATAGTGGGCCTGCCAGGCGCGGATCCAGGAATTTCATTTGGGGGGGGGGGGAGATTTTTTTTTTACCAAAAAATCGGAAAGCAATAAAGTTTGGTTTGAAGGAGGAGGGGGGGGAGGGACTATTGTGTTAATTTTTTTTTTTTTTTTTAGTATTGCGTAACAAATTAATAACCAAGAAAAATAATTTTTTTTCCAAGCATTTGGATTTAGGGGAACTTTTTTACTCAAAAAATTTTTACGCAAGGGGACCCTGTCAGTCGTATTTACTTCCAAAAGAGGACCATTTTTATAGTCTTACAAACGTGCTTATTCGCAGTTATGACTGACTATGACTGTCATAAGCCAATGTTTATGATTGAACAGTCATAACATCAAATATTTTTCTATACAAAAAAATTAAAATGTTAAATTTATATTTGCAAATTTTACGATTGATATTATGACTTTTCAGTCATAAAAATTGGCTTATGACAGTTAAAGCTAGTCACAACCAGCGTTGCCAATTTAGCTTTTTTCCCGCTAGCTTTAGCTTCTTTTAAATTTTTCGCGGGAAAATTTTACATTTAGCTTTAAGCGGGTTTTTTTAGCTTTTTTTTTTAATTTTTTTTGTCTTTTTTTAGCTATTTTTTAGACTTTTTTTTAACTTTTTTCATTAAATATCAATGTAAAATGAGAAGAAACATAAATTTTCACTTCAGAAATTTCTACTTGTGTTTATAAACACAATTATTTTTCAGAAACATCATATTTTAAAGTTTGTCTGAATGTGTTTGAGGAAGTTCTTTTAAATTTATTTTTTTTCAGAATTCTTATAAGTAATTGAAAATTTTGAAAACATAAATAAAAATTTTTAAAATGTATTTGGAAATTTTATAAATATACGTAAATTTGAGAAAATGAAATTTTGGAACATATAAATGCAGATTTCTGTAATGTATTTAAATTTTTTTAAATATTGTTTGTATTTCCTGAAAAATTTTTGGGAATAGTATTGATGTATTTACAAACTGTATTTCTAAATATTCAGAAATCTTCGAATATATTAAAGAAATTTCCACTTCTAATTTTCCCAAATTTCTAAACTTTATTTGAAAATATAGTTCAAACAATTTAAAATACATTTTGCGAAAAAATTCTGAAGCAATTGAAAAAATCCAAAAAAAAATCTAAATTGTATTTGAAAATTTCTTTGACTTATTTTTAAATTTGTTTACAACATTTTGAAATTTCTAAAATGCACTTTGAATTTGTTAACGTTAAAGATTTTCTTGATTGTATTATTTTTATCTTTATTAATAAGTACTTTTCGGAAATTTTAGAAATTTTCGAAAACATAATTTTTTTTAAATTGTTTATAGTTTAACATTTTGTTTATTAATAAGCATAATTTAAGTCCCAAATATGATATTGAAGGAATAACAGATTCATAAGTCCCTAAAATCGAAGAAAAAGCTAATTTAAATTAATTTAAAAAATTTAGCTTTATTTTTAAGCTTTTTTTAATTTTTTAGCTTTTTTTAGCGGGTTTTTTGAAAAAAATCTAGCTTGTTTTGTTTTCAAATTCTGGCAACGCTAGTCACAACTGTGAATAGACATGTAACATTTTACATAAAAATTTTTAATTTTCGAAAACAATAATAACATTAAGCATTAATATTCCGAAAAAAAAATAATAAAGTATTAGATTTTTATGCATGTAGCCTTTACAAAATATCACAGATGATGAAACAATTTTACTACAGAAAAACTATTAGATTCTTAAATATTTTTCATATAAAAAAATAACCCTTTCAGAAAATTGTTCAGATTCTAAAACCCTTTCTTATAGAAAATGTCTAAGATTTTTAAAATTTTCTATAGAAATAATCTGATATTTTGAGATAAAAAAAATCCAAATTCTGATATATTTTTCTTATAAAAAACCTCTGAAATAATTCTCATATTTCAAAGTTATTCTCAGATTCTAAGAACTTTTTCGTATACAAAAATTCTCAGATCCTGAAACATAATTCGTAAAAGAAAATTATCCGTTTTTAAAGCATTTTATGAAGAAATTTAGAATCTATTTTCTTAAAATACGAAAAATGTTACTGTTTTAATGCCATCTAGATTCTAAAACATTTTCATATAGAAAAAAATTTATTATTAGACACATTTTAATAGAAAAATTTACATATTCAGACTCTAAGACGTTTTTCCTTTAGAAATGTTATTCGATTCTGAGAAATTGTTTGCTAAAAAAATCTTGGTATATTCTGAAACATTCTTTCAAAGAAAAAATTCTCAGTTGCTTCGGGATATTTTCTATAGAAAAGTTTTAAGACATTTTCCCTAAAATTTAAGATAGTTTTACCATAAAAAAAAATTTACATTTAGAGTCAAATAAGTATCAAAACAGTTTTTAAAAATAAAGTCTGGAATTTCAAAACATTTTTCTATAAAAATATTGAGATAATAATTTTTTTTAGAGAATGATAACTCTATTGCCATTTAACTCTATTGTCATTTAAGTTTTTCAAATGCAATTTCTTTCATTCTGAAACATTTTAAGGATTTAAAAAAATTTTCTTCAGTACAAATAGCCTCTATTTGTTAACATCCTGGTCATTTCCCTTCCATCTTTGTTCCTCTCCCTTTTTCCTTCCCTTTCTTTTCTTTTCTTTTCCTTTTTTTCTTTTTTTCCTTTCTTTTTTCCTTTCCTTTCCTCTCCTTTCTTTTTTTTTGAAATCATTTTGGGGGGGGAGAAATCGCATTCGCCCCCCCCTGGATCCGCGCCTGGGGCCTGCAAAGGGAACATAAGCTAGGTTTCATTGACCATGCCCCCTTTTAGAAAAACAACCTAAATTATAAAAATATCCAAAACTACTTATCTCTCTAAAAAATTTGGTGACCCATATTTATAATAGTTCCTTAGGTTGGACATTGACTAGGTTTCAACAATTACGCAAACTTTTGGCAAAAAAAAGTTAAATTTAAAAATCTCCTTTTCACCAAAATTTTTTTAGGAAAAATTGTACTTCTGAGAAAGTTGTTTTGGAAATTAACGAAATGGAATATAACTTGGAACGAAGTAGTATGGAACAAGGAATATAAGAGAATAACAAATCACAGGAAATGAAGTGGAATGGAACAGGAAACGATTTGAAAGAATTTTCTTTAAAACTTTTTTACTCTGGATTTCTGAAATTTTTACTTACATAAATTTTGTTCACTAAAAATTTTGAAGAATCCTTTTTATCTCAATTTTATTTTTTTCTTTAAAAATATTTTCCATTTTTTACGTAAAATTTGTTTTTACCTAAACATTCCTGGTTTTTTTCCGTCCAAACTGTGCTATGTCAATTTTATTGTTTTTGTAAACGATTTAAAAGTCTACAATAAAATAAGTTTATAAGTTATTTTATATTACCGGTACGAAGTTACTGGATTTCATGCCAGTCTTAATAATAAAATTATAAATGGTTGGTCACAATGTTATTCTACAACATAAGCAAGCTTCCAGGGTACTGGGTGTTGACAGCTGGGATACTTCCCTTAAGAATGCATATATATTCGCCCCATTTTTTTCTGTTTTGACAGTCATATCATTTTGGATACTTTATTACGAAATAAGTGCACACAAAAAAAAAAATTTCAATTTCAATAAAAAAATTCACGAATTCAATAAATAAATTAACTAAAAAAGCCGCGGTGAAGATTTTCACGAATTCAATAAACGCATTTGTAAGTCGTTTGCTGAAAATAATTTCAATGAAGGGATTTCAAGATTCAATAAAAAAGTTTATTGATTTATATTTTTTTTTTAATATTTTTAGAACTAAAGAAAAAAAAAATATTTTTTGTTTTATTTATTTTTATTTTATTATTTAATTCTTTTATTTATTATACTTTTCTTAATTGTCATTGTTTCCAACAAGCTTTGAACAGCATACCTCATGCTTACAATGCTTGCCGTTTATCCAACTGAGCTACAACATGTCAACAAGTTACTACGCATAAAATCATTTTGTTTTTAAATACAAGTAAACAAGAATTCTGGAACACTCACCTAATTTTGTCAGTAATGGTAACAGAAGAAATTATCAGTTGAAATTAAAACAAAAAAAAAATACTGACAAATTTAGTTGAGTGCATCACTTTCATTCTCTAACTTATAACAGTAAAAATATTTAACCCACAACTATACACACACACACGCATTCACAAACAAATTGTGTTTTTATTTCTTTTTTGTTCTTGCTTGTAAGCAGATGACAGAATTTAGCCGACAAAACTATAACACTGTTTTGGCGTTATGCGCTAAGCGGTGGATAAACTTATTACTTTTTTTGGGGGTCGTTGGTTCGAATCCCCATCAGACCCAACTTTTTTTTTTTTTTTTTAATATTTTTTGTTTTTTTTAAGGTATTTCTTTATTTGAAATTACTATGTGTGAAAAAAAGAAACACAACAAAACTTGCCGACGGAGTGAGTTGAACATAGTTTTTTTTTTTTTAATTTCAATAAATTTTTTTATTGAAACAATAAAAAATTTTATTAAAAATATTTTTATTTTTAATAAACGTGTTTATTAAAATTTTCTTAAATATTTTTTTTTCTGTGTGGTTGCCTTATTCAACTTGTGTCATTTTCATCAATGCTTGTCATCATTGCCATTTGATTGAGGTTACTGTTAAAATGACAACACCAGCAACAAAACGCTTGATGACACAACGCCAACTGTCAGTCATACTGTCTCAGAATTATTCAGTCAGCCATAATTATACGGTAGTTTTGTATGTGGTCGTCGTATACAATATGGTATGCCAATGTATTCTATACTGCTGCTTTAGTGTAACAAACTCCTATAGATATTTTGTATCGGTCTCTTATAGATTAGTCCAGTGATGCGCATTTCTTAAATTCCAATGCCCGTGGGCATAGACTAAAAACTGCTGATTGTGCGACGTCGGCACATGTGCACAATAAAGTTGTTGCTCTGTTGAATTTCGCTTGCTACTTCCACACAAGCATAAATTTTATAGTATGTGCGTGGCCACCACTGGATTAGTAAGACACCCACGATGTTTAAAGCTTTAAGTTGTTATAAATTATGAATTTAATGTGATTTTTGAATGTTAACTTTGCGCACACATTCAACTATTACAATTATTTAGATAAGATTAAAAGTTAGAGGAGAGAACAAAAAATGGATGCAAACTTAATTTGTATTATTATCACAATTTTAATTTAAATGTTTTTATACCCTCCACTTAGTGATAGAGGGTATATATAAGTTTGTCATTCCGTTTGTAACTCATCGAAATATCGGTCTGGGACCCCATAAAGTATATATATTCATGATCCCCGATCGATTTTAAGACATTCTAGCGATGTCCGTCTGTCCGTCTGTCTGTGAAAATGGTGATCACGACCAAAATACTACACAGATATGACTGAAACTTAACATATTTATTGGAAGTTCTCCTGAGAAGTTTGGTATTGCATTTGAGCAATATCGGTTCAGCCATTCAAAAGTTGTGAACGAAAATGTAAGGACACCTCAAAAATTTTAGTACATTCAACATAACCTAAAAATACAAAATGCTTTAATTCGACTGCTGGTTGACATAATTGAAAACCAAATGGTATTTAAACAAGTACGAACATATTTTTGGACAAAAAAGGAAAAAAATCGCGGACTTTTTTTCGCGGAATTTTTTTTTTTCAAAAATTTTTTTTTAAAAGTTATTTCCTTTTAAAAAAAGTTTTTTTGCAATAATCTTTTTGAAAGTGTGGAGGGTATCATTACATTCGGCAAGGCCGAATTTTACTTTTTTACTTGTTTTTTTATATTACTGATATCCAATGTTTTCCATTACCCAAGATTTTCCTAGTGCATATTGTTAAAAACAAAACAGACCATTTTTATATTTTGCATTTGAACCACCCTGTGTTATTACTAAATACCAGAGATGCCAACTATTTGAGAGCAAAACGCGCACAAAAATTTTATAAACGGGTAAAAACGCGTAAATTTGCTTGAAAAAAAGGGTAAAAAAGCACTGGACTGTTTTTTAAATAAATTAAAAAGTAAAAAAAAAATAATATTTTTATTCAAACAAAATTTTTGATAAGTTTGTTGGTTAAACTTTTGAACAACCTACATAAATCGTTGTGCAATTTTACATGGTATACATTTTCCGCTTCAAAAGCCAAATTTAGCTTTGAACTTCACCCAGATCAGAATTCAAATATTAAACCACAATAAAAAAAAAAACTACAAAGAATGACATTTTTAGAGGTTGGTTAAGTTCTTCAAGGGAAAACATTTTCCTCTTATTGTTAGTCCGATTTTGCCCTTTTTCCGAACTTAATACCACCAATGGTCATTGACTATAATAATATATTCTTTCCATATTTCAGACGTCTAGCACTTAGTTTGAACTGCATATTGCTTTCCACAGACAGACAGACAGACGGACATTAAAAAATGTCTTTGAATCGATCATAAATCAATAAAATATATCATGAAATCCACCAGAAAACACATAAAAAATGCTATTTTCTGACCTTAGGTCTTTCGATTTTCTTTATATTAACGGTATGCATTCTCAATAAAGCCAATAAAACATATCCATTTTCAGTTTTTTTAATTTTAAAAAAATCGCGATTTTTTCGCGAATTTAATTTTCTTCAAAAATTTAAAAAATCAAAAAAGTATGTTAATTTGAAGAGCCATATCTTCTTAAGTATCTATCGGATTTCTACGATTCAAAAAGCATTTGACTCAAACGTTTGTCCTTTTTTATACCAATGCAATGAAAAAAAAAGTTTTCCAAAAAAAGTGCATTTTTTATGCAAATGCAATTTTTGGATGCATTTTTCAAAACTTTCTCCCCCTTCAATTTTTTTGAAACCTTCATAATTCGAAAATATGGCATTTTTTACACAAAATTGAGTACCGTTTTTTTTGTGACAGGGTTTCAAAAAATTTTCGTGATTTTTTTAAAACTACTTATTTGGTTTTTTCCATACAAAAAATCAATTTAATGTTTATTTTGCAATTTTATCAAAAAAGTATGTAACTTTAAAAAGCCATTTCTTCAAAAGTATCTTTCGGATTTCTACGACTCAAAAAGCATTCGATTCAACTGATTATCCGTTTTTATACCAATGCACTAACAAAAAATATTTTTTTAAAAAAATGCATTTTTGATGCAAATGCAATTTTTGGATGCATTTTTGAAAACTTTCTCCCCCTTCAATTTGTTTGAAACCTGCATAAATCGAAAATATAGCATTTTTTACATAAAATTGGGTACATTTTTTTTTGTGACGGCGTTTCACAAAATTTTCGTGATTTTTTTAAAAAAATGCTTAAGTAGTTTTTCCTTAGACTAAATTTTTTTTTTGTTATTTTATGAATTTTATGAAAAAATTGTATGAAAAAACCAATAAGGTATTTTTAAAAATATTCCAAAATTTTTACGAAACTCCGTCACAAAAAAAGCGGTACGCAATTTTGTGTAAAAAATCCTATATTTTCGATTTATGTAGGTTTAAAAAAAATTGAGGGGGGAGAAAGTTTTAAAAAATGCATCCAAAAAATGCATTTGTATCAAAAATGCACTTTTTTTTAAAAATATTTTTTTTATTACATTAATATAAAGAAAGACTATCGTCTGAATCGAATGCTTTTTAAATTGAAGAAATCCGATAGATACTTCCGAAGATACGGCTATTCAAAGTAGCATACTTTTTTTGATTTTTTAAATTTTTGAAGAAAATTAAATTCGCGAAAAAATCGCGATTTTTTTTAAATATAAAAAACTGAAAATGGATATGTTTAATTGGCTCTATCCCAGTTGGCAAAATTAAATGACACCTGACATACTGCTGACTCTCCCTTTATGGAATCGCTGACATCTTCATACAATTTTTCAAAATGTCATCAATGACATGTCAGTAGTTGGTCAGCAGTGTCCACCAGTATTGGTGACCACTAACAATTCGTTTAAACAACCGCTGACCAACTACTGACATGTCATTGATGACATTTTGAAAAATTGTATGAAGATGTCAGCAATTTTATAAAGGGAGAGTCAGCAGTACGTCAGGTGTGATTTTTTTTGCCGACTGGGATAGAGCACATGTGTACAAAAAATTAGATAAATTTGAAGACCCTTGGTCAGATTTTATAAAATCTTTGCTGGATTTCATGATATACTTTGTGGGGTCTCCGACTAATATTTCGATTCGTTACACTCGAAACAACAAACTAAGTATACCGCCATACTTTGTTTGGAGGCTATAAAAATTTATTTTAAAAAGCACTAAAAGCACCAACTGAAAATTTAAAAAGCACCAAGTTAGTGCGTTTTTCTAATTTGGCACTAGGTCAAGAATTTTCGCGTTTTGACACATCAAAAAGCACTAGATCTAGCGCGAAAAGCACTAAGTTGGCATCCCTGCTTAATACAACAGTTTAGGAGTAAGAGAGTTTCCATTGCTCTTAACGCATGGTTTTCTCTGCAAATACATTTCATTTTGCATTACATTTTGCTCTTTTAGAATTCATTTACTCTTAAATTTATACTTAGATAATTCAAATAAAAAAAATCACAAAAAAATTAATAATAATTTAGTTAATATATATGAACTGCAGCAAATAACACTGTTCAACAAATTTGTGGTGACTTAATGTATTTGGCTTGAGATAAAAAAAATTAAAGTACCCTAATGGTAGACTTAGACCCCCAAAGGATTTTAATCACGTACTTGCAGTTTTTTTTTTGGCCCACTGTAGTTTTTTCAAAGGCGTAAAATAAATAAAAATATACTTCTGAGCTAAGTAATGTACTTACAATAGATGTCTTCAGTAAAATTGTAAAGTGCTTTTTTTTCATAAAACATATTTACACTCATTTTAAGGTGTCATTTTAGTAATTTTGTTTCAAAAACTGTCAAATAAGTCCACTAAAACGTGCACTTAAGGGTTAAAATGTTCTACGAATATTTTCCGCTTCAAATTTCACTAGGGGTCGTCAAAGGTTTTACGGCATGCGTAAAATGCTTAAAAAAGAAAAATTTAAAGTAACACAGTTTTATTATTCCTTATTTTTGGCCAAAGTAATGTTAGTGAAAACTAAAAATGGGCGTGTGAGTGACTTTTGACTATCTCACACTCACGACAGGAATTTTCCAATCACGGACACTCACTCACTAGAAATTTGTTCTCTACTCACACTCACTCACAATCACGTGAGTAAATTTAAGACTACTCAAACTCACGTGCACTCACACAAGCTACACTCACACTCACAATACTCTTATTCATTATAAAAAAATTAATTACTCTTATTCATACAAAAAAAATTTAAATTTAAAAAAATTTTAGTAAAAGTTGAAATTTTGCCACACTTTCCAAAATTGGTTTTGCTTCTTTTAGGAAAAAATTTAAAGTTTAGGAAAGGAAAGGAAATATGAAGAGCAAATCTTGCAAACTTATGCAAAAAGTTCGACTTGCGCGCACTCACTCACGCAATTTTTTTGGGCCAGAAACGCGGACCGGGCCAGCTAGTTCCTAATAAAATTACTTACAACCACTTTTTTTTTACTTTTAAAAGCTTTTTACCAATAAATTTGTACACTCAAAAGAAAAACTCTGTCAAAAAATCTGTAAAACGACTTTCAATTTGAATTAGCAATCTTTTAGCAGATTGTTCTGCTGAGAAGGATATTTTTAGTAAAATCTCTGTCATTTAGTTTAAGAAAATAACAGACATTTTACTATGTTTATACTGACTTTGTTTGCTGAATTTCATTATTTTTTCAAGAAATTTTTTTATATAAAAAAAAAAGCAGAACAGATTGTCAGCAGATTGCTCTGCTGAAATCAGCAGATTGTTCTGCTGAAATCAGCAGATTATTCTGCTGAAATCAGCAGATTTTTTCTGCTAAAATCAGCAGATTTTTCTGCTAAAATCAGCAGATATTTCTGCTGATTTCAGCAGATCAATCTGCTGATTTCAGCAGAGCAATCTGCTGACAATCTGTTCTGCTTTTTTTTTTATATAAAAAAATTTCTTAACAAAATAATGAAATTCAGCAAACAAAATCAATATAAACATAGTAAAATGTCACACATGTTTAATAACTAAAACGCCAGATAAAAGTATAAGCTTCCGTAGCGTAGTGGTTAAGAAGTGTGCTTTCAAATCGGAAGGTGGCGAGTTCGATGCTGGCTGGCGCCGTATGTTTTTTTTTTTTTTTTATTGTTATATTTATTCACCTCTTATGACAGATATTTAGCAAACCGTGTCTGCTAAAATCAGCAGATTTCTCATATGGCTCAAAATGGGTGTATTTTCAGCAGATTTTTCTGCTGATTGGACAGAGAATTTATTTTGAGTGTAAATTTAAAATTTTTTAACGCGATAAAAATTGCTACACATTCTTGTAACTTTGCTATATAGTTTTGTAAAATTATTTTGGAATTTACGAAACAAATTGTTAAATAACAAAAATGTTTGGTAAAAACAAGAAAAACTGACTTTTTCTAGTAATTTAATATCAACTTTGCATTCTGTAAAACTTCAAGAAAATTTTAAAAAAATTTTCGTTTAATTAAATTTTTTAATTTTATAAATAAGAATAACAAGATGTGTACATTGGGCTGGGTCGTATTCCAACAAAGTTCTCAGATCAACTATTAATAGTGAAAAAAAGTTGGTACAAGTAAATACAAGCAATTTAAAACCAAAATGAACAAAATCGGTCCATGGCTTCCGTTCTCGCATCGCGGGTCAAAATTGCGGTTTTTGAAAAAATGGACATAATTAAAAAAAAAAAAATTAAATATTTAAAAAAAAATTATTAAAAAAAAAAAATTTTTTTGTATCGCATTAATTCAAAGATATTTAGAAAAATTTTGTTTGTTTTTTTCGGATATCGATAACCCACCCAAACGTGAGGCCAAAAAAAACTCACATTTTTAACATGGAGCTCAAAACTACTTTTTCACTATTTTAAAAATTTAGTGAAACAAAATTTTTAAATATATTAGTTTATCCACTTGATATCATTGAATACATCTCAGGGATTGTAGAAAAAAAATTCTTAGTTAAATTCTTTCGTCCAGTTGGTGTGTGGAGCGATTTGAATTTAGCGGATTTCCAGAACATGTGTTTTTATCGACATTTTTGACTAATTTGTAGTTTTTAGCAACATTTTACTTAAATTAACCAACTTTTTTTGTTCAAATGGTTGTTTTGGACCATAGTAACTCTGCTTTGAAATAATAGGCTTTTTGGACAACGTTAACCCTTGCCGGCACGAGGTTAAAAATTCCTCCAATGAAATTTTCGAAAATTCCTCACTCTAAAATCGTGTATGTGTTTAAATAATGAACAATTACAAATTTATACAAAGTTTTCTTGAAGGACATCTTTAACCCTTGTTGAACGAACGCCCAAAAAACAGCTGTTTTTTTTGCTCATTGTCAAAATGGACTTTTTTGACATATTAAATAATATGTTTTTCACTTTTAGCTTTATAACTAAATAAAATAAAAAAAACTGACCGACACAACTAGTTGTGAGTACTTGTGAGTACATAATTATTGCGGAAAATGCACGTAAGCTGGCATTATATGTTTTACGCATTTAAACAAAGTATATTTTATTTAAAACACCGTCAAAGTGCATTGATAAACTTCACATCTAATTACAATAAACGGAAGCCATGGACCGATTTTGTTAATTTTGGTTTTAAATTGCTTGTATTTACTTGTACCAACTTTTTTTCACTATTAATAGTTGATCTGAGCACTTTGTTGGAATACGACCCAGCCTAGTGTACATGTAAATGCGTACTTTTTCAAACAATTTTCACATTTTCTTCAAATGTTTTTCAATCAAATTAAATAAAAAGATTTTCCATTTGCACAAAACTATTTCAATCGTATGAAATGGAAAACCAGCAAGTCATTTCATCAATATTATTATATTATGCGAATCAATTCTACACTTTTCTATTTCTGTTGTTTTTTTCCTTCGTTTTCCATTCAATTCAATATGTAATTTAATACAAAACACAACATGAATTTAAAATGCACAACTATTGATGCTAAATAAAAAATATAAAAAAAAACTGAGTAAATGAAGAAAAACCAAATCCCTTCCAATAATCTGATATGACTTTTTTTTCTAAAGTTAAGACTAGAATAGTATAGAATCTGAGCAAAACAACATTCAAAGTGATGGTGAAATTATTTGCAATTTTGTGAAATGATTTTCTACTCTACGATACATTTGTCTGAATGGATTTTATTCTAATAAATTCATACCACTTGTTATTTTTTTGTTTTTCTTGTTTTTGTGTTTTAAATAAAAATTGCAGAAAAACAGAAAAGTTAAATCCCAAACAAACCAATACATAATATTAAAAATTATAGAAGGTGGCAATTATTTGTTTGGGTTTTTGTAACCCACCGGTACACTTTCCATAATTATGTAGAGATAAAGCAACAAACACACGCAAAACAACAACAAACAAAAATTTGTGATTGTTTTGCGTGTGTTTGTTGCTTTATGTCTACATACTTAATTATATAAGGTGCAGCCGGAGGTTAAGAGGATGCTAATAAAAATTACACTGTGCTACACCAAAAATATGCAGGGGTTCTCATATAAAAATTCGGGTTGGTTGGAGTCCATAGAGTACTGATATACTCATAGTTTTTCTGGATCACTTCGTTAAGTACGTTTTTTATTGGCAAATGTGTTGGAAAACGGAAATTCTTAAATTACAATTTTAAAAAATTATTACTTTGTTAGTTTGCAACCGATTTTCGATTTTATGGATTTGTTTTAAAGGTATAGGTCTTACCTTTCAAACAAAACAAAAATATTAAAAATCGATCAAGAATTGGCTGAGCTACGAACGCTTAAGTAAAAAAAAAACGAATTTTTTGAAAAATTTCTCATATTCTTTACACTCTAAGTTGAAAGTGAATCATTAAAATTTTTTTTTGAATTTTTTGTAAAAAAGTATAGTAAAGTAGCTTTCCAAAACACCAAAAAACATAACAATCGGTTTAAAAATGAATGAGTTATGCTAAGTTTTGTGATAGGGCATTTTTAAATTTTTTCAGAAACGCTTGTAATTCAAGCATTATTCATAAATCTTGTTACTAGTAGTAATTTTACGCGCATATGCATATAAACTAGAGATGGGAACGTAATTAGATTTGTGCGTGATTCACACATGATCAGAAGTGAGTGTGATTGAAAATTAATTTTACTCACGTGGTTGTTAGTGAGTGTCAGTGTGAGTGGAATAAAAAAATGGGCGTGTCAGTTACTTCCAAATCCTATTTATAATTTTTTGGGTTTGTTTAAAAAATATCAGTGTTACTTCTTAAACAAAAAAATATTGAGAATAGGTTAAAAACAGGCTAAGGTGCGCTTGTTTAAGTAAAAAACCTTTTTTGAAGAGTTATACCTGCAACATTTTTATGACAGAAAAAGCTGTGCGCTTGCAAACATGTTTTTTTAAATCGAAATTGCTAAAATTGTGGGATCATTTGATGGAAATTTTACCTGTTTATAAATATACATGTGAGGCATTCCACACCAAATGTTCAGTGAGAAAAAAATTGTGTACCAAAATTTTTTCAATGGGTCCCGGGTAAAAAAGTTTTTTATATAACTAGGGTAAGATTTCCATGCAAATGCATGTTTTTTGTCGAAAGCCTAAAAACGATATCGACCAATTATCTTTCCAAATCAAGAGATTTGCATTAAATGGCATCGATTTGTTTTCGCATATTTTGCATATTTTGGTGAAAATACATATTTTTGCATATTTTGATTTTAAATGCATATATTGTGCATATTTCGAACTTTTAAGTGCATATTATTGCATATTTTGGCATAAATTAGCAAAAACACAAATTGAAATTAATTTTTTTCAAAAACTATTTTAAAAATTTATTTTGAAAATCAGAAAAATTACTTTTTTTCTTCTTAATTTTTTTTTTATAGATTTTCTTAATTTTTAAAAAATCTTGCTAGACAAACATCTAATCTTTAAAAAAAAAAATTACAAAAAAAAACAAAAGTGGCCGGATTTTTTATAAATTGACTTTTTTAAAAAATGGAAAATTTCAGAACGGGTTCTGAAAATTTTCCAAAAAAATTTTAATCGATAGCCGATACAAAACTATACAAGAATGTAAATTTTTGAGATTTTGGTGCATTTCGTTTTTATTTGATATATATTTAAACAAGGCATCTTGACACAAACTTGACCATTTTTCCAATATTTGACCACGCCTCCTAAGCCCAGTTTTTGAAAAATTGAACAACCAAAAACGTAATTTTCTTAGCTCCATATATGAGGCATTCCACACCAAATGTTCAGCAAAAAAAAAAGTTGTGTCGTGTCAATATGAAATCATTTTCAAAGTATTCGATCTTAGGGTACTATTGAATAACAAAAATAAAATTTAAGTTTTTTTCAAAAAGTGGGCCTTGTAGGCGTGGTCAAAAATTGGAAATATCTAACTTTTTTGCCTGAGCATCTTTACTTCAATATTTATGCAAATTAAATGAAACACAGTAAAGTCTTAAAGACAAAAGCTATTTATAGATTTTTGAATGGGCTATCAATCAAAAAAAATAAAAATTGGAACATTTTCAGAAGAAGTTCTGAATTTTTTAAATTTAAACTTAAACTTTATTTATCAAAAAACATGCCGCAATTTTATTTGTTTTTTATTTTTTTAAAAAAAGTTAAAGGAATTTTCTATCTGATCTGAAATTTTTAGAGATGTGTTTTGCCTTTTTTTCGAAAAATCAAAATTCAAAAATTGCAACACGCTTATTTTATACAATAATGGTATTTAAAACGTGTGCGTATGAGTAATATCAATACTTAAAAAATATTTTAAGAGGCGATGGTAGCGTGAGTGAGTTTTTAATAACGATTACGCACGTTTATGAAAGAAAAAATTTAGTCACGCACGATATTTTATTTTGCTCACGCTCATTCACGCACACGTGAGTAGAAAAAAATAAGTTACGGTCACGATGTTCACGTGAGCGTGAGTAAAATAAAATATCGTGCTTGAATATTTTTTTTTCTTTCATTAGCGTGCGTGATCGTGAATAAATACTCAGGCAAAAAAGTTTGATATTTTTAATATTTGACCACGCCTACAAGGCCCACTTTTTGAAAAAAACTTAAATTTTATTTTTGTTATTTATTAGTACCCTAAGAGCGAATACTTTGCAAATGATATCCCATTGAAACCACTATGGTTTTTCTGTAGTGGAACAGTTGGTGTGGAATGCCTCACATGGCTATCCATACAACCCATTTAAAAATTTTCGGCTCACATGTTTTTTTTTCGCTGAACATTTGGTGTGGAATGCCTCATACGTATATTTATAAACAGGTAAAATTTCCATCAAATGATCCCACAATTTTACCAATTTCGTTTCAAAAATGTCAAATGTTTTTTGTCATAAAAATGTTGCAGGTATAACTCTTCAAAAAAGGTTTTTTACTTAAACAAGCGCACCTTAGCCAGTTTTCAACCGATTCACAATATTTTTTTGTTTAAGAAGTAACACCAAAAAATTATAAATAGGATTTGGAAGTAACTGACACGCCCATTTTTTTATTCCACTCACACTGACACTCACTAACAACCACGTGAGTAAAATTAATTTTCAATCACACTCACTTCTGATCATGAGTGAATCACGCACAAATCTAATTACGTTCCCATCTCTAGTTTATATGCATATGCGCGTAAAATTACTACTAGTAACAAGATTTATGAATAATGCTTGAATTACAAGCGTTTCTGAAAAAATTTAAAAATGCCCTATCACAAAACTTAGCATAACTCATTCATTTTTAAACCGATTGTTATGTTTTTTGGTGTTTTGGAAAGCTACTTTACTATACTTTTTTACAAAAAATTCAAAAAAATTGTTTAATGATGCACTTTCAACTTAGAGTGTAAAGAATATGACAAATTTTTCAAAAAATACGTTTTTTTTTTCCTTAAGCGATCGTAGCTCAGCCAATTCTTGATCGATTTTTAATATTTTTGTTTTGTTTGAAAGGTAAGACCTATACCTTTAAAACAAATCCATAAAATCGAAAATCGGTTGCAAACTAACAAAGTAATAATTTTTTAAAATTGTAATTTAAGAATTTCCGTTTTTCAACACATTTGCCAATAAAAAACGTACTTAACGAAGTGATCCAGAAAAACTATGACTATATCAGTACTCTATGGACTCCAACCAACCCGAATTATCATATGAGAACCCCTGCATAAATTATTTTTGGTCTTTTGTAGCACAGTGTTATCGACTTATGGGAAAAACCTTCAAGTGGGCCCCTGGCCAATCTAAGAACATACATAAATAGGTTATTATAAAATAAAACTTATTGAAAAAACAGGAGAAAAAAGTGCATTTCACTTTAATTTAACATTTGCTTGAAGTTAAATTTGTATTTAGTTAAATGTTTTAATTGGATCTATTAATATTTTTTAACAATTTTTAAATATTATTATGTATATTACCAACAAAAGTTTCAATGAAATTTTTATTTATGCAATTAAAAATTTAATTAATTAAAAAATTTTTTGATTAATTTCATTCGTTTCGTAGTTTTGTAATTGGTTTAAAAAAAAATATTTTTTTAATTGATATAACTATTTTCTACTTTAATCAAAACCGGTATATATATTTTTGAGTTAAATTTATAAAATCTACGAATTAACGGTCTCTTGGAGGTGGTTAATATATATGGGGGTTTTCGTGACACAACTTTTGAAACCGATGTCTTCCGATCGGAATGAAATGGATGGCACCAAGGTTAGTCCTAATGGATAGTAGTTCAGACACAATATTTCAACGAGATCGGTCAAGAACTCTCTGAGTTAGAGGGGGTCGAAATTTGACATTTTGGCCAAAGAGGTGTTGATTCTCATCCATGTAACTTCTTACCTATTGTTTTTAACAAAATGTGTCCCAAAGAGTTTAGATAGCTATTTTTTCAGTCTTTCGAAAAAAAATATAAAAAAAATAAAAAAAAAAAAAATTTTGACTTTTTCCTCAAATTGGGCCCTTTTTTTTTTTTTGATTCAAAAGAAAGCTTAGGTGATTTCCTTTAAGAGCTGTGGGGTCGCTTAGTGGGATGCGAGTGGGATATCTATGAAAAATTTTTTTTTTTAACTTTGGAACATAAAAAACGGTTCTTCAAGAAAAATGTTGGGGGCAGAAAATTATTGGAGGTCGGTCTCACATTGCACCCCTCCAGGGGCGTTTCTAGGGGAGTTTTGGGGCTTTTTGAGGATTTTTACCTCTTTACGCCCAACTTTGACCCCAATGAGGGCCATATGGCCCCTCCCCACCGCCCCCATTTTTTGGCTCGTGCTTTCTTTTTCGAACCTAAAAAATTAGAGGGTATCGCGGATCGAAATCGAAAACTGGTTAGCTATCCCACGCCTAATAGTGCAAATTGAAGAACCGTTTTTTGTGTTCCAAAGTTAAAAATTTTTTTTTTTCATAGATATCCCACTCGCATCCCATTAAGCGACCCCACAGCTCTTAAAGGAAATCACCTAAGCTTTCTTTTGAATCAAAAAAAAAAAATGGCCCAATTTGAGGAAAAAGTCAAAAAAGTTTTGGATTTTTAGGAAAAAATTAAAAATTTTTTTCGAAAGACTGAAGAAATAGCTATCTAAACTCTTTGGGACACATTTTGCTAAAAACAATAGGTAAGAAGTTACATGGATGAGAATCAATACCTCTTTGGCCAAAATGTCAAATTTCGACCCCCTCTAACTCAGAGAGTTCTTGACCGATCTCGTTGAAAAATTGTGTCTGAACTGAATCGGAAGACATCGGTTTCAAAAGTTGTGTCAGTTGACACGAAAACCCCCATATTCCAAAACAAACATAAATGTCACCCTTTTATAAATATAATAAATCGATTCATATTACAATATGGACAAACAGCTTTTGACAGCTGGAAGGTGTTTTGATAGATATAACACAATCATTGATTGATGCTGAGTGTAAAAAAATATTTTTTTTAGATTTTAAATTGATGATTTTGTGTTGGTGGATAAATTCTTGTAGATTTCAAATAAAATAAAGTGTTCGTGCAAAAAAAAAAAAATCGTGAAATCACTAGAAAATATTTAACAGGTTTTCTTGTATTTTAACAAAAAAACTTTGATCAAAATTTTTTTACAATTATTTTCGTAAATGTCCAAATTTGCAAGGTAATTTTACTAAAAAATATAGTTAAGATACAAGAATTTCTTGTAAGTTTTAACGCATCAAAATAGTTGTAAATATACCATTTTATTGGTAAAAAGCTTGTATAGTTAAAAAACTTGTAATACTAATTTTTACTAGTAATTCTCATAAAATAGGAGGTACCAAAAAATCTAGTACACAGAAAAAATTTGAAACGAATTTCAATCAACAAAAACGCGGATTCAATCAATTTTTTGATTGAAATTCCTCCAATTAAATAAATTGTTATACCAATCATCAAATTGTAGGTGATTGATTGAAAATTTTTTCAATCAAACATTTTTTGGATTTTGATCAAAAATTTGATCAATTTTTTGTTTAAAGTCAATCAAAATATTGATTGATCTAACAAATGAATTGTAAGCTTATGACAAAATTATAAAAAAATTCATCTTTTTTGCTTTCCTATATGTTGCCAACAATAAAAAAGTAAAGCCTGACTATTTTGTATATTTTTGAATTAACCTATTCAAATAAATTAAAGCGAAAAAAAAATCTGGTATGTTGAAAATTTGTAACAAAAATTTTAATCAAAACATTGATTGACTCATTTAAATTTTGTTGATCAATACATTCAATTGAAAATTTTAAGCCAATAATTTTTTGTGTGTAGTCATGAGAATTCCTTGTAAGTTTTATCGCATCAAAAAAGTTGTAAATTTACTATTTTATTAGTAAAAAGCTTGGAAAAACTTGTAAAATTACAAAAATTTTCGTTATTTTTACTAGGATTTCTCGTGAAATAAGAGGTAGTAAAAAATAAAAATAACAAGCTTTTCTTGTCATTTTCCAAGCTTTTTTTGGGTGTTGGTATACGGAATGTTGTTCATGATTTTTATGAAGTGTATTATAAAAAAATTAAAATAAAAATCGTGGTAGTGAAATAGAAAATAAAATCAAATCAAAATTTTATTCAACAAACAGTAGTTGTAAATCTCTTTAGCTAATATCAAACAAACATTTAATATAAACGGCATACCGTTAGTAAATAAGACAAAAAACCTATTTTGTTTTTAACAAACTAATTGTAAGTCAAATAATTTTATTTCAAAATAAAAAAAAAATTTACCCAAAACATTTGCGGCAATTTATCAATAAGAAAAAAAAATATCTTTTAACATTTCAAATAACGCATTTGTTAATAATGTTTACTAAATTGTAAATAAACCTGATTTTTTCAACAATTTAATCAATAAGCGACTTTTTCAAATAAAAGTCATATTTTCAACAAACAATATCCATAGATACTAAAATATTTGTCCATCAAACAAAATCGTATTTTTTTTTTCAACAAACGACATCAACAAAGAAATTGGTTCATTTGTATAGTATAAAACAAAAAGGTAAACATACTCTAATGACAACATGCTCTCTCGTCGTTTTTATACCCACCACTTACAAGGGAAGTCTCCCTAGTGTCACCCGCGGATCTTTATGGAATTGGTTTTATTTTGTAGATCGGAAAAAAAAAAAGGGACACGTATTTTTTTTTAGCGGCCCAAATTCATATTTAGGGGGTAAAAAGGAGGGGGGAAGACATGGTCATTTTTCAGTTTTTTTCGTTTATCTCCTATACTATGCAAAGAAACCTAGTCATATTACATACCAAATGAAAGGTCTTTGGAAAACCCATCTACGTGTGCTAAGAACGTGTCCAAACATGTACAACTTTTCGTCATATTGAGTAAAATACCTAAATTTTAGGACATTTTTGTTAATA